>JARHVA010001192.1:1470000-1920000 GCA_037957365.1 Torreya grandis | reverse complement strand
GTTTTCCCTTTATCATAGCTATTTTGGATTTCAATAAAGGTAGATCTACCTATTAATAGGAGAGGGAATTTGTTGCATGATTAATGATGAGAAAGATCCATTTTTTATCTTAACAAATTTTCATGGTAATAATTTTTTGGCACCCATCATGGGGTATGATTCTGAAACACTCATGAAACTCACATTTTAATATATTCATCCATATGAAATTTCCATGAACTCAAGGACCACTCTATCAACCTAAACTAGATTTTGAATAATCTACACAATTGGACATCATATCACATATCAAAAAATTGGTTTGGGATTATGATGAAATTTCTATATCTCAATTTCAAATCATTATAATTATTTTTAATCAAGAATTATATCATGAAAAAATAATATAGAGAATTATTACATGTAAAGAGACCCACATATCTCAAAAAATAGCTCAAAATCGATAAATTGTGTTCATGAATATTTTAGCCATTCAAAATCTTGATCATCATCCTAGTTTGAATTAGATAGAAACTAAAGAAAAATAAATTTCTTCAATTCTTTGAAAATTTGTTGGGGATGGTAAAAAGGGTTATGTTCAATTCAACATTGTCACTATAGTAATAAACATAGAAGAATATTATGATGTTATTGCCTGAAGAAACACTGAGATTGTTTCAAGAAGGCAAGTAAGAAGATAATAATGATGAGAAGTTTATATATATGATCAAATAGTTTCCATAGTAATAATTTATTCTAATGGTCATTCAAGTTGTCCAATCACTATTTATTTAATTGAATCTTGATTGGTTAAGTCAAACACAATAAGATATTTCATCAGATTTGAGATAATTTATACAGGGCAATAGAACTAGCTTATTACATTTTCATGGAGCTATTAAGGTATTAGAAAATAAAGAATAGAGTATTGTTTTAGCACAAAAATATGAAGCACTAGTTGTATGTATATTTTAAAAAATAAGACTAGTTTAGAGGATTATTCAATTAGAACCATCTCCTCATCAATAGTAAAAAAATTGGAAGAAAAAATATTCACTAGGGATAGTAAATGAAAAGTTGAAATTGATCATTTTTATCATCAACAAGAAGCCTTTGATTTTAAATTGAATCTTAAACAAAAGGGTAGACTCAAAAAAGTATCTATTCTTCCCACAACTCTTAAAAAATGTAAAAAGTTACAAAGAATAACAATCATCAATCAAGATCTTATCTTACTAGGTGTTGTCAAACTGCTATAGGTAATCTTTCCAACCATGGATGTACCTTTGGGTAACATAATGTTTTGGAATAGTTGCATGAACTTATAAAAGGGTCACAAAACATTTTAAAAAAAAATGTGATGGTAAGAAACATCTATATGAACATATTGATATTTTTTTATCATGTGGAATTATAGGTGTTGAACATGAGGATATCACAATGAGATTATTCATTGAAAATATCCATAATGTAAAAACATATTGACTTTATCATCTTCCTATAGGTGAAATAAAAAATTGGAATGATATGAAAACTAAGATTCAAAATAGATTGAAAACAAAAAAATATGCACACGCATTATTATCTCAACTCAATTAGATGAAGAAAGAAGCATATGAAGCTATGAGAGATTTAAGAGTTAAATTCAACAAAATACTATGTAAAATAATAATAACTACCAAAATTATAGATGATGATCAAGAGTTTTTATTTATCACTTCTCAATTTCTAGAAGCAAGTTATTAATTGAGAAAAACTAGAGGAGTTGATTTGATTATAGCTCAAACATTAGTTATTAATGTTGAAGATGATATGATAACGATTGGGAAACTATAAAATGAATCATCAAAAGGTAATGTACATAGTTTAGGGTAATATTTAAATAAATAAATTTTATAGAATATGGATATGATATAACAAATTTTAAGAATTAAATGCCTCAAAAAACCATCATTGCTCCTTACCAAGATATCCCAAGAATAAACTATGTGCCTTTTCAAGGGATTTATCCTATATTGTAAGATTCTAAATAAAATCTTACACTTGAATCTCCTCCTCAGAAAAATGTAAATCCACATGTGAATTTAATTTTATAAATGAAAAAAATATATGGATATGAAGAGATTGAATAAAAAAATGAATCCTAAAATTGAGAACCTCAAGAATGTGAAATTAAAGAACCTGGTGGAGAATTTGTAAATATGTTCCTAGAGTAAAGATAATGTTAGAGACATGAATAGTGAGGCATTCATAGTCTTCACAAGAGCTCAACATTATAATAATCAATAAAGTGATGGATAAGAAGAATCTATGAAAGTAATTCTTTCATAAGGAACACCACCTGCTATTCTAATGAAAGGAAAAAATAATAGCTAAATTTAGTGAGACCTCCAAAGAATAATAATCATGTCAATAGTAATAATAATGTGTATCATCCTATATAATACCCTTCATCTACTAGTCAACCTATTTTTTATATAATAAAAAATGTCAACAAAATTCAAATTCAAATTTCACAAGATGAATATTTGAGAGTGTATCTAGATCAAATAGATAGACTAGTAGAGTTTATCAAGGAAAATATTCCACTCAAAAGAAATCCAATGTCAAAGTAATATTATCCATCCCACCTTCTTCCAATCCAGTAAACACCATAGCTATAATAACTTCCAAATCCAATAAGGTTGACCCTTCTTACATTTCTTTATTTCTTATGCGATGTAATGTTAGTAATTACATCATTAACACAAAATCCTCAGATAATGTAATGCCTACCAAATCTATTCATGCCCTTGGTCTAACCTATACAAATACTTCTAGAATTTATTACTCCATAGAAGCTAAACAAGTTACACTAGTTAGTCAAATCAAATATGCTCAAGTTGCCCTAACATATTTTCCACAAAAAAATTCAAGATCAAAATTCTAGTAACTAATATTGAAGTAGAATATGGTATTCTCTTGGGAATAAACTTTTGTAAGGAACTTGGTGTTGAATTAAATTAGATTTTTCAAATGTAATGATTCCAATCAAAGGAATAAAATAATGCGTTAAAAAACTAAAATTAAAAACAAAGTACATAGTATGGAAAGTATATGAACCTAGGGTCGATATCTTGTATGAAGATGTAGGCATACATAATTATTTTTTAATATCATAAAAATAATTATATATGTTACAATTAATGGAAACCAATCATAATGAATTCTATATGATAGAATTTTATGGTAGTTTTTCTTCAACAGGATCTAGTGTAAGAATTATTCTGATATCACCAAACAAAGAAATATTTTTTTTCTCATACAAATTTTATTTTGAATGTACTGACAATATTGTAGAGTATGAATCACTCTTTTTAGGAATACATGTTGTATAAGAGATGAGAATTAAGAATATGAAAGTGTTGGGTGATGAAAAATTTATTGTAAAATAAAACAAAGGTTAGTATAAGATAAAAATGATCACTTTAAACACTACAAGAATAAATTGTGGGATAATATAGAAACTTTTGATGCACTATCTATTCATGTTATTCCAAGAGAAAATAACTCCAAAAAAGAAACACTTATAGTATCATCTTCATTATTGATTCCTCATTCAAAAATTGGTAAAGAAAAATAAAAAATTGAACTTGTGTATCAATCCAATGTACCAAAAAAATTAGAGAATTGGTAGGTATTTAATTATGATCAATAGATCATCTCCTTTCTTGAAAAAGCTAATGTTTTCAAAAATATATATTTTAAAGGTAGTGATTAATCATACATATAATATTATTCACAAAATCAAAAAGAAAATATTGTTGAACACCAAAATGAAGAATTAATATCAAACTAAAAGGAAATAAGATTCCTAAAGGTTTGGTCTCATAGGAATAAATATTTGAAAAACACAATAAGTTCATCAAAAATAGTATTTAAGGATATTCTCTCATTTCATCAGACTAAGAAATTAAAAATTAGATCTGAAGAATAGCCTAGGCTGGTTAACATTATAATATGTAGTTCACTAGAATAAAAGAGAAAATTCATTAGCTTTCTTCAAAATAACATTGACATTATTGCATATTAATATGAATATCTCAAGTCTTTTTGTCTGAAAGAAATGAAATAAATCATTCCTCTTAGTTTAAACCTAGTTTGGATATGGATATTATTTAGTGGTTAGGGTTGGGGATATAAAAATGATAGGGTATAAGGGTTAATATCATATCTATAGTAGGCCAATTAAATCTCAAAACTTAGATGTACCATATGCTAATTTTACAAGGCTGAGATAGGTTATTAATGGAAAATATAACTATGTTAGATATAAAAATGATATAAAATAAAGTATTTAGTTGTTTTTTATTCTAACACAGTGCTAGATCTAGTCTAGTTGGGAATTAGTAAGGAAGATAATTCTAGAACAATTAGCAGATTCTAGATCTTGTGCCTCTAGCTCTCTAAACACTTGTGTTAGCCTTGGATAGTTATGTTAATGCTAGTGTTTGATCCTAATTATAGTGTCTTGTAAAAAATATTAGATGAAATAGGATTCAACCACCTAGATGATTATGGGTTTGGATTCATCTTCACTTTAGTGCATTCATATTTAGGTCATCGACTGTTGCTCTTGGTGAAATGGAAAAAACCTAACTTTGCATCTTCGATGTGACTTTAGGGGAAAATGGGTTAGTTGGCACATGATGTTGATCTGAACCATTATTAACCCACTATCAAAGGGAAATGCATACATAGACAATACTCTATAAGAGGACCTTAGACTCATGTAGTTATCCACTATGTGTTGGTTTGTGTGTGAATCATGCAAATGTGTAAAGTAAGAACAATAATGAGCTAACTCATAACTTCGTAAATATGACCTTATGACTACTCTTTTAGTAATTTAGACTTATATTTGGGTTTTTCCTTTGATTGATATGATAATAGGTTATAATAAGAAAGGTTTTGGTAACTTCAATGCTTCTTAAGTGTTTCTTGAGTGATCTTTTGGGCTTATTGCTATGTGAGGAGTGAATGAGAGTTGAGGTTATATTTATACCAATCCTATCAAGAGATAAATTATACTAAAGCACTTAGTATAACCATTGTGATATGTTTCATTTGAAAATTAGATGACTTTTAGGGAGCCATACACTTACATTAAGATAGGACAATAATGTTGATGCTAGTGTTTGACCTGAACATTAGAGTTTAGGGAGAAGGAGAATAGGCATAGGCTCAAAACTTACAGAGGTGTAAAATAAATACATTTTAAGCATTATATGTAAGATAGGATGTTTGTGTCATTAATATAAGGCTCTTCAGACTAAGACATAGGCCAAGGGGAACATGATAGAGTAGATGCAAGGCTTGTGGAAGCAAGGCATATGGATAACTAAGAGGAATAACTAGGGTCATGATTTTTTCAAGTGTACAAGATTTAGATGATAAATAATCATAAAATATCATCTAAATTTTCTCCTCTTTAATTTAGTAATGAAATTTCTAGTTTAAAGGAAAGGAATAAGTACCTAGGTATTTATACACACCTTGTCTTTGATTGAGTTGAATTTGAGTGATTTATTGGAGGTGGGTTTGAGTGTTTTGTTGGTAACTAAATTTTAACCAAGATCATGCTATAGTGTATAATCAATTAATAAAATATAGGTTAAAATTACTTTAAATCGATTGAAATTGAAAGAGTAAGGTTTAAGAGTACACTTGTGTGTCGATATAAGCACCTTACCTATTGGCAATTTAATTTTGTAAAAAATGTAACATCGTAAGGATATAAAATTAAGATTAGGATAAATATATATAAATATTGAAAGTGCATATATCCAAGTGTGGAGAGAGAGAGAGGAACATGCCCCTAACTTGGAGTAAAAGTGAATTGCCACCTGGTAGCTAAGACTAGCTAAACTATGCAACCCAATGATACTTCTAACCTAGTGATTTTGTATTATTAAGGCCAAACTAAAAAATTTGTAAGATTAAGTGATTTAATCACCCTAACCATATTAAAAAGTGAACCAAATACTACAGTAGATTAACTTGCAAAAGTTTGTAGGGTATTTCTACGTGTAATAATATTCAAATATAATATTTATTTAGATTTTAAAGTATTAGGCACATGTTTCATAATATATTCACCTAAGATTTTTATCGTTATTAAATTATGTGTAATAATGGTACCATTTATATAATTCTACCATAAATGTGTATCAAAATCATAGAATTGTGTGTTTTGGCCAATTTGTAAAACTATATAAGTATGAAGAACATGCTTCTAAAACATGCCCCCATTATATATGGAGAAATATAAGATTGATGTAAGTACAAATGTGGAGGACATGCTTATAAAACATACCCCCACTATAAAATGGAGATGTTGAATGCTGAGTAGGTGTGAAGAATATGATTACAAAGCATGCTCCCACTAAATTTATGAATTATAAGTACCATGTTGAATTTATCTTGAGTTAATGCTTCCAAAGCATGCCCCCACTAAATCTGAAACTATGAATGTGTGGAATCCATGTCATATTGACATGCCTCCACTGAATTTTCAAACCAACGTAAGTACCATATAATGTGTGAGTGTGGAGAACATGATTTCAAATCATTCCTCACTATAATCTAGAAACTATGAAGAATGCAGAAGTTATGTCTCCATGACATCCCCCCTTAATATTCCCCCTATTTGAGGTGAGGTAAAATTAGTAAGTAGTAGTTAGGTCATCTCAAAAGGATAAGACACATATAAATCTACTAATTTAACCATGTCTCATATAGAAGGAAACATGTTGAGATATATGTAATATTAAAGAGCATAAAACCAATGTGATCACACGTAGGCCTAAGATGAATAATAAATATCATGGCAACATATAGCTAGTAATAGTACAAGTTCAATAATCAAACAAACATACATAAAAGAGAGCTCAAAAGTGAGTCAAAAGGAAATTATCCAAGGAGACAACAAACAAGGAACATGTTAAAATGCCATGAAATTTAATGGACATGACTTAATCAACTATCCACAAAAGAAATAAATGACATATTCAAATGTTCATATAATGCAATGACATATTCAGATGTCTAACAAGGTAATCATAGGCACATGGGCTACATATAATGGATCATATTCAAATGCTTGAAAAATCAAGACAATAGCAAGGAAAATCATTCAAGTAAATGTGTAAAGGAAAAGTGTAAGCAACAAACATAAACATGTCATGGTGGCCCATGGGTCAAATGTGTTATAAAAAATGTTAAATACATAACATATCAAGTACCCTATGTAATGTATAAACATGGATAATGTTATCAATAAAATTTTCATCCTTAAGGATATTTTTCAAGCCTCCTCACTTAATTTATAGCATGGGAACTCTTAAAAGGTTTTAGGCGACCTTATAACTAAAGAAAACCTATAGATAGGGATAGATCCCTTGATGTATCACTTAATAATTATCACTGAACCTATCACTTGAGAAAAAGGAGAGAGAAATGAAAGTAAATTAAATTTTGGAGGTGATGCACCAAATTTTTAATTGCTACCACACATTTGTAGATGCACAATGAGCATGAAGATGACCTATTCATACACTACTCCTAATCTATTCCTCTTACATAAATAACACTTATAGGTAAAATTAAAACATTTTGAGTACTCTTTACACCCTTCTAGTGTCACCTAAAATTTTATGTCTCAAATCCTAGTGTATATCCATTTTATCAATACCCATATTTCCTAATTAGGTATAATTAGGCCTAATACAAGCCTATAGTACTAAAAACTATGAAATAACATACAATAAAATTATAAAAACTAAAAAATATTTTTTGGTCACACTAAATAAGGTGATATGGGAAATTTTAAAATAATTCCAAAGGATGGAACTGAAGTTATGCCAAAATGCAACTTTCTAGCACTAGTTGGTTTTAACACATGCTTAAGGGGGCCAATCGCAAAGCAAAATGGGTAGGGAGAGTTGTAATTTATTTTAAACCAATCCAAAACTTGTGTGAGGTCTTCCCCACTTTCATTAAACTCCTCTAATATCCATTTATCTTTGAATAACCTTTTTACTTCTCTAACATTCCAACTTTTCATAATTCTATGTGAATTTTGGACTATACGACATGTTTTAGTTATCTTTTATCTTTTTAATGAAATTATAAACCTTATAAATACCTTCCAAGGACATTAATGGCTTCCCCACACCTATATATCCATCCAAACTCCAAATCCAATACAAACATTGTATACTTTCTTGAATTTTTGACAACAAGCTTACAAAAAGAGCATTTTAAAGTCCACGAAAGGGTATTTATTTCATTTATTTCCTCCTTATATGACATATATAAGAGCTTAATAACATATTTTTTTTGTATATCAACTTTAATTTGTATCTTAAAACCTATTACTCTATGAAAATCTTATTTCTTAGGTTGAAAACATGGACCTATAGGTCTATATTCTTCTCCATTTAAGCCCTTGATGGCATGATTATGGTCACTTCAACCTTTTTGTTCTATAATTTAAACTTTAGATCATTTTTCAAGACCAATAATATTTTAAACTCTCACATTTCCTTCAAACACCCAATTCTTCTTTCAAACAGTAGACTGCTCTTTAGGTCTATGACCTGCTAGTTCTCTCATGGATAATTATATGAGTTTTATCTATTGGTAAATGTTCTCTGAGAGTTTAAAATATCCACCTTGAATTATATAAATTAAAATTTCACTTATACTACTTATCTAGACCTCAATAATTCTTACTCATGAAACCATCTCTCTTATCTTTCAAGGTTGTAGGTTCACACTTGTGATTTATATGTATTGGGTGTATCAATGAGAGTACTATAGGAATTTTAGTAATGAATATTATCTTGAAATAGGTCATCACTACCATTTCCTACCCCCATATAAAATTTTTATAGTATATTGATACCCTTAAGGGTATCAAACAACCAACCACTTTTATTAATTAATCTTACAAACTTGTTGAGACAATAAAAACCCTGTCTATGGGGTTTTATGCTAATTAACCTGTTAACGATTGTTCATAAATCATAGCCCTAAAAACATAAAAATAATTCTTATTATTTAAATTTAATAAGGCCCCATATCCACCTCTAATAGTATTATATGCAACTCTCTTTCTTCCACATGAACTAAGCACCTAAAAATGACCTCCATAAGCTTGTAAAGGGGTCGATGGATAAGATGAAACATTTTTTGAATTATTTAGACTTGATAATGTTTTATAAAGCATTATTTTACCCTAAAAACCTTTATGAAACCTGACACCATTAATTTTTAACCTGAACTAACCATCTCCATGTTGAAAAAATACTTTGTAAGCCCTTCACAAGTGTATTTCTATGTTATGCTTCACTTTATTGATCTTTGGAGGGTCCCACCACCTTTGCACATTAAAAATAACCTATTATAACATATGTAAGGAGTAAACAACCTTGGCATAGCTTGTAAACACATTAGTGACTTCAAAATTCCCTTTATCCTTTGAAAAGTTAAACATTACCTTAATTTCTCCAAAATTACCTTAACCTTTGCTAAACATGAGATAAAAATATTTCATATTGACATACCTTGTCTTTAGAAGGTCACTTTTACAATAGGACATCATATTGCCTTGGAGGTAAATACACCAATACTTGACAAGACACATTTTATGACAAAGGGTGACCTATATGTTGACTAATAGACCAAGACAAAACCCATCAAAGGCTATCAACAAAGATAAATAAGTATAGAATAAAAGTTTAAAATTATACCCATTCATGGTGTCTAATTTTTTC
The DNA here is from genome assembly GCA_037957365.1 of Torreya grandis. Lineage (NCBI taxonomy): Eukaryota > Viridiplantae > Streptophyta > Pinopsida > Cupressales > Taxaceae > Torreya > Torreya grandis. Next base: position 1,910,203 of record JARHVA010001192.1, on the reverse strand, counting down.
TATAACATCTTTGGTGACCTCCTAGGATTGCATTATTGATATGTATCTAGACCATTTGTCTTCTTTCCTTAATTGGGATATGGATTCATCTTAGCTCACCACAAATATTACTTAACCTTGACACTTGACCACAAGATATTGAGAAGAATAAAACAACTAATTGACTTCACCAACACACACAATAATACAAGAATGAAACATACCAAATAAAGACACCAAAATAAACAAGACACATATTATGCTAACAAGAAATTGGGGAAGACCAAAAAATAAACTACTAGATACAACTAACTTTTAAGAGCTGATCATCTTAGATCAAAAGGAAAACTCATTGAGTCTTCTTCATGTGATGAACAAATATGATTTACAAGCTACTAGTTAGGATTTTTTCTTGCTTTGATAGCTCCTTTCTTGATCACCACTATCTTTGGCTTGACCTCAAATGGATCCATAGTAGCAAACATGTCTCCAACAAAGACAAAATCATCTTAAAATTCATAACTTACCTCATGTTTCTCCTTGTCAAATAGAGAGAGAGATTTATAATGTGACCACACTTTGATTCATGGGGGAAGAAATAAATTCATTTTATATTTGATTTTTAAGCTCCATATCTCACTCACCATGAAGAGTATCATCCTCATCATAACTTTCTACCTCATTAAATTAAACATCTTGGTGATGAATTATAGCATTTATTGGATTAATAAGAGCTTTGAATTTCTTAACAAGAACTTCATCTTGTCATTTTATAGGTGTAACCCTAACAAGATCTTCAAATTCCCTAAACATGTTAAAATAGGACTACCACATGTTATCAAAAACTCCTTGAACTTGTTCATGAGATTCAACAAGATAATCAAACATTGTGTTTTCTTTAAGGGCCTTATCATGCATGTATTCAACATGTTAAATGGCCAAAATATTAATCTTTACATTCTCCTCATGGGCTATAGGTTCAATATCCAAATTAGAGAAAACATTTTCTAGTTCTTTCCAAAATGAAGCTCCTTTTTGATCACTTGAAAACATGCCTATTTTAATCTCATTATTTCCATACTATTTATGGGCAATAGGTGGGTAAATAAATTTAAAATAATCAATATACTCATGACATAACTTAAAATTTGATTCTTAAATCTCTATCTCTTGCCCATGAGGCTCAACAAAACTACTAACCAAGATATCTTTAAGAAGGTTTCTCTCACACTCAACTACAACTTGATATACTACTGTATGGTCATATTTTACTTCATCAAGGATTAATCTATGATAACTAGATTGGTCTTATTCCTCCTCCATGAATGATGGGAGCTCATATTCTCACTCAAGGTCTATCACCTCATGCTTTTCTTATTTTAAACCTGACTTTTCCACTTCTTAATCAACATCAAAGCCATACCAACTAGAATGATCCACTTGATCATTTGTGACATCTTGAAGGTTGTCCAACTATTTTATAGGAATTATAGGTCTCTCATCATCTCTAAAAACTTATCTGATTCAATCTTGATAAGGGGGATTACCAACAAGTATTTCTTAATCATACTCACTAGAATCACTCTCCTCAAAGCCTTCTTGACTCTCAATTACAACCGACTAATTTTCTTTCTCAAGGACTACCACCTCATCAACTAGTTTTGATAATCTCTCCTTTATAACTTAATGTCCATCTTCTTCCCTCAATAGGACATGTTATATTTCATAAAATGAGGGTGTGCAATGGCAAAATACTTAATTGGTTTGAGTTACACTTGATAGAGTGTCCCTCCAACATAGGATTTTGAGAGGACTAGGATAATTTTAGTATTCTTGGAGAGATGGAGAAGAGAATTGAATTAAGAATGTTTTATTCTTATACTTCTACTCATCAATCACTCTATCAAAATTTGATGTATCCTAAACATCATAAATAATTTCAACTTAAGAGTAGGTGAAGGACTTGAGGGACTTGAAATATCTATTGACTTGACCTCCATATACTTTTCTTTTTCTTGACATTGGATAGGCAAGGGAGAAGGTCATTTCTCAAGGGTTGGTATGATATAATTATTGGTCATGGTCTAAGAATGTCTTCATGATGGAATGGTTTTAGGCTCTTAAGGAAGAGTGGGTGAATCTTGCATAGGCATATGATTTTCTTAATGGAATACTATAATTTGGGTTGGGTTTCGAGCAAGATAAGGTTGATGTGGACTAGGATAAGGCATATAAGGCTAAAAGTATTGTATTTACTAACTTTCATAGGTCATTAACCATATTTCATGAGCCACTAACCTACTCTTCATACATTATGTTCGTTCCTAGTTGTACACCTCATATACTCAACCTTGCACAATTGAATAAAATGGCAAGTAAAGATGAAACACCCATTAGAATGTTATTGTAGCCAAGGAAGGGTTTGGCATCAATACTAGACCAAATGTAAAAAATAAATGAGAGGCACCTAAAAATTATATGGTTATCTCCCTAATACTTATGGATATATTTGAACCAAGGTGAGAGGATCTATGGTATAGATCACTCACATGGAGAGATTCTACAATTTAATCTCCATGAGATTTTGGGCATGCAGAACAAATATGATCAACGCATAACCAAGTTTTCACACTTCACCCTTGAAGGTTTGTCACATGAAATGCAAAAATTCTATAATTCATATAAAATCTACTAAAGATAGATGAGGAGATGAATAAAATCTTCATTCTATAAAATATTCAACAATAAGGGCCAAATGGAAAACTATAGCACTAGTATTTAAAGCACAAACTATAAACACATTTCAAATATGCAAGATGTTATGAATTTACAATGAAAATAAAATTTATATTATGTAAGAAGGTATGTTATTTATAGGGTAGGATAAGTTAGATAATTATAAATGAGGGTGGTGTGCTAGTGGTTTCTAAATAGCAGGGTATCTACCAACATTTCAAGACAATATTCCTTAGTAAAGATGTAGAAAAACTTCAAATGCAAGATAATAGTAAACACAAAATGATCTCAAAAATACTAGAACATAAAATTAAACTAATATTTCAAGTAATTTTACGTTTTGAATCCATATATCTAGGGTGCCCTAATAAGTTATTCAACAATAGTAGACCAAATGTAAAAAATAAGTGAGATGCACCTAAAAAGGATATGGTTAGCTCCCTGATACTTTTGGCTCTGCTTGAACAAAGGTGAGAGGATCTATGGTATATCTCACTCACATGGAGATATTATAAAATTTAATCTCCATGGGATTTTTGGCATAAATAACAAATATGATCAAGGCATAACCAAGTTTGCACACTTCACCCATGAAGGTTTGTCACATGAAATGCACAAATGCTCTAAATCATATACAAGGTACTAAAGATAGATGAGGAGATGACTACAATATTTATTATATAAAATATTCAATAATAAGATCCAAATGGAAAACTATAGCATTAGAATTTAAAGCACAAACTATAAACACATTTCAAATATGCAAGATCTTATGCATTTATAAGGCAAATAAAACTTATATTTTGTAACAAGGTGTGTTATTTCTAGTGTACAGAAAGTTAGATGATTAAATTGTGGAGATTATTTGTAATTAAGTAATAAGAAATTTCTTTTTGGTTTAGTGATTTTGGAATCAATGTTCATTCCTAGCGATCAGCAAAAAATCTCTATAACAGAGGAGCCTTTTAGGAGAATCATAGGTGAGATGATTCATATCAATTTAGGTACTAAAGAGGATCCAAAGTATGTTTATATATTGATTCAAGTTACTATAAGTGATAATTTTTAATTTATTAAGTTATTTAAAGAGTTCATTGATGTTTTTTCCTAGTCATATAAAGATATTAAGGGTTATGATAATTTATTAAACATGACATACCTATTAAACTTGGTATGAAACTCACAAGGAAAAAAATATGAAGAATTATCCCTTTGTCAGAGGACATCATTAACAAATATCTAGATAAGATGATTTATGTTGGTGTCATTTTACCTATAAAATATTCAGAGTGGACAACTAATCTAGTGCCGGTTAGGAAGAAAAATAGTGACATTAGACTATATGTTGATTTTAGATATCTAAATAAAGCTAGTGTTAGGGACAATTTTCCTCTACCAAGTATATATTATAGTTTATATAAAGTTTTAGGATAAAAAATTGTCTTTATTGGATGTATTTTTGGGTTATAATCATATTTTTTTTAAATCCTGAAGATAGACATAAGACTACTTGTACTACTCATAAAGGTACTTTCCCTTATTATAGAATGCCTTCTAGATTGATGAATGTAGGATATACTTTTAAAAGAGCTATGTGTGTTGGTTTTGATGATTTTATTGTCATTTTTATTCATATTTATCTAGATGATCTCATCGCTCATTCTAAAAGGAGGAAAAAACATTTAGGCCATCTTCATGAAGTTTTCACAAGATGTAGAAAGTATGGCATTTATTTAAATCCAAAGAAATTAGGTTTTGGTGTTACCAAGGGTAAGTTATTAAGACGCATTATCTAAAAATATGGTATTTCTATTGATTCCAAACATGTTAAAGTAATTAAAGAACTACCTCCTCCTAAATATCAATCTAGCTTGAGGTCTTTCTTTGGTAAGATAAAATTTGTTAAGAAATTCATTTTATATTTTGCTGACAAGTCTAATCCATCGTAATTATTGCTTAATAAAGATAACATATATAATTGGGATGATGGTGCTAATTTAATTTTTAATTATGTTAACGATGCCATTGCAATTGCTCTTATTCTTGCTAAACTTGATTTAAAGAAAGCACTCGTTCTTTATGTTAATGGTACTAAAAAGGCTATTGGAGTTGTAATAACTCAAGAATTTAAAAATAATGAAGAAAAACCAATTGATTATATGAGTCAAGTTTTGCAAGATGCAAAAACTAGGTACCCCCTTATTGATAAATTTGTTTTCTCATTAGTTTCTTCTTTGATTAAATTTCATTATTTTTTAATGGGAAAGAATTATTTTATGCGATATAATGTGTCTATTTTATCTTATCTTTTTGAGAAACCAAGCATTCAAGGAAGGATTTCTAAGTGGATTTTATGCATTCAAGAGTTTTATCTTGAATTCAAAACTTCCAAAACAATTAAAGGTAATGAATTGGCAAAAAACTTAGCTAAAAATGATTATTAAAATATTAATGTTTTAATTTTGTCAATTGATAATAAGTTAATTGAAAAGCCACATTTTAGACCATGAAGATTGCTAATTTTTCTAACAAGTTTAAGTTTGGTCTTGAAATGAATGAATGGGATTGTTTGTTGGTTAAAGATGATTGGTACCATGATTTAGTTTATTATTTTCAAAATCAAGCTTATTCTAATAATTTAGATAAAAATCAAAGATGTTCTTTAATATTAAAATTTCTATTTGTTAGAAAATGTTCTATTTTATTGAAATAGGGATGGAGTTTTATTGAGACGTCTTACACATGATCATACACAAAAGGTTCTTATAAGCTATCATGAAAGAAACTATGATGGATATTATAATGCTAAAACAATTGCTTATAAGATTTTAAGAGCAGGTTATTATTGACTTACTTTATTTCAAGATGCTTATAAGTTAGTTCATTTATGAAAACCATGTCACATTATGAAGGAAGAGTACAAGGAGGATGTAGATTTTTTGTAAGTATCAATTATTTATAGAAGTTACTCTTACAAATTGAGTTTTTTGTAATAAATGAATAATACGTTGAGTAATATCTAATTGTAAAAGTATTTACTTAATTTTTAGATTTTGTACTTAGAGAATTTGTATTAGATTATGTATCTATAAAAAACTTCCACATTATATCATTCCCTTTCTTCATGTCACATTGGTCGAACAATCCATCCCTTTCTAAAATTCATTATTTGATGGGTTTGTGCTTATCTACTTGAGAAAGGATTTACCTAGATCACACTCTCAAGATTATGTATTTATTAGTAGGTAGTTTGTTACTACTCAATTCTATTACACAAAACTGACTAGTAAGGTTGCTAGTGTTATGCCTATTTTTCAACCCCCCCCCCCCCCCCCCCCCCCCCCCACCCCCCCCGCTCAAATTTTCAAATTAATACTTTTCTACCATTGAGATGACTCAGTCATGAAATTTAAAACTATGTCGGTGACTCAGTCAATTAATTGTATATTTGAATGCATATTTTTTTTAATTATGAATGGATGATGATAGGTTAATGAATTCATTTTTATATTTTAGTGGTTTCAAAAAGCATAGTGGTTTAATACATAAAATGTGCATCTATATATCACTCTGTATGAATATGATCATTCATTTGCATCTTAGAATAGTTTTTAGATTATATCTCAACATTTTAAGTTTAAAATAGTTTAAAATGTTGGTAGTACATATATTTGATATAATATAAATCTTTGATCTCAATAACATGGATTGTTGTAGCAGCTTATGGAATATACTTTCAATTTGATCAATTGAACAATCTATGGTGATTATTTGACATACTTGAGTAATGTAATTCTTGGTTCAAAATAGATAATGAGGGTACATAGATGATTATCATAGTTTGAAAATAATATATTTGAAGGAGCAATGCATTTCTTTGTTGAAAATATATTATGAAAACATAGATCTAATTAGATGCTCATTTTGATTTTTGTGATACAATGGTTGTTCATAATTATTGGTATTGAATTTGATTTATTTTTTGATTCAATAAGTTGTAAAAATATATAGGAGGTATTAGTTTCTAAGTGATTAATTTCATATCCTATTTTTCTAAGCTCCTAATTAAAAATTATCCTAAGCCTAATATCCAAGGTGATAACTTGATTTTGAAACACCTATCTTAGGGTTGTTTACCTTAAGTCTTATATAACATTGCTAATCTATTTGAATCATGATTGGATTTAAGTCTTAGGGATTCGATTGTTTACAAAGGTATAAGGGTTCATTGTAAAATATATTTATTTCCCTAAGTATTATGATGTTATTTCAAAAGCTCATTGGATGGTTTTTAATGCATATTCAGTGTATCTATTGGTATAGTGAGTTGGAGTTTAGTTGGAAACATCTGACAGTGGCATGGTGAGATTGCATAGGTGTTTAATACACACAGAATCAAAAAGCATTGAGATTTAGTTGGGATTTGGTGGTGATAAAAAGTTAATATAGATCATGTTAGTCTTGAATGATAGAGGTTGGTAGTGGTTGAAAGTGAAGAGTTATTAATGACTAAATTTGATTGTGATGATAGTTAAGTTAGCAAAGTTTCTAAGTACATATTGATTGGAGTAAACCAATAGGAAATAAGCATCTAACTGAGTCAATTATGGTGGAGGGTGGAAAATACAAGTAGGTTGTTTTATCTTGGTCTGTGGTCATTTTGGAAATCTTGGTTGTAGAAGAGAAGTTCTAGTTAGTTAGATTTTTATGGTATAGAGAAAGGATTTTGAGGTTTTAGGTAGAAATATTTAGGGTGCATTACCAGGTATGATTTATATAGTTTAAATGAGTTTGGAAAATATTTATGATGATTTTGAGAAGCTTGCAGTTGCATGAAAGAAATAAATTCTAATTAGCATGAATATTTGAAGAATGAATGATATTTCAATATTTTTCATGCATGAATCTTTGATGAAAGTTGGTTCTAGTTTTGATATATTATGTCAGTTCATATATACAAATCATAATTTCATGTTTTGAGTAGATATATGAGAATTTTTAGTTATATGATTATTTGTGAAGTTGTAAAAATGGTTATGGTGTTTTAGTATGCCATTTCAATTTAGTATTATTTAGAAATATGTGCATTCAAAATATTTCATTATTGTTTTTGGGGTTTTTTAAGATACAACTTGCATATATACTATGTAGGACTTTGAGTGGTTTTGAGGCACCAATTTCAAGGTTTATCAAATATGCAGTATATATTTGGCTATAGCTCTTTTAGATTTTAAAGGGTTTTATATCTATATATTTTTTCATGCATGTTATAAATGTGACTTTCAAGATTTAAATATGAGAAGATTTGCCCAACTTGTGCTTAAATTTTGATATTTGGCAAGTTCATTATCTTTGGAGGTATATGTTATTTATATTTTTTCAAAGCCATATTTGTGCATTTAAATTTTATTATGTATGCATGAGATATTAAGGTTTAACATTTATTATGACTGCCATACTTATTTTAGAAAGGTTCCAAAGGTCTTTGTTTCTTGTGTTTAGTTGACATTGAAATTCATAGATGTGGTTTATTGTAGAAATAATTTTTTTTTCTTGTTTTGAAAGTATCAAAATATTATTTTATAAAGAAAAGTTAGAATATTATGGTTGGCCATAATCTAAAAAGGTTACAATGAAAAATTTTAAAGTAAATAAATGTGACTATATTTGATTGTTGAGTTTATGATTTTTGGGCATCAGTTTTAGTTTCAAATATTTTGAAATATACATTAGTTTATAGTGGATTACATTCTAAAACTATGAAAGTAATTTTGGTTTTACATCTCAATATTCAAGTATTCTGATTTATCTTGAGAATTGATATCAAAATAATAACACTTTAAAGATAAAATGGGTGAAAATATTATGTTTATGGTGTTGAAACTCTCTTTGTGGAAGGCTCTTTTGGAAAATTTACAAAATATGTATGTAAAACTATTTTTAGACAATGAATTAAAATTAAAATAAGACATTTTGTTGAAGAGTTTTAGAAATGAAAATATATGCTTCTTATTTTGGATGTTTGTCAAAGATAGAAAATTAATGAAAGATATCAAAATATTTTGAAAACAAAATTGATAATATATTTTTATTTGAAAGCTCATATGGTATTGGATGAAGTTAGACAATTTTTAGTTTATAAAGATAATGTAGTTCAGAGTTTTGATATATGACTATGTTTTGAAAATTCAATTCTATTTTATTTTGAATGGACATTTGTTGATATTTAGTCATCAATTTTTAGTATATTTTATATTGTTAAAATGTCTAGATGGGATAATCCTGGGTCAGCTAGGAGCAATGATGACAAAGGTTGGGGGAAGAATTTTGATAATAATGTAAGCCACCAAAACTTAAATAGGAATATCCCTAGGGCTAGATTTTTTTCTAGAAGATTTGGTTATAAGTTCAATATAGGTACTAGGATATCCATCCACTTCGATGCTATAGATCTCAAATTTTGGAATGTCCTAAATAATTCACCTTTAAATCTAGTTAATAGGGGAAATAGGGGATTTTATAGGCATAGGTTCAGTGCTAGAACTCCATCATAAAGTATTTATTCTCTCTATTTAGAAAATAACCCACAACATTTACCAATTCAGCCTCCTAATCTTGTTTATAAAGGAGTTGAACCTATTATTGATCCTCTTCTTACCAATTAGGCCACCTAGCTTGAGATTGATATAGTTCATACAAAACATTATGTGAATCTTTCCATTGCTTCAATTTAAAATGACCCTTCTTCTCCCCATATATATCCTATTATGAATGTAAGAAGTTATGTTTGACATCATCTCATAGTGAACCCATCACAAGATGCAAGAAATTGAGTCTAAAGAAATTTGTTTTAGCCGATAAAAAACATATGATTGAGATTCATCCTTCCACTTCAAATAAAATTTTAGATAGATAGAATGTTATAGATTCACCAGTTGAGGTCTGAGTTCTTAAGCAAATCAAGTTGAAATTGATGACAATACAAGTGATTTTGGAATGAAGTTAGTGTAGTTCCTTGTAATGGAAATGGAATACAATGAATGTGCTAATGAACAAGGTAAATGAGTGATTTAATTTTTTTTAGATTAAGATGATTTTTAGATTTCATCTAGTTAGACTCTTTATTTTTCTATTGATCTTTGCTTGGTAGAACAATTTTACTTTCAGACTAGATATTTTGGTTGGTAGTTTGATACATAATTTTCATAATTTTTGATAAATTTGGGAAGTGCAAAAGCCTAAATTATATATATATATATATATATATATATATATATATATATATATAATTTAATTTAATTTTAGACATGTATTATGGTTTAATATAAATATAATTTTATTAATCTTTGACTTATCTATTTTATGATTGATATATGTATTATATTTATTATTAATTGGTGAGGCTCCCCACCCATTTAGATTAGTACCGAGTCTATAATCAAATACTTGATCTATTAAGACTTTTAAGTCTTAATTAAACTTATCCTTAACTAATAACTACTTTTAATTAATTTATTTTTGAATGTCAATTACTTAACTTAAACTAATAACTAACTAAAGTTTAGTTGTAACTTATTTCAAACCAAATTTGAGACATAAAAGGAGATCAAGGTTTTATTTGAAGATAGAAGAACAATGTAGGTACTAAAGATTTATACATTTTGTGAAGTCAATCATTTTTCTTTCTCTTTTCTATGCAACTTCTTTGAGATAGCATGACTTTTGTAGATAGAGCCAATGGTATTTTATGCGATGGTTGATTAATTGTTTAGACAATATAGGTATATCCTATTTTTATTATCATTTATTACATATTATCTAAAGTTTGTTAAGTTTAACATCTTTTGATGATTGTTATTTACAGTCCTATGCACATATTACAAGTATTCAACCTGAAAAATGATAAACACTTTGGTATTTTATGACATTTCATTGATCTTTTTCAATTTTAAAAGTTTTTTCTCAAGTTATTATAAATAAAGATGTTGGTTTTCTCAATGAAAACTATTTTTTCTGCTAAGATGACTCTCCTTTGAGACTCACAATTTTCTATTGTATTTATATTAATTCTAATTTAATATAAATTTATCTTTTATTAATTTAGTTTTATTTTAGTTTCTTAGTTTATATTTATATTTATCTATTTAGTTTTTTTCCTTATTTTTATTTCCTCTAATTAGTTTCTTAGATTAATTACTTTATTCTTTCTTAGGTTAGATAGTTTAAATAAATTGTTATTTTGATTAGTTATTTTCTTATATTTTTGTTATAGATTTTAATTTCTTTGTTAGAGTTCTAGTTAGTGGTTAGTCACAGTCTTAGATTAGATTCTAAACCTTTTTAGATTTCATATTATAGTTTTATTTCTATTTAGCTTTAGACTTGTTACATGTTTTTTAATTAGTTGATTTATAGATAGTCAAATTTAAAATTGAGTCTAGTTTTAGTCTTAGATCGATTTATTTTATATTTTTAGGTTTTTGTATTTTTCTTATTTAAGGTTGATTCTTAATTTAGACTTAATTATCTAGGTAGTTTATTATCCTTTCTTAGCATAGTTGATTTATGTTCTCTTTTCTTTTTGATTAGATTGTTAGTTATTGTTTGTTGTGTCTTTTTTGTTTGTTTTATGTGTTTGAATATCTTTTATCCTATCTTAAATATGTTTACATATATTTTTGATTTATCTTTTTTGAGGTTACTTTGAAATATTGTCACAGAAGTAAGATATTACTTGGAATATATTTACTAAATCAGATTTTTATTCTTTAAGAGATTATCTATTTCATTGGTTTTCTTTGTTGGATAGAATATATTACAAATTTTTATCTAAATTGATTCATGATTTAATAAAGTGGATTTTTGATTGTTATAATGGAATATGTTGCATTTGATGACTTATTGATTATTTTCTAGAACTTATATAAAACCCTTGCATCTTTAGGATCATAATTGAACCTTTAAAACCCCATGATTAGGCTAGTATGATTCCAATTTAAACTTAACGATAGGTGAAAGGGTTGATTCATTGATGATACAATTTCCATCATCAAAAAAGTGTTTGTTATTTTATGAATCATGGCATTATCCTTATAGGGTAGCTTTCACTAGAATATCCTAGAGTCTCATTCCCTTCTTAGAGTGACAAAACCCTTTCCCTTCATAGATACTCAAAATCTTAGTAATAGATGCGTATGTTTAATATGTTGTGTCTTTTTCATTTCTTACTTAGTCTTTTTTGTGAATTTCACATAACTTAGGAGAGCCTAACTAAATAAAAAGGTACCACATCATTGAGTGTTAGAATGGAAATTCTCCATACCTATCAAAGATGTTAGATCCTGGGTGATCTTAACTAGATGATAAGGTACCATGTTGTTGAGTTTTAGAATGGCTAGTCCTTAGACCTATTAGAGATGTCAGAGCCTTAGAGAGCCTGACTGAAAGAGAAGACACCATGTCACTGAGTGTTAGAATGGTTAGTCCTTAGTCTTGTTAGAGATGATAAATCTTAGGAGATTCCATCTAAAATAAAAGGTACCACATCATTGAGTGTCAGATTAGTAAGACCCCTGAACCTATCAAAGATGATAAATCCTAAGCGAGATAGGTTGAATAAAAGGGTACAACATCATCAAGTGTTAGAGTAGCTAGTACCCCAACCATATTAGAGATGTTAGATCTCAAATGATCTTGAATAAATGAGATGGTGCCACATTAGTGAGTGTTATATTGACTAGTCCCCTAGACCTATTAAAGATGTCAGAGCCTGTGATATCCCATCTAAATGAGAAAGCACCATGTCACACAGTAAGTGGATGAACTAGAAACCACCTAAGCCCATAATAACCTTAGTGTCAAGATCTTGCTCCTCAATTAGAGCACATATGATTACCTCTTGTATTAGTAACTAAACACAAAATTTAACCAAAATGAATAAGTAACTAGAAATATGAAACAACACATGAATATGAGACAATACACAATTATATTAATAATCACTCAGAAGAAAATACAATAAAGAAGATGCCACTTCTTCTTCCACCTCAAAGGCTCGCCACACCTCAAGACCTTATTCCCTCTCTCTCTCTCTCGGTCTCAATAGTCAACTCCAATATAGAATTGATGTTCACCTCCACTAGTCAGAAATAATGCTGCCAGTACACCAAGTACACAACCATACTCCAAGTAGATCTCTTGCTCTCTACTACTACGTGTAAATCACCAAACCTTACTCACCAATGTAGATATCCAAAAGAAGCCATGCTCACCTGCTGACCAAGATCATACATATACGAAGAACCCTTCTGATTCTCCAAACCAGCACCCACACTTGATATTGTGGTAATAGGAGGGACAAACCATTACTCTCCTCTCTCTGAAGGAGCTTATTTTTCTCTCTTACTTCCTAGCACTAGCTTACAATATAGCCCATGCGTCTATATATAGATCTCATGCTTACAATAATTAGACTATCTTAATTACAATAATTAGACATGTAACTCAAGACTATGACTAGCCTTTAACATGCAAACTAATAGTCCAAAAATAGACTCTCTAGAATCCACATGCAAACTACATGCTCACACACAGGCTGCTGACATCGACTCCTCCATGACCTATGTCGGCTGACTAGTAACCGATGTTAGTTTCTTCTTCACTGCTATCTGATCGACATCGGTTGATCAGATTGATGTCGGTTGCCCTACAACTCATTCTACAACTCTTTGCAACCTCTGTAACCTCTGTAACTCCTCCTGTTTGCATCTTGGTGAAGCTTTTAGCTCCACAACCTAACAATTTCCCACTTGGAGATAAATAGATACACATGTACCTGTACTTGTACACCATCTAAATTATTCCCTAGCTTGTATCCCTCTTCAAGATTAACCCTGAAGACCAACCACCACACAACCTGTGATGCTACACCTGTCATCCAAGTAACCTGCCACATCCAAACCTACAACTCCATGTAGTGAAGACCTTGACCCTACATAACATGAATCCCTACTGCTGGTCCCTCTCAGATACTTGAGAATCCACTGAACTACCCTCCAGTACTCCTTCCCTGAATTGGCTCCATACTTTCTGACAACTCCCACTGCTTGGGAAAACTCAGGCCTACACTAGACCTCATGTGATTTCAAACTCTATTCTAAGCTAAGCTTGAACTGTCCAACCCTTGGTGTGCTTTTTGATCCTGCATCTTGCATCTTGAACCCCGCCAACACTGTCAGGGGATCTCTAGCTCTACCAATTAGAGCACATATGATTACTTCTCGTATTAGCAATTAAACACGAAATTATACCAGAATGATAAAGTAGCTAGAAACTTGAGACATCAAATAATTTGAGTGACAATACACACTCTTGTATTAAATATTACTAGAAGAAAATACAATAAGGAAGATGCCACTTCTTCCTCCACCTCAAAGGCTTGCCACACCTCAAGACCTTCTTCCCTCTCTCTCTTGCTCAACACAACAACTCTAAAGCCTAAGTTTCTATCCCTCCTTGAATGCTTCAACTGATCTCCTTGACCTTGCTAGCTTCAATGCTTTTACTTGCCTTCTTGATCCATTGCAATACATGCCTTATGGGTCTTTAAATAGGATCCCATGCTTACAAAAATAGAACTCTAGTTACAATAATTAGACATGCAGCTCATGACTATAATTAGTCATTTGACATGCAAACACTCGCTTCACTTAACTGACTGTTCGTCAACAGTAGTTTTGAAAATACATAGGTGATCGATGCCAGTCCTTGCTTGTCTGGTGATGTCAATGTTGGCTGATTGTCTGCCATCGCTAGTCTCCTTCTCCACTATTTGTGATTGATGTCAGTTATACTGCCGACACCGGTTCCTCTAGTTCTTCAGCATCCTCTCTTGTGTCTACAAATAGTTGAAGCTTTTAGCTCCACACCTTAACAATCTCCCACTTAGAGATAAATAGCTGTAACTTGTACCTGTACCTGTACACCATCTATTTTGTTCCTTAGGCTCGGTATCCCTCTTCAATGTCACTCTTGAAGACCAACCACCACATAAACCTATGATGCAATACCTGTCTCTTATGCCACAATAATTTTGTTGCTCCCAAATTCTCTGTGACATAATTCTAAACCAACTCTACCCTTAGCTCAGAAAACTCCCTGTATATGAAACCCTACAAAAAGTAACACAATACAGTAACAGGATAATGTAGCTAATATTATCCAACCTGGTAAAGATAAAATGCAATGGTCAAACCTCCATTGTTCTGCAGCCTAATCAAGACCATATACCATAGCCTTCTATCTCATGTGTCCATCCACTCTCTTCTCTAAAATGGGAATCCATCCCTCTATCTAGTGCTTCCTTCCAGCTGACAATGCTACCAACAATTACCTGTTTGGTTCTCTAAGGACTCAAACTCCTCATCCATGCCAAGCTCCCACTATTTCTGGATTCTACCTGCATTACTTTTTCCATATTCCTAGTTCATGACTATCAGTAAACAATATAAAGAAGGTGAACAATGAATATGAGGTTCACATACCTTTCCTGACCTCCACATGGGTGTTTGAGACTTATTAATTCACCCAACATCTGTTGTAATGAGCGATCTAGGCCATCTCCCAGTCTACTCTCGACCGATGTCAGTTCCCTGCACTGATCCTGACTACCAACATCATTTCCTTGGCTGACGCCGGTGTCCCTCCTACCGACGTCAGTCCTTGTGACCAACATCAGACTTCTCCTGCCCGACCTACCGACCCTGCTGGTCTACACATGACCGATGTCAGTATCTGGATGACTGACGTCGGTGCCAAGCAACTGACATCGGTGTCTGTATGTTCCTGTAAGTGATGAAATTTTCATCCATGAGATCTTCTTGGATCAAACCTCTATCAATGCTACCCTACTCAGATTTATTTAGCCCCTGTGACTGATCTATGTCCTTCATCTCCTCCATAAACACCAAGGTTTCTTTGTTCCTGTCAAAAGCATCAAATTTCCTCTTTCTGCAATGAACTCTATCTATGCTTTCCAAATTTGAACACATACCTTTTGAATCAAGAACTTCCATTCCCTTCTTATTCATGTGACCAAGCCTATTAGGCCACATCTTCAAATCTACACCAGAAGTAGAATCAGTAATACAAGTAGATAGATAAAGAGTATCTACTTTCTTACCTCTTGCTAGAACAAGTGCTCCCTTGGTAACCTTCCAAGAATCTGCTGTGAGGGTTATTGTGCATTCCTCATCTCCCAACCTTCCTACAGAAATTAGACTCTACTTCAGAGTTGGAACATGCATGACCTCTTTCAACACCCATGTGTTGTCAATTTGCAATCTCAGCTACACTTTCCCTTTCCCAACTATCTGACAAGGCGTACCATCCCCTCAATAGAGCACTCCAAAGTCTCCCTGTTCATACTCATAGAACAAATCTCTGTTTGGGGATGCATGAAAAGATGAACCAGAGTCTAAAATCCATGATCCTACCTGACTATCCAAAGAAAGTATGAGAGCATCTTGTACCACAATATTTGCATCCTTTGCTTCTTCAGTACCTACATGTTGATTCTCTTTATCTCTCAACAAACACTCCTTTGTATGTCCTTTATTTCCACAAAACCAACAAGTAATACCTTTGGACTCAGATCTCCTTCCCGACCTTGATTTCCCTTGCTCAACCTTCTCCCTTTGCCATCCCCTGCTTTCTGCACTTAGAGCATTCCTTGATGATTCACCTGTGCTTCTCCTGCGTATTTCCTCATTCAAGATCACACTCACAACATCATCAACTTTTAAGATTTTAGAAGTAGATACTTACTACCATAACCAAGCCATCCCAACTTTCAGGCAAAGAACATAAAATTAAGAGAGCCTTTACCTCATCATCAAAAACAATACTGACTGAAGCCAATTGGTTTACCAAACCATGGAAATCACTGAGATGAGTATGTACTAATCCACTTTCCTGCATTTGCAAAGTAAATAGCTGCTTCATAAGATATACCTTATTAGAAGCCAAGGGATTTTCGTATAAATTTACCAAGGACTTTATCAACTCTTCCATTGTCTTGCATTGTGATAAGCTAGAAATCACAGATGATGCAAGGCTCAACCTTATGGAACCGAGAGCCTTCCGATCAAGAACGTTCCATTCTTCATCCTTCATATATGTGGGCTTGCATGCAACCCCACCCAATGGTAAGTACAAATCCTTCTGATATAGATAGTCCTCAATCTTCATCCTCCAATGTTGATAATTCTTGTCGTTAAACTTCTCCATTTGTAGCCTACTTTCTTCTGCCATTGCTGAACTCCCACTCAATCAAAAAACCCTGTGAATGACCTATAATCAAAAACAATACCCTGCTTCCTGCAAATCATAGCTCTAATACCACTTGTTAGGGGATCTCTAACTCTACCAATTAGAGCACATATGATTACTTCTCGTATTAGCAATTAAACATGAAATTATACCAGAATGATAAAGTAGCTAGAAACTTGAGACAGTAAAGAATTTGAGAGACAATACACACTATTGTATTAAATATTACTAGAAGAAAATATAATAAGGAAGATGCCACTTCTTCCTCCACCTCAAAGGCTTGCCACACCTCAAGACCTTCTTCCCTCTCTCTCTTGCTCAACACAACAACTCTAAAGCCTAAGTTGCTATCCCTCCTTGAATGCTTCAGCTGATCTCCTTGACCTTGCTAGCTTCAATGCTTTTACTTGCCTTCTTGATCCATTGCAATACATGCCTTATGGGTCTTTAAATAAGATCCCATGCTTACAAAAATAGAACTCTAGTTACAATAGTTAGACACGCAGCTCATGACTATAATTAGTCATTTGACATGGAAACACTCGCTTCACTTAACTGACTGTTCGTCAACAGCAGTTTCAAAAATACACAGGCGACTGATGCTGGTCCCTGCTTGTCTGGTGCTACCGACGTCAGTCGACTATCTACCGTCATTGGTCTCCTTCTCCACTATCTATGATCGATGTCAGTTATACTGCCGACGCTAGTTCCTCTAGTTCTTCAGTTCTCTCTTGTGTCTACAAATAGTTGAAGCTTTTAGCTCCACACCTTAACAAACACCGTCTTCACATCAGCTCCCACTGGAGACAAAATCTCCATGTCTCTTATGCCAAAGAATTTCACTGCTCCAAATCCTTCATGACATACCTCTGAACTAACCTTACCCTTAGCTCAACAAAACCTTGTATGTACAAACCTACTAGCAAATCACCCACATACAATAACTGGATAATGTCATGACTCATCATCCACCTGGTAAGACAAACACAATAGTTACACTAACATTGACTGAAGCTTTGCTTTGTCATCCACCTGTCAAAACCTGTACCACTGTCCTGCAGCTTCCTCAAGACCATATACCTTGGCCTTCTGTCTCACGTGTCCATCCACTCTCTTCTTTAACTTGGGAATCCATCCCTCATCCAGTGTTTTCTTCCAACTGCCAACTCCACCAACAAATACCTATTTGGTTCTTCTCCAAGGACTCACACTTCTCATCCATGCCAAGCTCCCACTATATCTAGATTCTACCTGCATTGCCTCTTCACATCTTCCTGGTTCTTGACCATCAATAAGCAATATAAAGAAGGTGAACAATGAATATGAGGTTCACTTACCCTTTATGATCTCCATATGGGCATTTGAGACTTATTGATAGCTTGTTGTCTGCCCACCATTTGTTTCAGTGACCGATCTCAGCCATCTCCCAGTTTGTAACTGATCAAAGTCGGTTCCTTGCACTAACCCTGACTGTCGACATCATTTCCTTGGCCGATGCTGGTATCCCTTCTACCGATGTCAATTCCTATATGACCGAGGTTAATCTTCTTGTTGCTGACATCAGTTACTGTATGATCGATGCCGGTACCTGTGTTCACTTGTGAGTGATAACTTTTTACCCATGAGCTCTCCATGGATCAAAACCCTGCTCAAATCAACACAGCCCTGTTCAAAATAATTTAGTCCCCTCAGCTAATCTCTATCCGCCATCTCCTCCATGAACACCAAGGCTTTCCAGTTCTTAAGTTTGTCAAAAACATCTGTCTTCTGCTTAAGAACATGCGTTCCCCTCCTACATATGTGACCAAGCCTACAAAGCCACATCTCTGCAATAGAAGGTGAATCAGTAATATAAGTAGATAGATAAAGGATACCTACTTTCTTACCACCATCTAATTCAAGTGCATCCCTTGTGAGAGTTACAGTGCATATCCCATCACCCAACTTTTTTAAAGAAATTAGACTCATCTCGAAGACTGGAACTTGCATGACCTTCTTCCACAGCTGTGTTTTATCTATCTACACTTTTAGCTTCACTTTCCCTTTGCCAATAATCTGACAAGGCTGACCAACCCCTAAATAAATCTCTCCAAAGTCTCCAAAGACATACCCATGAAAAGATGCTCTATTTTGGGTTGTATGGAAAGAGGCAAAAGAATCTATAAACAAAGATTCTACTTTATCTAGAGCAACCTGTGTAACATCACCTACAACATCTGCTTCTACACGCTGATCTTTTACCGACCAACAATCTCCTTTTCCTTACTCTTTCTTTCCATCAATCAGACCATTCATGCTATTCAGTTTCTCCATTCATAGCTTACTTTCTTCTGCGATTGCTATACTCCCACTCAATCTGAAACCCCTGAGAGTGACCTGTAATCAAAAAACACTACCAGATCTAAAACCACCTATTAGTCAACCCAACCAAAAGCTCTGATACCACTGTCAGGATCTTGCTCCTCAATTAGATCACATATGATTACCTCTTGTATTAACAACTAAACACAGAATTTAAGTAGAATGAATAAGTAACTAAAAATATGAAACAACACAGGAATATGACAGACAATACACAATTGTATTAATAATCACTCAGAAGAAAATACAATAAAGAAGATGTGACTTCTTCTTCCACCTCAAAGGCTCACCACACCTCAAGACCTTCTTCCCTCTCTCTCTCGGTCCCAACAGTTAACTCCAATATAGAATTGATGTTCACCTCCACCAGTCAGAAACAATGTTGCCAGTACACCAAGTACACAACCGTACTCCTAGTAGATCTCTTGCTCTCTGCTGCTACCTGTAAATCACCAGACCTTACTCACCAATGTAGATCTCCAAAAGAAGCCATGCTCACCTGCTGACCAAGATCATACATATATGAACAACCCTTCTGATTCTCCAAACCAGCACCCACACTTGGTACTGTGGCACTAGGAGGAACACACCATTACTCTCCTCTCTCTGAAGGAGCTTATTTTTCTCTCTTACTCCCTAGCACTAGCTTACAATATAGCCCATGAGTCTATATATAGATCTCATGCTTACAATAATTAGACTATCTTAATTACAATAATTAGACACACAACTCAAGACTATAACTGGCCTTTAACATGCAAACTAACTGTCCAAAAATAGACTCTCTAGAATTTGCATGCAAACTGCATGCTCAGACACAGGCTGCCAACGTCGGCTCCTCCATGACCGATGTCAGTCGATTGGTAACTGATGTTAGTTGCTTCTTCACTGCTATTTGACTAACGTCAGTTGATCAGACTGACGTCAGTTGCCCTGTAATTCATTCTGCAACTCTCAGCAACCTCTGTAATTCCTCCTATTTGCATCCTGGTGAAGCTTTTAGCTCCACAACCTAACACTTAGAATAGGGTATGGGTGAGGCATAAGAACCAATGAGGATGTTACATGTGTCTTTTGATCGTATGCCACCTTGAATAATATAATGACATAGCGTATGAAGTTATGCCTAGGTGTTGACCATTAGTAACAGGAACAATGAGTATATGACACATGTTAAAATGTGAGAGTTAACTGAGAAGGCTATAAGAGATGTGGCATCATTTCTACCATGAATTGGGTATTAAAAAAATATAAATTTGGGCTTGATTAGATAGTTTTAAAACATCCTATCACCATTGCTATATCTAGATGGTGACAGAGGATTATGGGATTTGAATTCAACTCTAGATTTAAAATTAAAGAGAGAAAATTTATCTACCAGCTTAAATTTAAATTTTAAATAAGTGAGATACCAAATTAAATTATTATATAGGGATATATGCATGAATTTATAAAATCCTAAGGAAATCTCATTAACAATTAACATTGATACCTTCAAAAAATCTTTAACTCATAGATTTCCAATTTCCATAGAGCACCCCTATATGTTTTTCCTTCTATGCTTAGAAATTCCCTATTTCCCCTTCATCCTAATACAATGACTACATCCTTATCAAACCTAACATCTAAACCTAAGTATTAGGATACCACATTCTTAGCTAGATTGATAAAATTCAATCACTACATTGACTTATTCAAAGTGGTTGAGCAAGTCCCTCAAGATTTAAGCTCAAAAAATGACCAAAAGGTAGAGTTTAAGGATGTCCTTTGATCTTACAAGAAGGGTGGAATTCATAGAGTTATAGTCAAACTAAAATCATTCCCTTATGATAAATTATTAAACAACATGCTTCACAATGCTATCTACATGCAAGTTGAAGTTCATGATTGGGTATGTTCACCCAAATCTCAACTCTAGATTCCTAATATCTCTAGAAATTCCAGTAAGAAATAATACTCCCTCCCAGACTATACCTTCTCCTATGACGTAACAATGGTAATGGTCTAGATAGGAACCTAGAAGATATATGACATCCTCCAAGATTGGGTTGATAACCTAGATTCTAAATGGGTTAATAAGGAAGATATCAATGTATACATTGTCCACACCTTCCAAGAGAAAGTATGGGTAGGCATGATCTTCTTGAACTAATTGTTTAGGGGCCATGAATACTTGCATGTCAATGAATTATGGGTGACTCTCTTGTATATGATCTTTACATGCTCAAAAGTCATAGATATGGGAGGATTGATCAACTTTAATTTGGTAAATGCAATCACATATTCCTTACTTAGAAGAAACTTATACATGATGAGCTACATGTTAGACATTATCTATTTCAAGCCTTCAACTTTTCCTTTATGGGTTCCCATGGTCTCGATGGTTCATGTGGTCATTTACAAATTATATGGCCACCAATTACATAATAACATCTAGGACATATGAAATAATTAATACCAAATGGTCTACCAAACCATCAATGAGACCTTGATGCCCTAGCTTTCAAAGGCAATCAAGGATTATATCACTACCATTAGAGACTACTAGTTTTTATAAGGACATTGTGATCCAAATCATGGATTTCCTGAAGGATCCCATTCACATGTCATATTTCATTCTAGACCCTCTTGTAGAGTGAGATTTTTATTATGATTTGGTGGAGGGCATCTTTGGGTATTACATCTATCATTAACAGAAAGCATGAGTGCCACTTCCAATAAAAATTAGATACCACATATATAAGGCCTTCCCTCTAATTTAGAAGATGGTAGCCGAGCAAGATTCCTTCACCCTACAAAGTGGAAGATCCAACATTGGGACCCTAGGGGGATAATTAGAGTCGATTTGGCATGGTACTCAAACTACCTCAATTAAACTATAATCATCAGGATGAAGATGATGATGATCTCTATCCATATACTACCAATGACCATGAGGTATTATCTTAGATCATAAAAAATAAGAAGAATAAGGGAAATAATGTCTTAACAAACTCCTTTATTCTTCTTTTATCTCCTACTTAGTCTATGGAGGAGCTAACATGGATATCTCTTACCATCTCCCTAAAGATATTACAAGGAATTATACCACCTTCTCCTCTTTATGCTCCAAGTTCATCCCCACTTCCTCTATTAGTTCTTACTCCTCATGCCTCAACTCCTCCTCTACCTCCTCCACTCACTTATCTTTCTCTGCCTCCACCTCTACCTCCTCCTAGATCTCTATTACCTTAACTATAGTAGAATTTGTATTGAGTTACTTAGTGTTATGTATCCTATGTGTAGTCATCTCAACCACTAGCACCTCAACCTTGAGTTATATAGAACCTAAGGTTTGATGTGCCTGATAGCCTAATAAAAAGCCTAGCGTGAGGCTCCCAATAGTAACATATCTAGGTTTCCCCTCTCATACCTATAACTTTTACCACTTCCCTTCACCCCCGACTCTTACCACTTTATAACACTTGGTATTGACACCCTCTAATTATACTCCTGTCACATAAATCCCTCAAGTAGTGCCTCTAATTTTCCCCATTACACCCCTCCATAATTTTCTAAATTACCATTGGCCTCAATCCTCTTGAGTGTCCTTTCCTCTTCATTCCCCTCTACTCCTTTCATATCATAACCTAGAGTCCTCCTGGGGCCTTCTTTGGGTGTGCCTTTATTAATAGGCATAATTATGAATTTTAGGAGCATACTACATGCAACAAGAACCCTTTTGATGTTTACTCTAGTCATCTTGAAACTTCTTTTAGCAGCTTGGAGTCCTCCACCGTTAACCCTTATGGATTTTATTATCTTAGCAAGACCATATATTATAGCATCTAAAGCTGACCTAGGTAAGAGGATAAGAATAATCCAAAGGAAACTCACACTCTAACTCAAGCTCAAAGGCCTTCTTCTCTAATTCAACCTAATCCATAGTCCTCAATAATTCCTCTAGGCCCAACCACAACATCTCAACACCTAGATCTTTATACCCCTATTTTTATCACCTATGGCCCCATGATACTTACCTTTAACAAGCCCATATCTTCCCTATTATTTAATGACCCTTTATCAAAGTTAATTCCTCCTTAGGTGAACTTAACCCAAGAAAAATGGTGGGCACACATGTTCTCCTGAGTCTCACCTTCCATTCTCCCTCTTTTTTCTCCCATGTTCTCTCTACCTCCACTACTTTCACCTCATATTCCACCCTTCACTACCATTTTCGACACCCCTCTTACACATCCCACAATTTAGGGAATCATCCTAAGGTCATAGGTATTAAAAATGACTTCCCAAGGTGACCCAAACATGAAATTAAGTTTTGACCAAGATTTTAGAATATTAAAGAGGATGTTAATGTAAAGGTTTGTCCAAGAGGGAAACTTGGTGGTGTAGCATATCCATCAAGATCTATTCTCCCTCACCAAAGTGAAGACTTATACTATGGAGGAAAGGATTTTTGAGGACCCACTTCCTATTCTCTAATCAACTTATGATATGTTTGAGAATATCCTCAAGGACATGTATAGATAGGTTCAAACATTATAATCTTAAGTAAAGAGCACATTCCCCATTAAGATAATCAGGTAGGTCAAGGATTATCTCTTACTACTCTTTTAGTCCTTGGGAAAGTAATAGAGACTCTAGCTAAGACCAATGTACTTATCCAATAAGCTTAGGCCTACATAGAAAGTATTAATGTGATAGATGGGAAGTGTTCTAAGTTATAAGTGGTGGTCAAAAAAGGAATATTCTTGGATTTAAAACTTTTGTCAACCTCAAACTTGGGGTTATGCCAAACATACACTAATAATATGAGATCTAATATGGAAGAGTGGTCAATCATGGCTCACACTATAATTAGATCATTGGAAGAGGGAAAGAATAAGATATTAACCTACCTCAAAAAGGTTAATACCTTTGTGTTATTCCACTTGAATGACACCTTGATCAAATGAGTGGAATTTAGAGTCCACTTGGGTTTATTCAATCAAGTTATGAGGGATAAGGTTCCCAAAGTAAACCAAGAAAGGGCTCAAGTGGTGATAGATATATACATAGTCCATGATAAACATCAATGAGGTTTTTGAAGTCATAATGTTAGTGGAAGTACCTTTCCAAGTCTAGCAAAGACTAAAAACTCAAGCAGAGGTAATCTTTAAGTAGCCCCCAATGAACTTTGCCAATATGGACAAGGATTTTGACATTGTGGTGTCCATGTAATAAGTTAGGGATGCCAAATCAAATAAGTTGGGAGTTAAAACTTCTCAACCACCTCCTTATTTCAATTAAGTGGTCCCTCACAAATCTATTATAGATTTGTAAAGATTGTATTGTTTTATAATTTTAAAAAATGGTTATAACTAAAATGATTGGCCCTCATGGCCTAGGATGGGATCTTCATGTTATTTGGAGGTGAGCCCCATCCTTATCTAAATAAGGAAGAACCATATTTTAATATAGGATTAACCAAAAATTACTTGAAAATTTTGTCATATTATAACCAAGACTTTAATTTCTTTTCCTTTATCACTCTAAATTATAAAATCAATACAGATCAATTATTTTAATAACATTTACTCTTTTTAGAAAATATAATATCTATTTTATGAAAAAGGGTTTGTTTTGTGTTTCAATTCTCTTACATCTTCATGTTTGATTGATTATCAATGCTAGGTTAATTAGATTAATAATTTATCACTTTAAGTGTGCCAGTTATGATGTGCTTAGCTATTACAATCACTATGTGAGTTCTTTTATCTCCCCTTTAGTAGTGATGATAATTTGTGTGTTAATATAAAAATGCTCATATGATGTTTATGTGTATTCTAATATAAAATAATAATACTCATCATTAATGAGAGATCATATTGAAGGCATAATCTTGGTTCCCTAAAACTCTCCCCACTATATGTTCTTAGAGGTATAACTTTAGTGAATCTTGGTCTATAGTGGTATAACAATGGTAGAGCCACTTGGTTCAAATATTAGTGCATTGATTTCATTTTAGACTTGGATCCTTCCCTTTTCAACTTTACCCTTCCTTCTCTTTTATTTTCTATTTAAAATTTAATTACCCTTTTCTATTATGTTTAGAGATAGTAAGCTTAATACTCAAATTATCATAACAATCTTTGGCCTATGTGTAAGACTTTAGATTAAAATTTTGATGGTGATAGTGCATCTCTTGGACACTATTCACATAAATTCCATTTGTGAAGTCAAATACCTACATCTATTATCGTGGGATGATCCTAGATCAATCCTAAATTTGAGGATGAAAGTTCATAGTATTCCCCACCTTCACCTTTTAGGGAATGCCCAATCTCATGGGCATTTTATTAATAGAAGCCAATTAGAGTGTACAAAAACTAGTGTTAGAAAGATTGAAATTATTAGAATATTTTATACTTGTAATTATTTTTTTAATGATTGTGTCAAAATTGTCTTATTTGTAATAACATACTAACTACCATTTGATTATGAAGCATCATGGAGAATAGTTCACATGTTACCAGGTCTAGGTCCCACTGAGGTTTATTGGTAATTTCCCTCTAATTTTCCATAGACATCCTAGGTCCAACCAACCTATACCTACCATGATTACCATTTGTTCATCCCCACAACCTATCCCATATTTTTCAGCCCAAGATGGTTTTCTTATATGGTTCTATCATTAATGTCCTAGGTTTCATCCATTATTTACCCAAGAACCCTAATAGGTATCTTCCCCATTTGACCCTTAAAGTGGGATTAAGCATGGGGGTACACAACCTCTTATAAAACTACCTCAAGAATTTTAAATGTAGAACATGAGGATGTGGCATACATGATTTCCCATTTAACTTAATATACTCTACTTATGATTGGTTCCTTAGCATTCCTGAAGACTCTAACCTAAGTTGGGAACATTTTATTTCTACTTTTCTCACCTAATTTGGATAAGTGATAGACCCCAATGTCTTATACCAGTAGTTTTCTTGTATCATGAGGGAGCCTAATGAACATATTAGGAACTTCAATGCTATGTTTCAAAATATGTATATCTAAGTCACTATTATTTATCAACCTAACCCTCAAATAGAAATTTAAATGTATAAAAACATGTTAGACCCTTGGATGACCATGTTCTTTAGGAGCAATGCAACCATATAATACCTATCCTTAGCTTATGTAGGGGATATCAAAGTGGATAGGTAACTAAACCCTCAAGGTCACATAATGACCCCCATTGCTATTATGCTACCATAGATGCCTACATTTTAATTCTTTCCAACATTAATCTAGATGCCCTAATTCTTCAATTGATCCCTATAATACATCAACTCCTACTGGGTCATCCCACTTCAAACTAGAAACTAGGTTTCTTAAACATTGGGAACCATGAACTAATTCATCATATTTAACATTAGGTAGCATTTTCAATGATTAATAATACCCAAACCATGCCTCAAAAATACACTAAGTCTAAGTTGGATACCCTTTAGTGAATGGTACAAAAACTTAGCAATGAACTCCTTGGGTTATAGAGGTAGGTGAGTAATTCTAATGTAGAAAGTTCCAAAAAGAAATTTACATATAAAATACCAAATATGAACTATAATCATCCTCAAAACCCCATAGATCCTTCACCCAATAGGTTTCCTAAAATTAATATATTGAGAGATAACCTTTCCTAGTTAATTTTGAGTGCATAACATGGAACACATGGGCAAATGGATGGCACAAAGTTGAGTTCTACTTTTTAAATATTCTAAAATGAGATGGAAGAATATGAGGTGGTCCCCAATCATCCTAAATCCTATAACTTTGGTAAATCCCCTATTACTAATATGGTGTTAAAGGCCATGGATTTATATAGCCAAGATGAAAATGAGATAGAGGAGGGTATTAGTGAGTTGAAAGCATTTCATCAATTCTAAATGAGAAGCTACACCCTTTGGAATATGCATTAAGAACAACCCCTTCTACCTCAATACCCCCTAATAATGGTACAACCCCACTAGACCAAAATTCTAGGAATGAAATCACACGTCTAAAAACACAAGAAATTAAGGCATCTATGAAAACCCCACTAGTCCAAAGTAGAGGAGATTAAAACATAGTCAATGATATGAAAAAGTTTAGAGCTAAAATTACCATTCATGAGTTTGCTCAAATCAAAGAGTAATGAGATCTCTTGATACAATCTTTGACTCAAAATTTTAACCCACAAACCTTGCTAGAACTAAGAACAACACACACCAATGTTCTCATTCCAAAAAATAAGATGGAGGTTCCCCCTTTTCTCTTGACAATCTAGTTATTTGGAAAAAATCTATATAACTGCTTATTAGATTCAGGAGCCTTTAACAATATGATACTAATAAACATATGTGAGAAACTCGGTCTATCCCCCATGAAGTTAGACAAGGTAGTGGCCCATATATACACATCTAATTGGAATCGAAGCCTAGGATTCAACACTTCATAGACATCCAAGTGGTGGAAATCCTAGAATCTTATGGTTTGCTCGTCAATAAAGATTGGTCCAAAGCCCTAAATGGGTATATGGACAAATATTTCTCCCATATGTGGTTGCCATGGAGGGGAGTATCCAATAAAATAAGGGAAGATAGAACCCCACATGAAGCATATGATAATTAAGTATAATGCCATTAGTGAGAATATAAAATGAGTTTCCTCATACCTAGGTATCTACACACTAAGCATAAAGCCTACCAAAAGCCAAACTAGTCATAACATAGGTTTTCTTGTCCTGTGGTCTCTTTATATAGATGAATCTCACTCCAAACAAGGAAATAGAACTAGTTTTCTACTTATAGACCCATAGGGAGAAAACATCTATCATCATATAAGTTGTAGTTTCCCTACATAAATAACATGGTGGAGTATGAAACTCTAATCTTGGGATTGCAATTTACATTAAAACATAAGGAAAATAAACTAAGAGTATTTATATAATTTGAATTTGTGGTTAACTAGATCAAGACTAAGTGTCAATGCAAATTATCATAAGTTAGAAGGTGTAATCATAGAGATCAAGACCTGATCAAAATTTTAACACATTTAATATCATCCCTATTCCCCATGAGGAAACCAAGTAATAGACTCACTAGCATCTGTGATAGCAAACATAACCCCTTGTATGACTTTATGGAGTTCATTCCCTTCCCCTCTATCTTGAAAAATGTCAATAACTTCTAGTTTTTTAAAGATGTCCAATATATCATCTAGATCCTACAAAATGAGGGAATATTTGAAACCCAAGTTATAGATGAGAAAGACATAGATAACTGTAGGAATGAGTTGTATAAGGATGGAATCTAAAATATTCATGGGAACTAGATCCCGAATAAGATGATATAATTATAAAGAGAATTTAATGCATTAGACCCCACTTTTCAAGCAAAAAAAATCAAGTTCAAGGACCAAAAATTCTCACTCATTAACCTTAACCCTACAAAAAATCCCTAGAATTAATGTGGGTCAAGATTGGATAACTACGAGTTAGAGTAGTTATCAAGGTTATTACTGAGATATAAGGACATGATTACCTAGCCCTATGGAGACCTTAGGGCATTTTAACCAAGAGTATTAACTCATACTATCCCCCTAAAATCCTACCAAAAACTCTTAAGACAAAAATATAGGCTGATAAACCCAATCGTGGATCCCTTAATAAACAAAGAAGTCCATAAGTTACTCTTGGTGGGGATAATTTTCTAACTTGGGTGGTCAACCTAGTTCCAATACAAAAGAAGAATGGCTAAATTTATATATGTGTTGACTTTTTAAACTTGAACTAGGCCTCATATAAAGATAACTACCCATTTCCCTCCCTAGATAAGGTGATCCAAATGGTGAGTAGGTCTCAAATGATGCCCTTTTTGGATGGTTTCTTCAATGCCATAGATATAAATAATATTGATTTCACCACCAACTAGGGCACATTTTATTATAAACAAATGCCTTTTAGGTTAATCAATGTTAGTGCAACTTTACAAAGGGAAATAGACTTTGCTTTTGAAGGATTGATAGGTAAATGTATAATAATTTATATGGATGACCTAACTATGTTTTCAACATATAGGTCTGATCACATACACCACTTGGAAAGGGTATTTGAAAGATGCATAAGGTATGAAATGTCCTTAAACCCAAATAAGAGCATGTTTAGTTTCACTGAAGGTAAGCTTCTTAGTCACATTGTAACAATAGAAGGTATTAATATTGACCCCAAAAGGGTGAAAGTAATTTTTAAACTACCTTTACCTAACAATAAGATGGAAATAAAATCTTTCTTTTGAAAAATAATTTTTTTGCATAAATTTATTTTTGGATTTGCTAAAATATTTAAACCCTTGAATGCAATGTTAAAATAGGATGTGAAAGTGGAACAACATGCAAAATCAAATAAAACTTTTTAAGATATCAAAGAAGCAATCATGCATGTTTGATCTTCATTAGGATGGACCATATGCAAGATTTATATATCTATCCCTTTGATTTAGAGCACACCATTTCCACTTACGTCACCAAATTTTGAAAGGATAACACCTTGTGGCCTTCATGAACACTAATATAAAGGATGGAAAGCTTAGATATTCTACACTAGACAAGCATGCCTATGCCCTAGTCATGGTAGTGAATAAATTTAAGCATTATATCCTTTAGAGTAGAGTACATGGAATTATCATAGACCTAACTATAAAATAGATGTTAGGATAAAATGAGCTAGGTGAAAGAAGAGGTGGATGGATGATAAAATTATAAGAGTAAGGCTTGGAAATCAAGCTGGCCAAACTAGTTAGAGGATAAAGACTTAATTAATAATGTAAATAGACCTAAAGACTACAGTGTACCAATTATATCAATAGAGGGTATTATAATTAGATATTTATGCCCTATTAATGCACTTTTTACTATATGTAAATGTACCCCCAAGACTCAACCTCACATAGAAAAGAGCCCTTTAGTTGAAGGCTAAAAAATATATGCTAAAGAAGGGAGTTATATTAAGAATAAATAATGAAATAATTTACCTCCAATGTGTCTTATCATAAGATGAGGTACACGAGATAATGACAAGTTTCCATAAAATATTGGGAGCCAACCATCCTACAATAAATGACATGGCCCACAAATTTATTCAAGTAGTTTACTATTGGACCACATTATTCAAAGATGTCCATGCCCATATTCACTTCTACCACTAGTTTTAAACCTTTTATAAGAGAGATATGCATGTGGTAATACCACTAAAACCCATCATGGACTCTACACCATTTGTATAATGGGGACTGGATTTTATGGGGGCAATTAACCCCAATTCATCATCTAGTCATAAGTTCATTCTTATAGGCCTAGACTATTGCACTAGATGGTCTAAGGTAGTTGCAACCAAAATAAGCACCACCATTAAAGTAATAAAATTCCTTGAGAACACCATAACCACCTATTTTGGGATTCCCATTTCTTTAGTATGTGATAATGGTCCTACCTTTTAATCTAAAAAAATTCAGAAAATGGGCCTATGATAATGGGATCACACTAAAGTTCTCATCAAATCACTACCCATAAGGTAATGGATTGACTAATTCCACTAAGAAGAATTTGATTTATTCCATCAATAAATCAACTAGAGAAAATCCCTAAGAATGACACTCATTACTAAAGTTTTCCCTATGAGTAGATTTAACTAGGTATAAACAATCCCTAAAAATATCTCCTTTGTTTCTAGTTTATGGATTGGAGCCAATCATACCAGTCACACTTTGGTTAATAACTTATAATTTCATATAACAATTCATGGAACTCAATGATAAGGAGAATTTCAAAATCTTTGACCTAGTTTAGTTAGAGGAAGCCCAAGATGAAGCTCTATTGAACTTTATCAAACACCAAGATACAATCAAATTATATTTTGATAAGAGGGAACATATCAATAACATTAGAATATTGGACCTGGTCCTAATGTGGGACAAGGCTCACAAAAATAAATACTAACATTTAAAATTTTATCCCCTCTAGATTGGCCCTCATCAAATATCTAAAATTATGATCTAGAACACCTTTTGTCTCAAAGATCTGAAGGTAAATGAGTCACCAATTCCATTAAGTGAGAAGTTATTAAAGCATTATTTATTGGTTATCTCCTCTAGCATATTTTCTGAGTAACCTAGGTAGGGGTGGTAATGTACATATTACATAGATTTGATTTCATTCTGTGTTTATTTTTCCTATGTGCTCTTCTTTTTTTTATTGTTTCCCCCCTCTAGGTACCTATTTATTCTATTATGTTCCTTTGATGCCCAACCCTTATTATTAACTACTCTAGGTGATGCTTGAAGCCTGAAAGGATTGTTGAGAATCAAGAAGACTAAAGTTGAAACCTTTGATCTAAATAACTCTGAGATGGTAATTAAAATTTTGTATGATCTAAATCTAAGAGGCCAATGATTCTAAGATAAATATGTGGGTTTTATAATGGCTTGCATCCTAATAGATCCACCAAGTTGCACTTTAAAAAATGTCTCAAGAAAATACCAAGTTATTCAAGATGATCAAAGATTGGCTGGTTGTTCAGAATTTCCTCATCATCTATTCACCCTTGGCTTGGTCTTGAACCCTCAATGGAAAAGACTAAAAAATGATAATATTTTCATGTGGAATCTTGGAAAATAATAAGGAAATCATGCATAATTTGAATTCTGAGTTTGCCTTAAAAGGGCTATATAGGTAATCTCCATCACAAGATTTTAGGCCTAGCTAGTAGTGGATCAAGGCCATGAACAGGACTAAAAACATCTCTATTAGGGATATAGATTATCTTATATCAATAAAATAATGCCCCATCCATTTCCTTTCTATTTCATCAATTCATTAACTCCACAAATAAATCCTGATAAATTACAACCTCGATTACTCAAAAAATTATAGTAGCGAATGGAAAATGAAAATCACTTCTTACACACACTAGTGGCCATATATAAGGTGGAAGCTCAATATGCCACTTGATATTGTGAGATTTTAGTACCTTGTATTTTTAATGGTGAATAAATATCTCTATTTTAATCTTTATGTTGAGTAAGGAAAGAAGAATAAATTGGTTTGGTTCTAAGTGCTTGTCATCACTTTCCCCATGAAATTTATCATTTTTTGTGGCCAACATGCCCCCTTTTCTTCAAAATGGGGGACCCCTATTTAAAATATTATGAACCAAAGATTTAGGGTCCTTTCTTTTGTTCTTATTGATAATGCCTACTTAAATCCTTATAATATACATCACCCTAGTTTCCTTGAATAATAATAGGCCTCTTTTATTTTATGAATCATGGTGCTAACTTTGCAAGTCAGATTTCACCAAAATTTCTTGGAGTCTCATTCCCTTCCTGGAGTGACAGACCTATCACCCTCCATGGAAAATCAAAATATTGGTGATAGATGAGCAAGTTTACTATGTTATGTCATTTTCATTTCTTACTTAGCTTTTTTATTTGAATTTTATAGAGACCAAGAGAGCCTAACCAAATAAGAAGGTACTACATTTTGAGTGTCAAAATGGCCAGTCCCTAGACCTTTTAGAGATGTTAAATCCTAAAAAATCCCAATTAGATGAAAATTTTCCACATCGTTGAGTGTTATAATGGACAATCCCCATACCTATCATATATGTTAGAGCTTAAGAGATCCTACCTGAATTAGAAGGTGCCATGTCATCAAGTGTTAGAATATCCAATCCCTAAACCTATCAAAGATGTTAGAGCTTGGGAGAGACTGAGTGAATGAGAAGGCACCACATCACTAAGTGTTAAAGTGGCCAATCCCCTATACATATCAAAGATGTTAGAGCCTAAGATATCCTAACTAAATGAGAAGGCACCACATGACTGAGTGTCATAGAAGTTAGTCCCCCAGACCTATCAAAGATGTTAGAACCCAAGATATCCCAACCAAATGAAAATGTGACATGTTATTGAGTTTTATAAAATCCATCCCTTTAGACTTATCAAATATTTTAGATCTTAAAAGAGCTCAATCGATTGATAAGGCACCATGTCACCTAGTAGGTGGATTAAATACAAACAACCTAAGGGTCTTTAAACCTAAGAATAGGGTATGAGAGGCTAGATAACCAATAATTACATGCCACATGTCCATTGATGATATGTCACCCTTTAAAATCTATGCATAAGTTTCAAAAATTATTAAGAAGACTAATGAGAAGATAAAACATGTTGTAAGGAGATATTTAACTGAGAATCATGTAAGAGTTGTGAAATTTAACCTGATTATACCATTTTTATATTTGGCTAATGGCAAAAGATCATGCGATCTAAATTTAATTCTAGATTTAGAAGTAAAGTGAGAAAATCCATCCACCAACTTAAATTTGAATTTGAATTAATTTAACCTCCAAATTATATTAATATAGATGTATTTTATGCATGCCTTTATAAAATCCTAAGGGAAGATCACTAATAGTTACCATTGCTACCTTCAAAAAATATCTAACTCCTAACTTTCCAATTTATATAAGTCACCCCTATACTCCATGAATTTTATGCTCATAATTTCCCTATTGCCCCTTCATCTTACTATAATGGCCTCATTATTATCAAACACAAAGGTTGAACCTAAGTATTGTGTACCACATTCCTAACTAGATTGACCTAATTCAAGCACTTCAATGCCTTATTCAAAGTGGTTAAGGATGTCCCTAGTATTTAGGCCTAGACAATGTTCAATAGGTAGAGTTTAAGGATGCCCTTTGATCCTAAAATAAGATAAAAATTCCTAGAGATATGGACAAATCATAAGTGTTCCCCTACACTAAATTATTGAGCAACATCCTTGACAATGTCATCTACATGCAAGATAGAGTCCATAACTGGGTATGCTCTCCCAAATCTTGACACCATATTACCGATATCCTTGGGAATGTCTTCAAGATGTATTATTCCCTCTTAAATTACACCTTTTCCTATAATGAAAATGTTAATGGTTTGGATTGAGATGTAGTATATATATGACATCCTCCATGATAGGGATGAGAAACCATATTTTAAGTGGGTTAACAAAGAGTATATAAATGTATACATGGTCTATAACTTATGGTAGGAATTATTTTTAGGCACGATCTTCCTAACTGACTATTTAGGGGCTATGACTTCCTAAACATCAATGACTTATGGGTTATTCTCTTGCATACAATCCTTACATGCCCATAACTCCCAAACATAGGAGGATTGATGAACTTCAAGTTGTTCAATGCCATCAAATATTCCCAACCTGGGATCAATTTATACATGATGATCTACATATTATACATGATCTAAAAGAATCTCAATTTCAAGCCTTTA
The DNA here is from genome assembly GCA_037957365.1 of Torreya grandis. Lineage (NCBI taxonomy): Eukaryota > Viridiplantae > Streptophyta > Pinopsida > Cupressales > Taxaceae > Torreya > Torreya grandis. The sequence continues at coordinate 1,875,440 of JARHVA010001192.1, read as the reverse complement.
GCTTTTCCTATGTGGGTTCCCTGGGGCTCAATGGTCCATGTGGTATTTTATAAACTATATGGCCACCAATTCCATAATCACATCCAGGATATATGAGATCATTTCTACCTAATGGTCTACAATGCCATAAATAAGGCCTTAATACCAAATTTTTTGAAGGAAATTAGGGATTATATCACCACTATTATAGACTAATGCCTTTACAAAGAGGACATTATGATCCAAATTGTGAGTTTCCTTAAGGATCCCCTCCACCTATTATATTTAATTATAGACCATCTAGTAGAGTAGGATATTTCTTATTAATTTGTGGAGGGCATCTTCAGGTACTAAAAATAGTGTTATAAGAATGTGTACCTACCATTTTTGATCATAATCAGGTACTATGTCTATATGTCCTTCCCTAAAATTTAGAAGATTGTAGATGAGCAAGACTCATTCACCTTAGAAAAGTGAAATATATAGCACTAGGACCACAAAGGGATAATTAAAGAACACTTGGTATGATATTCAACACACCTCAATATTAACTATAGTTATTACGATGAATATGATGATGAGATATTTTTAGATGATATTAATGACTAAGAGGTGTTGTCCCAAATCATGTCAAAGAATAAAAAAAGGGGAAAAAGGTCAAAGTGGGCTCTTCTATGCCTCCTCAAACTCTTAGTTAGTCTATGGAGGACCTAACTTTGATATCTCCTATCATCTCTTAGAAGATCATGTAAGGCATTATGCCATCTTGTCTTCCTTGTGATCTAAGTCCAGCCTTGATTCTTTCAATAACTCTTACTCTTCATGACTTATTTCCTCCTTTTTCTCTTTTAGTCACTCCTTATGATCCACCTCCATCTTATCCTCCTTTAATAGCTCTAATAGACAAATCATGATAAATCCAGTCCTAAGCTACTAAGTGTCAAGCATCCCAAGCATAAAAAACTTAACCACTAGCACTTAAACCCTAGGTTTCATAGACCTTGAGGTTTGATGTGTCTGGTAACTTGAAAGAAAGACTAGAGTAAGGCTAAAAATAAGAACCAATCTAATTTTTTGTTCTCACACTTTTAACTTCTCTCATTTCCCTTTCATCCCTTACTCCCACCACTTTTTAACTCTAGGTCTTGGAACCCACCAATTCCACTACACTCTCATAAATACCCAAAATGGTGCCTTCTCATTTACCCATTACACCCCCTCTACCATTTTAAAAAGTACCATTGGCCTCAGTCCTCTTGAGAAACCTTGACTCTTTATTCCCCTCTATTCCTTCCATATCATAACCTAAATTATTCTCAGTGCCTTTCTTAGGTGTGCCTTTATCAACAGGTGTGATTATGACTTTTTAGAGCATACCACTTACATCATAAACTTAGTTCCAACACTAGTTTATCTTAGCGCTGCCCTCAGTATCTTTAAGTCCTCTACTATTGGTTGATATGGCTCTTTCCATCCCTATTAGACCATCTACTATACTATCTAGAGTTGACCCAAGTAATAGGTCAAAGAAGAAGAAAAAGGAAAATCACACTCTAGATATAGACTAAAGGCCTTCTACTATAACTCATCCTCCTCCACAAGCCTCAATAGTTCCTCTATACCTAAATATAACACCTTAGAACCTAGCTCCTAGACCCCATATTTCCATCTCCAAAGGCATCATGAGAGTCACCTTTAATTAGCCCATATATTCCTTATTATTTAGTGACCCTTTATTAGGAGTAATTCCTTCTTAGTTAAACTTAACCTAAGAATAGTGAAGGGTACAAATGCTCCCCTAGGCCTCCCATTTTGTTCCCTTTCTTTTCTCCCTTATGCCCCCTTCACCTCCACTAATTTCTTCATTCACTCCCTCAACTTCCTCCATCTCATCTTCCACCATTCACTACCATTTAAAGCACCCATTCTACACTTATTACAACCTAAGATATGGTACCAAGGTCATAGGAACCAAAGGTGACTTCCCAAAGTGACCTAGACATGCAATGGAGTTTGAACCAAGCCTAGAGAAGAATGAAGAGGATGTTGATGAAAAGGTGTGTCTAGAGGGAAAATCAATGCTGTGGCAGACCCATTAGGATATGTTATCCCTCACCAAGGTGAGGAATTACATCAAGAAGGAAAGGATGGTCAAGGACTCACTATCCTTTCTTTGGGTGATTCATGATATGTCTGAAAAGATCCTCAAGAACATGAAGAGCTAGGTTTGAAATTTAGAATCCTAATTAAAGAGCACATTCCACATCAACATGATTAAGAAGGTCAAGGATGCCCTCTTACTACTCTTCTTAGTCCTTATGAAAGTAGTGGAGCATCTATATGAGACCAATACACTTATCCAATGAACCTAGGCATACATAGAGAGGATTACTAAGATAGATGAGAGGTTTGATAAGCTACAAGTAGTGGTCAACAAAATAATGTTCTCAGAGCTAAAAATTATGTTGACCTGAGACTTGGGGTTTACCAAAAATATGCATATAATATTAGAGTTGTTATGGAGGAGTGGTTATCCATGGATTGCACTAAAATGAGACCCTTGGAAGAGGGCAAGAATAATATATTGACCTAATTCAAAGAGGTAAATATCTTTGTGTTATTCCACCCAAATGTAACCTTACTTGATTGAGTGGAATTTGTATTCTAATTAGGTCAATTTGACCAACTTATGAGGGAGAAGGTTGTAAGGAAAAACAATAAGGAAAAAATAACATTGTCATAGCTTGGAAACACATTAGTTACTTCAAAATGCACTTGATCCTTTAAATTAGAAAAGGTAAACATTACCTTAATTTATCCATAACTACCTTACCCTTTACTAAAAATTAAATAATAATATTTCATATTACCATAACTTGTATCTAGAAGGTCACTTTCACCATAGGACATCATATCACCTTGGAGGTTAATATACTAGTACTTGATAAGACACCTTTTATGACAAAAAATAACCTATAGGCTAACCAATATACTAGGACCAAAAGTCTGAATGGATATCAATAAAGATAAAAAATTCTAGAAGAAAATTTTAAAATTTTACCCACTCATGGTGGCTAATTTTGAATAACATATAATAGGCATGTGTAAGTACATATGTAATCTCAAACATGATAGTGTATAGTGATAATCAAATCATATAACTTATATATATCAAGATAGTAATAGATGGATGTGCCCAAAGGCTTGATGATGTGAATAGAGATAAGGCCTAAAAACCATAAGTGTATCATGTATCTATGTATGTCTATGTATGTCTATGTAGGAATAAATTATATGATATCCCTTAACATGGAACCAACATATAGATTTCAAGGAGCTAATATAATATGTAGGTGTTGAAAGTGTTATTGTAATTATGATTTTTTTTTTTTTGGTATTTTTGATGATGATCAAATACCATCCTATGATGCCATAAAATGGATAGATATAGATGTATCACCCTTTTATGAACCTTACAACCTCAAATTAGATATTTTACATTATTTTCATGATGATTGGCTAGGTTGAAAAAGGACATATCATGTTCCTCATGTTTTACATGTGTAGTATAAGACGTAATGCTATCGTTAGAAATTTGTATAAATTTTATTTCATGAGGAAATAAATGCCTTGTTGATTTTTATCAATTTTGATTCTATTTGGTATAGCCAATGAGTTCCAAGTGTAAATGCACATGGAGATGTGGTAGGAATAACCCAACCCCATGTTTGAATTACTTTAGGCCACAAGAAATTGGTATTGTTATGTTGCCTAAGGAGTATTTATAACCTCCTTTGTTTTATAACTTTGTTAAATTTAATACCATTTATTGGAAACATCTTACATTAAAAGTAGTTTTTTCTTGTGTAGGATCAACATAGCTATGTCAAAAATAAATTCCACCCATGTATAATTAAAGTATTAAATTTTGTTGGCATGGATGCTTGTTGTTTTGTTCATTTTGAGATTCTTGTATGGAACTTGGACCTTATATCAATACCATGTTAAGTAACATTATAAATTGGTCATATATAGGTTAGGGACACCACATTTTTGTTCATAGTATTCTTTATGCAATTAGTATCCTTCTTTCATTTGAGTGATATAAGTTTGGTAATTAGAAGGAGAAATCTTAAGATTAGTTGGATGAGTAAGTACGAATGTAACATATCTATATAAATCTACATGTAAATGATTTAAGGACCCATATTATTATGCAATGTTCTTTCCTTTAAGGGGTAAGAAGGCCTATACTAAATATCTATTGCAATTTAAATCTGAGGGTCTAAATGCTAGCTCATATGATGTAATTTTGAATAGAATGGTATAATATTTAAGGGACTCATAATCACATTATTTTAAATTCTGAAAATATTCTAATGTAAGTTTTGGAACCTTGTTAGTATTGAAATATATGAATAAAGCATCTTCAAAGTTTGAAAATTTGGTTAAGGAAGAATTTATTAATCTATAAAACTAATTGTGAGCCTCATCATAAATGCTCATATAGAATACTTTTAATAATAGTTTATCATCATTTGCCTATTTAGTAAGAGAATGTACATAATTTAGCATGTGCTCAAGTGGATCCTTATAGTGCCTAAATATAGGTAAATATGGCAATTTCAATATAAGGTAGATAAGGATATTCAAGTATACATTATAAAAGGGGTTGATTATTGAATGTGGTAACATGTGCATTTGCATTATGGAAATACACTTGAATTTTAAGTATATAAACCTATTTTTGAAGTTCCCCAATAGTTTTTATCATATACATTAGATAATCTATGGGCATGGTGGTGTTCAATATAGGTTTTATCATTGGTTATAAACCACCACTTATTGTTAACCTAGGCATATGAGTATCATCATCCTCATGTAAAATAAGTGCAAGCTTGTAATCCTTTAATTTTGAATAATTTTGTAATAGTAATTCATATTTGAATTTTTGTACCTTTAGTGTATTATTTGAAGATCTTGGAATGGGTTTATAACTCGATTGATACACCTTTTGTAAATATATACCATGTATAGCTTGAGGAAGTATTTGTGAAGGTACCTCTTTTGGTGTGGTAGGAATCTCATTTTTTTGAGACACATTACTTAACATTGGTACACGTATTATATTTGTAACATTAATATTATTTTATTCAATAGATGTAGGATGTTTGATTTTTCTTGATGGCTTAATATGACTTGGTAAAGATGCCATAGTTTATTTTTTAACCTTTAAAAAAAATTCAATATCAAATGAAGGTAAAGAAGGACTATCACACCTAATAAGGGGAATATTATTTATAAACTTAAGAATATGAAGGGTTTTAATTAATGAAATTTAATGAACATCCCATTTACTAATGATTTGCAAATCCTCCATGGTTTCATTATGGAGTTGATAGAAATTTTTAGGATTAAATGAAAGAACCTTATCTACATGGGGTATCAATTTTGGTTTATAGGGAAAGGGCTTATGCTTTGGATCATACTTGGGATGGATCACATTAGACATTTTAAAGGACAGGAGCATGGACCTAACTAGAGGGATAGTAGATACCACCTTTCAAGGATTATATAATGTTTACCTTAGCAAATGGGGAAATGCAAGAGTAATAGATTTTGATCCCCACTTGGAGAGATTGTTGAAGGGTTTCATAGTCATAATAATCAAATTAATCAATGTCATCCATGATAAAAGAGAAAATTAACACAAAAACTAGGATAAGGTAGGAGATAAACATCTAATAGAGAATGTGCATGCAATAATTATGTTCAAAGATCAAGTTTACCAAATGTTTAAACCTAATTTAGATTTGGATCCTATTTAGTGGTTAGGGTTAAAGATATATAAATTATATGGTACAAGGTTGAATATTAGATATATATAAATCTAATTAATGTGCTAAACTGAGATATACCATACGCTAAATCTTTAAAATTGAGATAGGCTATTAATAGAAAGTATAACTATGCTAGATATAAAAATCACAAAAAATAAAGTATTTATCTATTTATGATGCTAATACAATGTTGGATATAATATAAGAAAGATGTAGGTAGAAATATAATTATATAATAAATGTTAGATTTTAGATCTGGTGCTTTTAGCTCTCTAGATAATTATGTCATCCTTGGATAGTTACATCAATGCTAGGGTCCAATCTCAATGCTAGTGTCTTGTATAAAATACTAGATGAAATATGATGTGACCACATGGATGTTTCTTATTTTGGATTTTTACTCACTCTAATGAATTCATATATAGGTCATGCATTGTTATTCCTAGTGAAATGGCAAAACCCTAACTTTACATCTTCAATGTGACTTTGAGAAAAAATGGGTTAGCAGGAACATAGTGTTGAGTTGACCCATAATGAACCTAACATCAAAGGGTGTTGTATAAATATCTAATACTCCATAAGAGGGCCTTAAACTCATGTATTTTTCCCTTATGTGTTAGTTTGTGTCTACATTGTGTAAATGTGTAAAGCAAGTAAAATAGTGACCTAGCTTGTAACTTGGAAAATATGACCTTATGATTGATATTTTAGTACTTTAAACTTGTATTTTGGATATTCCTTTGACCAATATTAGAATAAGGTATAATAAGAAAGGTTTTGGTAACTTGAGTACTTATTGAGTGCTTCTTGAGTGCTCTTTTGGTCTGATTTCTAAGTGAGGAATGAATGAGAGTTGATATTATAATTATACCAATCATATATAGGAGATAACTTGAATTAAATCACTTAAATAAACCATTATAATACATTTGATTTGAAAATTTTATGACTTTTAGGCATTAGACACTTGATTCAGGCTAGGATAATAACATTGATGTTATTGCCTAACACAGATGTTAGCGTCTAGGGAGAAGGAGAGTAGGCATAAGATCAAAACTTTCAAAGGTCTAAGATAAGTATGTCTTAATCATTTTTGGCAATATGGGGTGTATGTGTCATAAATATAGGGATATTTATACTAAGAGATAGGATAAGAGACATAATATAGAGCATATGCAAGGCTTGCAAAAGTAAGGCATGTGTAGAACTAAAAAGGAACAACTAAGGTCATGAATTTGTCAGGTATAAAATATTGAGGTGTTACACAATAATAAAATATCATAAACACTCTCAAAACTGATGTCAAACCATTCAAGTAGAAACAAGGACAATATATTCCAAATATCATAGTAATAATTTTTGAAAAAATTCAAAAAAATGTTGAAAGATGTCAAAAATATAAATTAGGCTTATCTCAAAGACAATTATCCATTTTCCATTATGGATCAAGTTATTCAATTAGTTACAAGTTTATTAATGCTCTCAATGTTAGATGGTTTATTAGGTTACAATCAAATTGAAGTTGATAAAAAAGATCAACACAAAACAACATTGACAACCCCATAAAATAGTTTTACATATTGATGAATGCCATCTGGATTGATTAATTCTAGGTATACTTTTCAAATAGACATTGATCTCACTTTCAAAGATCTAAGTAATAAGTTAGTTATGGTGCACCTATATGATCTAACATTAGTTTAAAAAGAGAGAGAAAATCACTATGAACACCTTAATAAAGTATTCAAAAAGTGTCAAATGCATGGTATTTATACCAAACCTAAAAATTCTATTTTTGGGGTGACTAAAGGGAAAAATTTTAGGCACATTATCTTTAAATAAGGAATCAAAATTTATCTATAAATAATTGAGGCAATTCAAAAATTGTCTTTACCAAATAATAAACTAGGTGTACATTTATTATTTTAGAAAGTAAATTTATTAGTAATATTTGTTCCAAGTTTTGTATAACTAACTAGACATATTTATGAAATGGAAAACCTCCTTCAAATATAACAATAATTTTAAAGATGCATTTGAGAAGATAAAAACTATTATTTCTCATGCACCAACTATAGTTTGTATAGACTTCAAAAAGAGTTCTTCATCTATTTTTATGCCTCAAAACATACTCTTATAGCCTTATTGGTTTAGAAAAAATGATGAAGGTATTTAATACCCCATTATTTTCATGATTTTTAATATGAAAGACTATGAATTGAAATATTCTCTAAAAGAGAAACTTGTATATGAAACCATGAAATTTGTTACATAGTTTAGGTATTATATTTTGCATTAAAATTACATTATGATAGTACCAAATAAAATAATTAAGTCTATTATAACTCAACAAGAGTTGGGATCTATGTGAGGTAATTGGATAAAAAGGGTACAAGAATATGATATTGAAATCAGGCCCATAAAATTGATTCAATGAAAAGGATTGTATAAGATCATAGGACAATAGAAAGATTCTCAAATAATCTCTTTAATAGATTCAAATGACCAAAATAAAGAAAATATTCCTTTGGTCCTTTTTGTAGATTATACTAATGAATGGTTTGAAGATATTTCTTTTTTCTTGAGATATGGATAATGTCCTTCTCATCTGGATGCCAAATAACACATGACACTCAAGTTTAAAGATAGAAAGAATGTTATATGGGATGGTAGTTTATTTAAAAAGAGTATTGATCACTTTTTATTGAGATGTGTTGACGATGAATAATAGAAGAAAATGCTACAAGATTTTCATGATTAATCTTGTGGCATACACTTATATTCTCTAGTGATAGCATTTAAAATTATAAAATCCCAATACTAATTGCCAACACTATTCAAATATTCATATGAATGGGTAAGGAAATGTAAAGCCTATCAATAATTCATTAAGCAAACAAAACTTGCAACATTTTCTATTTAATCCAATGGTGATAGAAGAACCCTTTCAATAATGGGGGTTGGATATTTTTGGAACTATAAATCATGATTAAAGTGGGGGACATAGACATGTTATCACTATTAGATATTAATTCACTAAATGCGTATAAGTTGTTCCAGTCAAGTAAACGAGTTAAGGAGTTATTCATAATTTCATAAAAGAGAACATCCTTGTGAGATATGGTGTTTCACAAAAGTTAATAATAGATAATGCTTCAAATTTATATTTTTTAGATTGATTAGATTATATTATGGCTATTACATCTCATTATCACACTCTTTAGACTATTACCCACATGGAAATGGCCAAGCTGAGTCAAGTAATAAAAACTTGGTCATTGTCATTTGCAAGTTGCTTGATGAGAATCATAGAAACTAGCACAAGATGTTATATGATGAACTATGGGCAGATCATATAACATATAAGAAACATATTAGTATGTGTCCATTTTAGTTAATTTATGGGATTGATGCAACAATTATAATAACACTTAAATTATTGACACTTTAGATATCCAAGGGTATTAAGAATCAAAATTTTCAATGTCCTTTAGATTAAAGAATACTCTATTTGAATAAGCTTAAGGAATACATATCTCAAGTTGTTGACAAAATTTCTAAACATAAAGATCATTTTAAATTACCTTTTGATTAAAAATTAAAAGAATGGATTTTTAGGTGTGAGATCTTGTTCTCCTATGGGAAAAGCATAGAAAACTAAAATAAAGTCATATAAATTTTTATTATTTATGGATGGGACCCTTAAAATTTGGCATTTTTGTGGAGACAACACTTTCTACTTGGCTTATCATGGTAACACACATCTACCATTACCCTATATTGGGTAATATCTCAAACATTACTTCAAATAAAAGTAGGTAGTCCCCATTATATAAGTATGTATATAATAGTTTTGGTCATATTTCCCTTTCCATTATTATTTTTGGCTTGTTTTGTGTTTTGTTGTTTTATATAGTGTCTTTCTGCCTATGTATTGGTCATCTTGTTCTTTCAATCTCCTACCTTGTCCTAAGTTGGTCTTTATATCAAAAGTCAAATTCCTTCATAACTCAATGGAAATATTGATCTAGGTGGATCTCTCCATTTGTGAAAAAATAAAAGTTTCCAAATTTAGTTAAAATCATTTACACATTTTAGTACTCATCAAGAGCTTTCTAGCTATTTTTGTGGTTTAAAAAATGGAGCCCGAATGCTCAAGATATAGCCTAGTAAAGAAATCATGCGACCAGGGTGTCAAAAGTGACATGGCACATTTGAGAAATGCCAAGTGGACCAATATCCTTTTGATAGATGGAAAATAAATAGGGGAAAAAGAAAATTTTTAGGTGTTTTATTTATGCACATGATATTTAACATTTTCAAATGGAAATAGGTGCCAAACCTCCACGCCACAAACACTAAAATATGCATCCCTCCTTTCAAGGCGTTAACTAAGCTAGGTGGCAGCCAAAATTGGTGACCAAATCCTTTCCATTTGAAAACTTCAACAAACTTGCTATTTTAAGCATTAAAACAACTTTTTCCCAGCAAATGTGGGACTAATTCCTTGGTCAAAGTGCACTCATGGAGGAAAGATGCCCCTGCCCACATCCCTAGGTGCTTAGAATGGAGGAAGACAATTTTAAACTTGAGACCTAGTGCCTAAAAGGATAATGCATTGACCACTTTAGCCACGGTGGTTGAAGTGTTATAAAAGGGAGTAATTTTTACTTGTATTGACATGGAAATCTAACTGTGTTTTATTTTTAAGAGGCTAAGAGCTAGATAAGAGCTTGGAGATGGCTTTATCAAGCGGATATTAATCTAATTTCTGACCTCTATACACAAGGTAAGCCTTTTAGTTATTATTTTTAATTGAAAGAGAATGTTATTTTTTTGTATAAACCAATAGTTGAAGTGAAGGGAGCAAAGCACATTTAGAAGGGGTTAAAGACTGAAGAAGGATTCCATGTGACCAAGCTTGACATTATCAGTGAAAGTGGAATTCTTGGATAGAGATCAGGCTTGAGGGAAGTTGTGCAACATTTCCAAATAATTTGTAATCCATTTGTTGCACAAATTTAATAGAAACCTTCCTCACTATTGGGCAGACCCAGAGATGTAGGTAATTAATGCTAAACTCCGTTATCAATTTCATGTGGTAATTTGTCATGATTGCATGTTTTATTTTCAAGTATTCTGATTTTTAATTAATCAAGAGCTCATGCAATATTTGAAAATTTGACAATTTATGACATTTAATTTTTAAAACAAAATCCAATTTTATTGGTGAATGGAAGATATCAGTATTTTTGACAATTCTAATCCAATTTAATAACCGAGAATACTTTGCCAAATAATTTGCAATTTATTTTGAGTATTTTGAGAATTTGTTTATTTTGAGAAATTTAGAATCCATACATTTAAAAATTCACTTTGAGATTTTTAGTGGTGTTTATAGATCAAGTTGGTATCAGAGCAGTTGATCAATAGGGATTTAATAGTTGGTTGTTGTTTTTGCTTCTATTTTGGCATTTGTTTCAATTTTTGTGATTCGATAGGTGCAATGGGCAAGTTATCAAGTAGAGCCAAGCTTGATGATCTTGAAGCATATAACCAACAAATCCAAGAAGAGAATGCTTTTTTGAGAGCAAGATTGTACTCCTTGGATGAGGAGATTTCACAATTGAAAATGGAGTTATGAGCCAAAGATGAGCTCATGGAAAAACTACAGAATGGTGGACAAGTGAAGGATTTTCCTTCCATTGTAGATGTAGGCACTATGATAGATGAAAACATAATAAGTGCATGTAAGTCATCAATTGATTTTCCTTCCCATGAAGAATCTAGTAACAATGATTTTGGTAAATTTGAACAATATACAAAAGGAATAGGTTCAAAATTACTTGTTAAAATGGGATTTAATGGAAAAGGCCTAGGAAAAGATGGCCAAGGTGATACTAACCCCATTCAAGTAGAGAATAAGCCTAATCGTGCAGGGTTAGGATACAAATCTAGTATTTAAAATGAAACAAGTGAATGTTTTGAGAAAGTAGAAGCAAGATGTGCTATGGAGAAGTGTAAACCATCTGGGATGGAAGGTAAAACACATTTTTTTCACCACACTTGCAATCATGTTGATTCTAATTCTACTAGACAACATAAATATTCCAATGTTCCTTTTGATTATGGTACACAAAATTTGTGGCACGTTTACCCATGCAATTTTTATGGATTGTCTAATCATTTTGTAGCCAAATGTTGGAAATGTAAATCTTTGTTAGGAAAGATTTTGAAAGCCTATTCTCCTAAACAGAGTTCTGAGAGTAGCAATAAGAATATGTTTCTCAATAGAGTGGACAAAAGGTTTTGTACTCATTGTAACATTAGTGGATATCGAGTTGAAAAGTGTTAGAGACTTCAACCATCACACCATCCTAGAAATGGTAAGATTAAGATGGTCTATAAACCTATCAATGAGGTAATTAATGAAGTTAAATCAACTCATACAAATGTTACTAAATACACTAAAGAAATATCACCAACTAATCAAAAAAAATTGATTAAGAGGGTTGGTAAACAATTTTTGACATTCATGTTGTCATGATTAGTGGATGCATTCATGTTACAAAGCAATTTTTGGATCTTTGTTGTATGCATAAAAGACATTCACCATGCTTTGAATGTTGATATGGTTTATTGGAGTGGCCCATAAAGAACAACCAAGGGACAGGTTAAACATACTTGGAATAATTTCTCAAGTTTGGCATTTTGAAACTTCATTTCTAAACCTTGACAATAGTATATGCAGTTTATATGGACATGAGCAGTATGTCTATTTTGATAAATTTGCATTGCAATTTATATGTTGTCTTTTGTATTGTGAAAATAAAGGCTTATAAGACCCTTTATGGGCACTGTTTGTAATTCTACTAATTATACAAACTATTTGTAGCCATGCATGATATTTGCACATTCTCTAAGACCCTTATTCATTTTTGGGCATTTTATTGTAACTGTCAATTGTGGTTACAAATAGCGTGTAAAATAATTACACTAACAAATTGGTTTATAGTGGCACTTGGTGAACAATTTGCAGTGATTGGCAGATGCACCATTTTTGAGATGTGACATTTGAGCAAGCAGTGTGTTTCTATCCACAATGTGGCAATGGGTAGATATTTATTTTTCACTAACATTTCAAGGATTCAATTTGAATTTTGAATTGTTACTATGATATGTTGTAGTTATTTTTTTGCATAAGCATTTTAAATGGAGACCACACTTTTGGGGTCTAAAAGTGCTTAGTGGGGAGATTTGATCTAGGTGGATCTCTCCATTTGTGAAAAAACAAAAGTTTCCAAATTTAGTTCGAATCATTTGTACATTTTAATACTCATCAAGATCTTTCTATCACTTTTCATGGTTCAAAAAATGGAGCCTGAATGCTCAAGATATAGCCCGTTGAAGAAATCATGCGACCAAGGTGTCAAAAGTGACATGGCACATTTGAGAAATGCCAAGTGAACCAATCTCCATTTGACACATGGAAAATAAATAGGGGAAAAATAAATTTTGTTAGGTGTTTTATTTATGCACATGATATTTGACATTTTCAAATAGAAATAGGCACCAAACCTCCACGCCACAAACACTAAAATATGCATCCCTCCTTTCTAGGGATTGACTAAGCTAAGTGGTGGCCGAAATTGGTGCCCGAATCCTTTCCATTTGAAAACTTCAACAAACTTGATATTTTAAGCATTAAAACAACATTTTCCCAAAAAATGTGGGACTAATTCCTTGGTCAAAGCATGCTCATGGAGGAAGGATGCCTGTGCCCACATCCCTAGGTGCCTAGAATGGAGGAAGGCAATTTTGAACTTGAGACCTAGTGCCTAAAAGGATAAGGCCTTGAACACTTCAGCCATGGTGGTTGAAGTGTTATAAAAGGGAGTAATTTTTATTTGTATTGACATGGAAATTTGTGCTTTATTTTTAAGAGACCGAGAGCTAGATAAGAGCTTGGAGATGGCTTTAGCAAGCGGATATTAATCCAATTTCTGACTTATATACACAGGGTAAGCCTTTCAATTATTATTTTTAATTGAAAGAGAATGTTATTTTTTTGTATAAACCATTAGTTGAAGTGAAGGGACCAAAGCACATTCAGAAGGGGTTGAAGATGAAGGAAGGATTTTGTGTGACCGAGCTTGAGTTTATCAGTGAAGGTGGAATTCTTGGATAGAGATCAAGCCTAAGGGAAGTTGTGCAATGTTTCCAAATAATTTGTAAGCCATTTATTGTGAAAATTTAATAGAAATGGTCCTCACTATTGGGCAGACTCGGATACGTAGGCAATCAATGTTGAACTCTGGTATCAATTTCATGTGGTAATTTGTCATGATTACATGTTTTATTTTCAAGTATTATAATTTTTAATTAATCAAGAGCTCATGAAATATTTGAAAAATTGACAATTTATGACATTTAATTTTTAAAACAAAATCTAGTTTTATTGGTGAATGGAAGATATCAGTCTTTTTGACAATTCTAATCTAATTCGATAATCGAGAATACTTTGCCAAACAATTTGCAAATTCTTTTGAGTATTTTTGAGAATTTGTTTATTTTGAGAAATTCATAATCCATACATTTAATACTTCACTTTGAGTTTTTCAGTGGTGTTTACAGATCAAATATACTTCTGTATAAAACTAGAGTATGCAGTTCTTCTCTCATCCCTCATAGTTTAATATCCCCATTTGGAGCCAATTGTTATCCTAGTCTTTGAATGAAGGTCAACGACCTAAATAATGTTAAGTTTTTTGACAATAAATAATCAATTTTAGTCAAAGTTGTCATTTATAAGTCTAAATTTATATCCTAATAATTCATTTAAAAAATAAAAAAATTGGTCAAATGTTTGAAAACATAAATAAAAAATGCAAAAATTGACTAAGTCTTCTTAGGTCTTGTTAGACTTTAGAAGGTTGCTAGATAAAGATTGGATTTATACCCATTACTTAGCATGATATCTGAACTTGACGTGTGTTTAAACACATGTTAGAACTTGATAGGTTCTCAAAAACCTATTATAAATTGATTTATTATTGAACACACCAATCAACTTTGACAGATTTGTATATAGATACCAGAACTTGTTCCTTACTCCTACATGCCTTAGATGTTGCTCCGTATTCCTACACCCTAAGTTTCCTAAAATAAATATATCTTTGGTCTTCACACATGTATATATTTAAAAATTTAAATATATCCCTTCATCATTTCATTTTTTACTATCATTTTCTCCTCACCTCTGGCACTTTTTGTCCTTCATCACTCTCATTCATGGATTTGGTATTTGCGTAGTCATTTCTAGTGTAAGAGTTCATTGATTCAAATTATATTTGAACATATAAGATCTAGGTTTTGTATTTTTTTTTTTAATTTTACATATATTTTTATAAGGTTTCCTCTATATTTGGTTATTTTCTTTTGAATCATCTTCAAAGCACTAAAAAAATCAATATTTCCACAGTGCAGCTTCTCAGGATTTTTTCCTATTCTAGACATCATCAAATTTATAAAACTCCCCTCAAATTAATTAGACCCAAAATATTTATTAAACCATCATTATAATTTTATTATATGTCAAACACATCATTAGAATCTTATACCCTATTGAGCATGCCATCATATTACATAACCTAGATAAACACTTATCAGGATATGACACCCTGTTGAACACATGATTAGACTCCAATCCCCTACTTTACACTTTAGCAGAATATGATAATTTCTTATGCACATCCTAACCCCTGATCACCTATCAATCACACTTTTATATTTATACTCTGCTAAATAGACATCTAGAATCTTCTATTTACATATGCACACCCTGAAATCCACTCCTTGCTAGAGCACATTCAGTTTTCTATCTTTATTAAAAGGTTAATTCAAGTTATACTATATCTCACATGTGAGTAATATTCATTATATATCAACATTTGAAACCAAAATCATGGAGATTCTCAATAAAAACACTCCAAAAAATACCCCTCCTAAAAAGAGTCTCCAATTAGAAGAGGACACAACTATGAAGTATCAATTTCAAGGGGTTGTTCCAACTTCACACTTGAACTCAAACATTAAATAAATAAAATATATTGATATAGGCCATATAAAAATGGAATAATTTAGGAATAGTATTAATGGAGTGCATAAGACATATTATAGGCAAAGCGTCCACAATAGTGGATTGGCTTAAGCAACCACCTTTCCTACTTTAGCATAATATCTAGAACTAGTGATAGAAATAAATAAACACTATGATCCATAAAAAAGGGAATTCATAAGCCCAAAAGGATATTGTGACTTATGCTTAGGTTTAGATAATATTATTCATATTCCATAGCTACCTAATAGGCAAACATTTGTTAATTCAAGACCTACATCTTCTTGGTAATATTTGGATTATAATACTAGTTCTTGTTCTAAATGGGATAATAAAAAATGGTTGACAAAACCAAGGCACACATAAATAAGTCTTTCCTAATAATATTTAAATATTAGAGTTCATGGATTAAGTCAATGACATGATCACACTCTTACATAGAGTACTGGGGATCCAAACTATGATAAATTTCAAATATGGATGTACATATACATATGTATTATTCACTAGAATAAAAATACATCAATTGAGGATAATTAATCAGTGATTCTATTCATAAGCAACTTACAGAGGCCAATACAACTTCCAAATTTTATATGAACTCTTATCATATTTATGTTGTTGATAAATAAGGTTCTTCAACAGTTTGAATATGATAGATGATATGTAAGTTGTAAAAATTGTGATTTATATCCTCAAAATTTATTTAAATGAAAGTGCACATAATTTTCATGGAGTGAATGATGCATTTTTACAATAAGTGATTCAATTTTTGAGCCAAAATCATACAATATGAGGATGCCAATTTTATCATCTACTAAAATTTTCAAATGAAGAGCTTGATTCATATAATTTCTAACTTTCACCACTTCAAAAATGGTGGTTGTGAAATTTCTCTAGACATGTTCTTGAGATATGTGGGTGAAAAGTGGGATTTGATAGAACTAATGAGGTAATTAAATAAAACACATAAAATTCTTCATATAAACACAATTTCGTAATAAAGTTTCCTATCTCAATTGGTTAATACACTTTTGCTTCTTTGGCCAAAGCTAAATTGATTAACAAAGAAATTATTGGAGTCACTATTTGGTCATTTGAAAGCCAACCTTAATTTGATGCTAAAGGCCTAGTTCATAATATTCTTGGTTATTCATATCAACATGTGCACCACTTTGAAGACTATTGGATGGATTGTGATGATGAAAAGGTTGTGAGAATTCATGATTACTCATGATTCACCTTGGAACAAGGTATTGTATTTGACATAGTGGAGTTGAAGAAAAACATATTCAATGATGAAATTGTATTGGATCCCATATATGAAAAAGAAGGAATTGAATCAAAGCATCTTAAAAAATTAGATTAGTGTAGTCATATAAATGTCAAAATTGGTATCTTGAACATGGCTTGTGACACCCAACCCACAGGTCCCTCTTGTATGCTCTCATGACCCTTATAGACACCTTTTTGCTTATTTCTAGTCATCCATAGACTTCTAAAACCTGATTCCAGCTTAGCCAAGCTAATTCCACCCCTAGGTCCCTCACCTATAAGATAGGAGCACCCAAATTGGACTATAATTCTAGACCCTAGGGTGTTATAAGTTGGTGCTCCTGTCCAATTACTTTTTGAGCTCTAATGATTATTTCTTTCTAGTTCTTATCCTTCATCTTATTGACCTAGCATAAATACATTTGACCCATGCCCAATAGATCCCTATAAAATACCATTAAAATTTCATTTAAAAGGAGGTTGGTAAATATTAAAAAGCAAGCAAGAATATAAGCAAAACCATTAAAATAAAATTTCCCTATTTTTTTCATACAGCCATCTAATACAGCTATAAACATATGTAAATCCTCACAAGAGTCCCTAGCCACCTCAAGAACACCTAGTTTAGCATTTTTTCATTCACATAACACTATTTCATAAAGCATATTAAATGGGAGAACTACATATGGATTGATCCCTCTTCAAATTATTAGTATGTAGGTAGTGTGCCCACATAAGGGGTGTGGACACACGTTCAGTGCATCTTACACACACTAACCCCCGTTCTTTCTCAAAGTTTATCAAAGCATAATGAAGTCTAGGGTTTGAAGATTAAAAAATATCTATAAGGAGTTATGTGGACTTTTAGTAGTTTATATTTCACAAGATAACTCACACAAGGATAATGAACAAAACCTATAAAACTTAGGTCTCTGTGAGTAGTTTGGACAATAACAATAGAAGAGGACAATAGTGTTAGACCCTAGGGGGGTCCTATTTGTTGGGGATCAACAAACAATATGATTACACTTATGCAAGCAATAAACCACGAAATTAAATTAGATAGATTAGTAACTAGAATCAGATAATAGCAAAGAACAAGAGATACAAGAAACCACCCTGAAAACTTGTATTAAAACTCTTTACAAAAGGAATACAATTGAAGCAACTTCTTTCTTCCACACCTCTCTTAGATGCACAAGATCTCTCTCTAGATCTCTATCCCTTAAGAGCTCTCTCTCTCAAGTACAATGAATTCTAACAACCTGGATTGATACAACTCTATACTGTTCTTCAACATTCACATACAATGAACTACTACAATAATCACACTAAGCTAAGAAGATCTAGTTCTACATATAGAATTAGGAAACTTGAGCATGCACTTACAACCAATAGTTAAGCCTCTTGAACAAGGGTTCTAAAAATAATATTACTAATAATAGAAATGCAAACTTAAGACTAAGGCTTAAACTCATCATGCAAACACTCGCTTCTATCCTTGGAAATAGCATTCTAGACGCACAGGTAACTGACGTCGGTTCCTGCTGCTTGCTTGTGACCGACGTTGGCCGATCTTCTACCGACGCTAGCATCTCTTCAACTGTGCTTGACCAACATCGGTCGCTCTTGACCGATGCCAGTGAATGTGTAAACCTGTAACTTTGTAATGCGCTCATATGTGAAGCTTTTAGGCTCCACACCTTAACAATCTCCCACTTGGAGATAAACAGCTGCACTAGTACCTATACAGCAACATCTTCTAGCTCCTCCATCTCCAACTCAATCATGAAGACCAACAGAAGTTGAATGAAGATTTAACTTCTCCTTTGTAACTGGCTTGGTTAACATATCAACAGGATTCCTATCTATATGGATCTTCTCCAGCTTCAAATCACCATCTTCCAATACCTGCCATATGAAGTGGTACCTTAGATGTATGTGCTTGGTTCTTGAATGAAAGGCTGAGTTCTTAGCCAAATGGATTGCACTCTGACTGTCACTATACAATCTGCAACTTCCATGCTCCCTTCGAAGCTCTTCCATGAACCGTGTCATCCATATCATCTCTTTGCTAGCTTCTGTAGCTGCAATATACTCTACTTTTGTAGTTGACAAGGCAACAACCTTCTGCAACTTAGATATCCAGCTAACCGTCATTCCACCTACAGTGAAAACATAACCTATAGTGCTCCTCCTACCATCCAAATCACCTGCCATATCTAAATCTACATAACCATGTAGAGAAGTATCTGAACCTCCATAGCACAAGTGCCTACTACTGGTTCCTCTCAGATATCTAAGGATCCACTGAACTACTTTCCAATGTTCCTTACCTAGATTGGCCATATACTTACTTACAACTCCCACTACTTGGGCAATATCTAGTCTGGTACACACCATTGCATACATCAAACTTCCTACTGCGGAAGAATATGGAACCTTACTCATGTACTCTACCTCATCATGTGAATTAGGACATTGTTTTTTACTCAACTTAAAATGTCTATCCAAAGGTGTGCTTACCAGTTTAGTATCCTGCATATTGAACCATTTCAACACCTTGTCCACATAATCCTCTTGAGACAATATCAACCTGTGATTTTTCCTATCTCTCTTAATGCTCATGCTAAGGATTTTCTTTGCTGCTCCCAAATCTTTCATAGCAAATGTTTGAGCTAATTTCACCTTAAGCTCAGAGATATCCTGCATGTGTGATCCTGCAACCAGCATATCATCTACATACAATAATAGAATAATATATCTACCATTATCCAATCTCTTAAAATATACACAATGGTCAGATTGACACCTATTGTAGCCATGCTCAGTCATAAACCTATCGAATTTCAAATACCATTGCCTAGGAGCTTGCTTGAGGCCATACAAGCTTTTCTTCAATCTGCACACTAACTTCTCCTTACCTTTGACCTCAAATCCTTCCAACTGTTATATATAAATTTCCTCATCCAAATCTCCATGAAGAAACGTTGTCTTAACATCTAGCTGCTCAAGATGCAAATCCTCAACAGCAACTAAAGATAGTACAATCCATATAGAAGTCATTTTAATAACAGGAGGAAAAATCTCACCAAAGTCAATATCTAGCTTTTGTGCAAATCCTTTCACTACCAATCTGGCCTTATATCTCATCTATCCATTCTCACCTTCTTTCAACCTATAGGTTCATCTGTTCTTGAGTGTTCTCTTACCAGTTGGCAATTCAACCAAATCCCATGTTTGGTTCTCTCCTAAGGACTCCAACTCCTCAACCATGCCACGCTCCCACTGACTCTTGGACTCCACCTGTATTGCTTCTTCAAAACTCTCTGGTTCTCCACCATCAGTTAGCAATGAATAAAATAATGAAGGTGAATATCTAATTGGAGGCTTGCTTACCCTTTCAGACCTCCTGATGGGTGTCTGAGACTCGTTCACAACACGCTGTCCAGCCAAATTCTCTGACAGTGACTGAGCTCGGTCACCACCAGACCCGTTACTGGCCGATGCCAGTTCTTCCTGACCGACGTCGGTTCCTATCCTGCTGACATCGGTCTCTGTATGATCGACCTTGATTTTTGTGTTTTCTTGCAAGTGATTATTTCTTTTTCCCATGAGCTCATTTTGGACCATCACCTCGTCTAATTCACTATTGCTCTGCCCAGATTGATTCAACTTCTTCAGCTGATCACTATACATCACTTTTTCATTGAAAACAATGTCACGGCTCCTAATTACCTTGTTAGTTCCTAAATTCCAAAATTTGAAACCAAAATCATCTGAGCCATAGCCAATAAACATGCACCTCATAGACTTAACATCGAGCTTCTTTCTATTTTCCTTATCTACATGCACAAAGGCTTCACAATCAAAAACTTTGAGAAAAGAGAGATCTACCTTTTTACCTGTCCAAGCTTCTTTTGGAATTCCACCATCCAGAGTTGTAGAGGGTCCTCTGTTAATCAGGTACACTGTAGTGTCAACAGCTTCTGCCCAAAACTCTAAATGCAAACTAGCATGCAATCTCATACATCTTGCACACTCCATGATTGTTTTGTTCATTCAGCAATACCATTCTGTTGAGGTGTTCTTGGAACCATCCTTTGCCTATGGATTCCATGCATGTAATAATACCAGTTGAACTTATAACTGTAGAACTCTCCACCATTGTCTGATCTAAGGCACTTTAATCTTTTCCCTGTTTCATTCTCAACCATTGCTTTCCAAATCTTAAAAGTCTCAAATACATCAGATTTCTTTTTAATACAGTAGATCCATACCTTTCTTGTAGCATTGTCTATGAACGAAACGTAGTACTGTGATCCTCTAATAGAAGCTACATGAGTCGGTCCCCACATGTCTGTGTGAACAAGTTGCAACTTATGCTTCTTCTTTGTAGACCCAGTCTTGAGAAAAATAACCCTTTTCTGTTTTCCAAATACACAGTGCTCACAAAATTCTAGATCCATGCTTTTCAAATCTGAAAGCTTACCTTTAGACTTAAGAATTGACATCCCCTTCTCACTCATGTGGCCAAGCCTTGAGTGCCACAGTTTTGCATCCACATCTGAAGTAGATAATACAGAAGGAGAATTGTTAGTAACACAATTACACAAATAGAGAGTACCTACTCTCTTACCTCTAGCCATAACAAGTGCACCCTTGGTCACCTTCCAAGATTCTGCTGTAAGAGTTATTGTACAACCTTCATCCCCTAACTTTCCTACAGAAATCAAATTTTCCTTCAAGCTAGGAACATGCATAACTTCTCTCAACACCCATGTGTTGCCATTCTACATTTTCAGCTGCACTTTACCTTTGCCAATAATTTTACAGGGTTCATCATCCCCTAGATAAACTATTCCAAAATCTCCATGGATATAGTCACAGAAATATTCCCTGTTAGGAGTAGCATGAGAAGATGCACCAAAATCTAATACCCAAGATTCTATATTATTATGCAGAGAGAATATTAAATCATCTTGTGTAATACCTGCAACCTTGGCTTCTTCTTTTCCTTCATGCTGATTGTCCTCTTTAAGCTTTGACTAATAATCTCTGCTTATGTGCCCCATCTTTCCACAATTCCAGCATTGTGGCCTTCTGCCATTTCTAGATTTAGATCTACCTTTCCCCTTAGACTTGGATCTTTATCTCCCTTTCTTGATCTTCTCTTTTTGCCTTCCCCTGCTCTCAAAACTTAAAGCATTTCTAGATGTCTCTTCTGTGATTTTCCTGTGAATTTCCTCATTTAAGATAACACTAACAACATCCTCTACTTTTAAAATATTTGATGCAGATGCAGTATTGCTAACTGCCATTACTAAGTTGTGCCAGCTTTCAAGCAAAGAACATAATATTAAAAGAGCTTTTATTTCATCATCAAATACAATTTTGATGGAACTTAATTGATTTACAATACCATGGAAATCATTCAGGTGATGAGATACAGATCCACCTTCCTACATATGCAAATTAAATAGCTACTTCATAAGATATACCTTATTAGAAGCTGAGGGTTTTTCATACAAATTTGCTAGAGTAGTCATCAACTCTACCATTTTTTTTGCCTGTGATAAATTAGATATCACAGTAGATGCTAGACTCAGTCTTATAGATCCCAGAGCCTTTCTATCAAGAACTTGCCATTCTTCATCCTCTATGTCTGTGGGCTTCTTTGCAATCCCACCTAATGGTAAGTATAGATCCTTCTAATACAGATAGTCCTCTATCTGCATTCTCTAATGTTGATAGTTTTTGCCATTGAACTTCTCCATTCTTAGTTTACTTTCATCTACCATTGCTTCTCCCACTCAAACAGAAATCCCTGCAGAAACTCCTGTGAGCAACCTGTAATCAATACACACTACACAGATCTGAACCACTTGTTAGTGAACCTAAGCTTTGATACCAATTATTGGATATCAAACTCTAAACCTACAACCAAGGCTCTGATACCACTTGTTGGGGATCAACTAGCAATATGATTACACTTATGCAAGCAATAAACTGTGGAATTAAATCAGATAGATTAGTAACTAGAATCAGATAATAGCAAAGAACAAGAGATACAAGAAACCAACCTGAAAACTTGTATTAAAACTCTTTACAAAAGGAATACAATTGAAGAAACTTCTTTCTTCCACACCTCTCTCAGATGCACAAGATCTCTCTCTAGATCTCTATCCCTTAAGAGCTCTCTCTCTCAAGTACAATCAATTCCAACTACTTGGATTGATACAAATCTGTACTGTTCTTCAACATTCACATACAATGAACTACTACAATAATCACACTAAGCTAAGAAGATCTAGTTCTACATATAGAATTAGGAAACTTGAGCATGCACTTACAACCAACAGTTAAGCCTCTTGAACAAGGGCTCTAAAAATAATATTACTAATAATAGAAATGCAAACTTAAGACTAAGGCTTAAACTCATCATGCAAACACTCACTTCTATCCTTGGAAATAGCATTCTAGACGCACAGGTAACCGACGTCGGTTCTTGCTGCTTGCCTGTGACCAACGTTAGCCGATCCTCTGCCGACACTAGCGTCTCTTCAACTGCGCCTGACCGACTTCGGTCGCTCCTGACCGATGCCGGTGACTTTGTAAACCTGCAACTTTGTAATGCACTCATATGTGAAGCTTTTAGGCTCCACAACTTAACACTATTTTAGTGATCTTGACCTTTCAAAAAATGAAATCCAGATCCTAATTTGCAACACTATACTAATTGTGCATAGCCAATATCAGACCTTATAATAACTATTTCAATTCATTTTAAGCTAAGTCTTATTTTATCCATATTTATTGATATTTATAGAAAGGTTAAAAATAAAAATAAACTATATAAATTAATAGTTAAATTATTGAAATATTATTTATTGATTTACTATTCCGAACCCTTAACTAAATTAGGAATAAGACTCCAATATTCCCAAAACTTCAAAGCATATAATTTTTTTCCACCCATTACACCAGTAGACCACACTATTAAGCATAAGATATACTTAGAGGGTGGTGAATCATCATATCATATATCTTATAAATCTTTTACTTAATCAAACTACACTTAATCATACATTCAAGATATGTAATAAAATTAAAATAATATGTACCACACGAGACAGAGAGAGAGAGAGAGAGAGAGAGAGAGAGAGAGAGAGAGAGAGAGAGAGAGAGAGAGAGAGAGAGAGAGAGAGAGAGAGAGAGAGAGAGAGAGAGAGAGAGAGAGACCAAATTTTTATGTGGAACCCCAAAGTGGGAAAAAACATAGAGAATAATCTCAAGTATATGAAAGAGCACCAACTTAAATTACAAATTTCACAAGCACCAACTTTCAGGAGCACCAACCCCTTTGATGAGCACCTACACAATAGCTATTTATGATAACCGACCCACAAGAGCACCAACCCCTCTTGTATATAAAATATAACTATCTCTCAATGTTGCTTTCTCAACAAATGATAGAATTCTATAATATCTCTTTTTATTCTCTCCTCTTTTTTATATAAAATAATTACAAACCATGCACTCTTTTGCATATATCAAATGGTTTCTCAAGCCTTTATTTAAATCTTTCCAAATGACATTTGACATTCACCCTTTGTGACACTTCACTCCTCATGGAAAATGGTTCCAACCTTGCATGACCTTTTCAATCCTTGTATTTGAAAAGTCATATGGTGACCTTTCATAAGAAAATTTATCCTTTCCTCTTTTGTCTTTATCTTGGTGATCTTTCAAATTCCTTAAGGTGAATATTTATGAAAAAATGTGCCATACCCTCTTTTGTCTTCACTTGATGACTCTTGGAATTCCTCAAGATGACTCTTCATGAGAAAATGCATCCCATTCCTCTTTTGTCTTTACCCCATGACTCTTTAACTTCTCCATGGGCCCTCTTTTGAATTTTATGCAACCAAAAATATATTCATTAATATTAAATAAATATCAAAACATTTTAGCCAAAATATGAACATTAAAAACACCTTTAGACAATAAATGCTATGGGGCCTTTATCACCAATGCTAGACCTTTGACATCAATAACAATATTTCTAACAATCTCCCCATTTGTCATTAATGGTAACCTCAAACTAAAACTACCACATCCTAAAACCTATACTACACATGCCAACCTGCACATACTACAATCTAAAAAACATACAATAACTCCCCCTTATTGTAGTATCTTGTACTTAATCCCTATACATATTCCTATACTTGTTTCTATACCTATTTCTACACCTATTCCCTATACGTCCTTTTGTACCTATTTCTATTCTTCTCCCCCTTTGACATCAATGGAAAAGGGCTTGTAGGAAGTAAAAGAAATTACTCCCAACATCTCCCATAGATACTTGAATGTGTCTTTTGGTAGTTCCTTTGTGAAAATATATAAAATATATTCTATAGTAATGCTATATTCCATATTAACCTACTGATCTATAACCTTTTCTTTCAATAAGTGATATCTAATAGGAATATGTTTTGTTCTTGAATGCATGATTGGATTCTTAGAAATATTAATAGCACTTGTGTTGTCAGAAAAAATAGAAATAGGTTCATCATATTTTATCTTTATATTTTCTAAAGTTTGCTTCATCCAAAGCCTTTGAATACAACACAATACCACTACAATATATTTCGATTCAGCTATAGAAAGTGATATTGAATTCTACTTTTTTCTTAGCCATGATACTAATCTATCACTAAGGAAGAAAGTTCCTCCACTTGTACTCTTTCTAACATCCCAGAAACTTGGCCAATCTAAATCTATATAAGCAACCAAAGTGAAATATCTACTTGTGAGATATCACAATCCATAATCTAATTTCCCCTTGACATATCTAAATATTCTCTTTACCAACTAAATATGACTCTCTTTTGGGGATGCTTGATATCTCGCAACCATGCCTACTACATGCATGCTGTCTAGATTTGATGTTGTCAAATATAGATGACTACCAATCATATATATATATATATATATATATATATATATATATATATATATATATATATATATATATATATATATATATTAACTTCCAATAGGTGAATCTTCATCCTTACTCACCTTGTTACCTATACTCATTGGTGTGCCAACTGGTGCACAATCCTCAAAACCAATTTTTTTCAACATTTCCTTGGCATATTTACTTTGAGATATGAAAATTCCTTTAATTTACTGAAATATGTGCAACTCTAATAAAAATTACAATTCTCCAAGCATAGACATCTCAAATTCTTTTTGCATATTATAAAAAAATTCTTGTCAATTTTTTAATGTTTCCTCCAAAACTTATGTCATCAACATATACCATAAAAATCAATTGATGTTCACCTTCTATTTTGATACAGAGATTACTATCAGCAAAAACTTTCTTGAAACCTTGATCTTGTAGGTACTTATCAAGTCTTGCATACCAGTCTCTATGAGCTTATTGCAATCCATACACTATTTTCTTTAATCTGCATACATGACTACTATAATTTGAGAGAATAAATCCCTCAGGATGCTTAATGTAGACCTCCTCTTCTAGATTCTTATTGAGGAAGGCAAATTTGACATCCATTTGAAACACTTTGAAATTTTTAAACACTGCATATGCAAGAGACATTCTAATAGCCTCTAGCCTTGTTATTAGTGTAAAAGTTTATTCAAAATATATACCCTCAATCTAAGCATATCCTTTACATACTATCCTTGATTTATTCCTATTAAATTCACCATTTTCATTCAACTTATTTCTCTATACCCATTTTGTTCTTATCACATTGTGATCTTTTGGTTTAGGCACTAGTTCCCTTGTATCTTTTTTTTCTATCTGATTTAATTCTTCATCCATTGCCTTAACGAAATGATCATCATGTATAGCTTCTAAAAAATTTCTAGGCTGAATTTTGGATAACAAAGAGAAATTAACTTGCTCAGATTCACTTACCATCATTTTTCTGGTGCAAACTCCTTCATTTATGTTTTTTGATGATATCATTTTCATTATGATTTCTCTAGACATATTTCTATGGGGTTTTTGTGTCCTTTTTCTCCTTCATCTCATCTTCATTTGATTCTTCAAAATATTCTTCTTCAATGATTTTTTGAGTGTCTACTAGATCATTGTCTTTTTATGCTACATCTTCATCTATCTTGACACTTTCACTTTCAACAATCTTCTTGGTTATTTTGTTATAACATTTATAAGCTTTAATTTGAAAATAATATTCAATAAATATACCTTCATCTACTCTAGACTCAAAATTACCAAGTTTTTCATCAGTTTTCTTTATGAAGCATTTGCTACCAAAAATTCTAAAATAATCAACTATAGCTGGTTTGTCATAACATAGCTCATAGAGAGTCTTGTCACTATTGAATCTCAATAATGCTCTATTCTAGATATGCACTATTGTACCTAATAGCTTTCTCTAATATTTATCTAGTATCTTGGATTCATTTAGCCTTATCCTCACCATTTCCTAAACTATTATATTTTTTTGCTCAACTAATCCATTTTACTATGGAGTTCTGGCTACTAAATAATGTCTCTTTATCCCATGGTCTTCATAAAATACTGAATAAACTAATTTGACATGAATTATCCTCCTTGATTTGATCTCAAACACTTAATTTTGAAGCCAATTTCATTCTCAACTAAAGCTTTAAATGCTTTTAAATGTATGAAAGCTTCTGATTTTTTCTTCAAAAACATCACCCAAGTCATATGTGTAAAATCATCAATAAGCAACATGAAATATTTCTCACCTTGAATACTTTGAGTTATCATAGGTCTATATAGATCAGTGTGAACAAGCTCTAATATCTAAGCAATCGAGTATTCTTTTATCTTGAACTATCTTCTGACCTACTTCTCATTCTAACAAGGTTCACAAAGCATGTTGGAGGGTTTTGTAATCTTTGGAAGATCTCTAATTACTTGATTTTTGATGATGTTGATAAGATTGTCATAATTTATGTGTCCCATTTCCCTATGCCATAGCCAACTTTCCTCAACTTGACTCAAACAACATTTTTGACGTTTGATATCTGATAACATATACAAATTTTTGTATGTCTTCTAAACATCTACAATCAATACATCTAAATATTTTCTCCTAATTTCACAACCTTCTAAGTAAAAATTTAGTGTGTATCCCTGATCACACATTTGACTTACACTCAAAATATTATGGTTAGGACCTTCTACATAAATAACATTTTGGGTCTTAGTTCCACCATTATCTAAACCTAATGTACCTTTTTTGGTAATTCTAATAGTAGTGTTGTCTCTCTATTTCACTGTACCACCATTGATCTTCTTCAAGGTTATGAACCTGCTCTTATCTCCTATCATGTGACTTAAACATCTGCTATCAATGAGTCATGTATTTTTTTCATTTCTTGCATGCAAATCTATCTAGACCAACATAGATTTTCAAGTTATTTCTTCTACCATGAACCTGTCTGAACTTTCTTCTTGATGAATGCAGCCTTGAAACTCTAGTTCTTCTTGACTAACTTTGATATGATTCTATATTATCAAGCTATGTGTCTAAAGTTATTTCACTTGTAACATATTATGGCCTCTTCATTAAAGCCTAATAGAGGAGCAAATGAGTTATGGCTTTTTCTTGACTCTACATGAGTTTCCTTCTCCTTGTTTCTAAAATTGTTAGCCCATTTTTTGACATTCTATTTTCTTATGACCATATCTATTACAATAAAAATAGAACCTATTTGTGTATCTCTAATCTAATTTCCTTTTTTATCTCTACTCCTTCCATCTTTCTTTATTTGAGATGTCCTCTATATTCTTAAATTTTTCTTTTTTCATTTCTTCTTTTGTAAGAGCTTCAACATAGCCCTTTCCTTTTTATATGTTAACCTTGTCTATGAAAGTAGTGGCCTCCCCTTTATATTTTTCAAATCCAATACCTATCTCATCTGACATTAATTTTGACTTTATAATATCTTATTCAACATATTAGTGTTATTCTTAAATTTTGAATCATTGCCTGCTCTATCATTGATTTCTTTATTTGCTTTCTCAAGATCTACTTGTAAAGAGGGATTTTCAACAATATACCTTTCACATTCTTCACTTAATTTTTGTAATTGAATTGTTAGATCTTCTTTAATCTTTTTGGCTTCTTCAATGTGTGCTTGTAGATCTTCAATTATTTCTTTTGACTCTTTCATTTTTCTCGATCTGGATCTTCAATCTTTGATTCTTCTTCTCAAGAGCTTTTAATTATTCTAAGGCACAAATGAGTTATCCTTCTAGATTCACTTTGGTTTCATCTTATTCTTCTTCTTGATCATCTGTACTTTTCCTTATGGAGGCATCTTTATATATAGCCATGAATATAATATCTTCTTCTTCTGAATCACTAACTCCACTATCTTTGGTTGAGCTAGGATCATTATAATGTAAAATCTTCTTCTCAAATCCCTTATTGAATGTTCCTTTGAAGTTATTCTTATATGTAGTCTTTCCTTCTTCATTGTCACCATTACCCTTATATAGGCACTTAGCTACAAAATGTCCAATCTTTCCACAATTAAACATTTTAAAGGCAATTTTCCTTGATATTCATCTGTGACCTTTTTTGGCTTACGAATGAAAAGAGCTCCACTATCATCTTCATCATCATTAGAGCTATCACTTGATTCTTAAATCATAGCATCATCTTTATTTTATGTCTTGAACGTTTCCTCCCTTTTTGAGGGTTTATCTTGTTTGGTCTATATCTCATATGCTATGAGAATGCCATGTACTTCATCCATATTTAGCTTGGCTAGATCCTTTATCTTCTAGATTGATAAAACCTTTACATCATATCTCATTGGTAGGGATCTTAATTTTTTTTTTCACCACCTCTAATTCTTATAACTTTTCTCATTGGCAGGAATATGATTAACTATTTGATCAACCCACAAAAGATAAATCACTATATTTTCTTCCTCTTCCATTTTATAACTCTCAAACTGTGTTCTGAAAGTCTGGAGCTTAGATTATTTAACCTTTCCGTCACCTTTGTAAATATTTTCAAGCTTCACCCAAGTCTCATGAGTAGATCTACATTGCATAACTTCAACAAATTTTGATTCACATAAACCACGTAAAATAGCATTTAAAGCTTTAGCATTATTTTTACTTGCCTTATTTTCTGCCAGAGTAATCACAAGTGTCTGTGGCTGTTCGTATTCCTCCATAACTACTTGCCAAATGTTAAATCCAAAAGACATAAAATAAGTCCTCATCTTTATGATCTAAAAATCATAATTTGTCTCATCTAACAAAGGTTCCTTATTCATAGAAAACCCTTCATGTGATCTAGCCATTCTGTTTTCCCTCATCTACCTTCAAGCTATAAAACTCTTTCTAAAGGAACCTGCTCTGATACCAATTGTTAAGCATGGGATATATTAAGAGGGGGGAGTGAATAAATATATCATATATCTTATAAATCTTTTACTTAATCAAACTCCACTAAACCATACATTCAAGATATGCAATAAAACTAAAATAATATGCACCACACAAGAGAGAGAGAGAGAGAGAGAGAGAGAGAGAGAGAGAGAGAGAGAGAGAGAGAGAGAGAGAGAGAGAGAGAGGAGAGAGAGAGAGAGAGAGAGAGAGAGAGAGAGAGAGAGAGAGAGAGAGAGAGAGAAACCATATTTTTATGTGGAAACTCAAAATGAGAAAAACCATGGAGAATAATATCAAGTATATGAAAGAGCACCAACTTGCAGGAGCACTAACCCCTTTGACAAGCACCAACACAATTACTATTGGTTAGCAATAACCCACAAGACCCCCAACCCCTTGCAAATATTTGCGACCACCAACCCATAGGATCACCAACCCCTCTTTTTTATAAAACACAACTATCTCTCAATGTTGCTTTCTCAACAAATGATAGAGCTCTAAAACATATTTTTCTATTTTCTCCTCTTTTCTTATATAAAATAATTAAAAACCATGCACTCTCTTGCATATATCAAATGGCTTCTCAATTCTTTATTTATAGATTTATAAATGAACTTTCGAATTCACCCTTTGTGACCCTTCACTACTAATGGAAAATGGTGTCAAACTTGCATGACCCTTCAAATCCTTATATTTGAAAAGTCAGATGGTGACCCTTCATAAGTAAATTCATCCTTTCCTTTTTTGTCTTTATCTTGGTGACCTTTCAAATTCCTTAAGGTGACTCTTCGTGGAAAAATATGTCATGCCCTCTTTTGTCTTCACTTGTTGACTCTTGGAATTCCTCAAAATGACTCTTCATGGGAAAATGCATCCAATTCCTCTTTTGTCTTTACCCCATGACTCTTTGACTTCTCCATGATCCCTATTTTGACTTTTATGCAACCAAAAATATATTCATTAATATTAAATAAATATCAACACATTTTAGCCAAAATGTGAACATTAAAAACACCTTTAAACAATAAATTATATGGGTCCTTTATCACCAATGCTAGACCTTTCACATCGATAACAATATTTCTAACACACACCATTAATTAGACTTTAACATTATCATTGATCTATCTTGATCTCATTGATGATACAATTTCACTAGATATGTTCACATTAGATGAATTCTCTAATGATTAATCCCTCTTAAAATTTATCAGAGAATATGAGGACCTTCCATATTTCTATCATAAAAATAGACTTCCTCGACACACAAATGCCCATGCATGGTTTGGAGAAAATCTAGATTCTCCTTAAGACATACTAGTTGATTTAGATGATATTATTCCTACAAACCCATACACACTAGATCATTCCACATTTCTTAATGAGGAAATAATTAATTTCAATTTTGGAACCTATCAAGATCCCTACATTATCTTGTTAGACACTACCCTAAAAAAAGAAGAGGATACAAATATTTGTCAAAATTTAATAAATTATATAGAACTCTTTACTTGGTCTTACTAATATATGATAGGAATTGATACATCTATAGCATTCCATTGGATTCCTTTATACCTATATGCTAAATCAGTTAAGCAAAAAATTTGTAAAATGTATCCTAATGTGGCTCTCTTAGTCAAAGATGAGATCTAATGCCTCTTAGATGTTTGATTCATTCAGCTAGTATCACACCCTAAATGGGTTTCCAATATAGTTCCCATGGTAAAAAACCATTAGATAAATTTGGTGTTGTTTTGATTCTTGATATTTAAATAAAGCATGCCTAAAATATGATTGTCCTTTACCTAGCATTGACATGATTGTGGATTCCATAGTCAGGTATGAAATTTTATCATTTATGGATGGGTTTGCTAGATATAAACAAATCAAAATCATCAAATAATATCAATAGAAAACATCTTTTACAACACCTTGGGCTACATTCTGTTCCATTTTCATGCCTTTTAGATTAAAAAATTCCAAAACCACATATTAGCATACTATGATGCATATTTTTCATGACTTAATTCACCATACTATCGAGGATTATGTCGATGATATATTAGCTAAATCTAAACAATGATAACATCATGCTACTAATTTATGAAATATCTTTCAAAGACTTAGGTAATATAATTTTTGATTAAATTCAAAGAAATGTGTGTTTGGAGTTACATTAGACAAACTCTTAGGTTTCATTATTTACTAGCTTGGCATAGAGGTTGACCCTAAGAAAGTTAAAGGAATTATTGACATGCCACCTCCCATGAACTTAAAACAACATCAATCCTTACAGGCAAGATCCAAAAAATACACCATTTTATAGCTCAACTTATTGATAAAACTCAGTCATTTACTTGATTATTAAAGAAAGATACAAAGTTTATTTGGGACCAAGCCTATTAAGAAATCTCTAATAAAATCAAGCAATATCTTCTTAATCTACCTATTTTAGTACCACCTATACCTGACAAGCCTTTCCTACTATATATCTCATCAACATATCATGCATTAGGATTAATCTTAGCACAACATGATGATCAATATACCAAGTGACCAATTTATTGCATTAGTTGCGCATTGGTTGATTATGAAAAAAATTATTTGGTAATAGAAAAACTATGTCTAGCATTAGTTTTTGCCACACATAAACTTTGAAATTACATGTTCAATAATGAGACTCAGGTTATCAAAAAAGTAGATCCCTTGAATTTTCTAATGGCAAAACCATATATCTCTAGTCACATCATAAGGTGGGTCATGTTATTAATAGATTTTGACTTAAATATAGTTCTCCAAAAATGAATAAAGGGTCAAATCAATGTATACCACTTGGTAGTCACACCACCATTGAACACCAGTCCTATTAACGACACATTTAGAGATGATTTTAATTTCTATTCTACTCATTCTAACACTTAGACCATGTTCTTTGATGGTTCTTGATGCAGATCTGGCACAGGGGTAAGCATTGTCTTTGTCAACCCTTTTGGTCACATAGTTCCTATTACATATCGATTAAGCTTCATCTGTACCAACAATAACATAGAATATGAAGAACTTATCATAGGCCTATTTGTTACCCAATATTTACAAATTATATATATATATATATATATATATATATATATATATATATATATATATATATATATATATATCAATGATTATCAACTTGTAGTCATTCAAGTTAATAATGTCTATAAACAAAATAAGAACATCATATCCCATACTAAAACATGATACAATGTTTATCATCTTAGTTTAACTATTTTTATATAAAAAGTATACCAAGAAAAGACAACTGACATGTAGATACAATGACAAGTGCACATCCTTGATTCTTATTAACATCCATTATGATCAAGCTATTTTCTCTATTAAATGATTATAATCACCATTAATTTCCAATGTAGATTTTATTTCCATTTCCATCTTAGCCACTACACATAATTCTGAAACTCCAGAGTGGTTATTTGATATTTATAACTTTCTAAACAAATCCATTACACTAGACACTTTTTCATGAAATGATAAGTACAAGTTAAAAAAACAAGCACTCAATTATGTAATCATTGGTGGAGACCTTTTTAAGTGATATTTTGATGGATAATTGCTTCGATGCTTGACTTCAACATCAGCCAAAATTAATCTTACACAAATACATGATAGTGAGTGTGGTGGTCACTTTAGTGGAAAGGCCATGTCACATAAATTGCTTTGACAAAGGTGTTACTAGCCCACCATGGAAGATGAATGTCCATAATACGTAAATCTATGTGATAAATGTCAATGACATAATAACTTATAATATGCATTATCACAACAATTGTAACCTATTATCTCTCCATGGCCATTTATGTTATGGAGGTTTGATCTTATTGGAAAAATTAACCCTAAATCCATCAATGGGAATAAGCTCATCATCATATATACAGAATACTTTGCCAAGTCGGTGTAATCCATTCCACTTCAATATATCATAGGGGAGGACATTTGTAACTTCCTCATGACTCACATTATTTCACACTTCAACCTACCTACAGCTATAATTTTTTATAATGGAACATCATTCAAGAAAAAAATTATCAAGAAATTTTGCACAAAATATAAGATTAAACACATGTTCTCAATTCCATACTAACCATAAGGAATTGGTCCAGCACATGCTACCAATAAAACCATCAACAATATTTTGAGTAAAACAATGACTGAATTTAAAGATGATTGGCACAATCAACTAATATTTACATTATGAGACTATCACACAAGTATTTATATGCCCATAGCAACCACTCCTTATTCACTCATTTATGGAATAGAAGCAATTTTACCATTGGAATTAGAAATCCCATCTATCAATGTCTCCCTTAAAGGTATTCTCACTAGTGACCAGTATAATGAAAAGCATCTACACCAGCTTGAGCAGTTAGACCATACACATATTCAAGAAGAAAAACATTTTAGAATATACTAGAAATGTATACAATGATGCTACAACAAATTATTTCACACCAAATAATTTGAATTTAGTGATCTTGTTCTCAAATAAAATCTTCACAATGTCAATGCCAAAAAAATAAATCAAAGGCCAATTTAGACCGAATTGGCTAGGTCTATACATTATTACCAAAACATTTAGCCATAAAGTGTATCATCTAGCCTCACTTTAAAGAAAAAACTTAAAAATATAATGAATTTTATGCATCTGAGAAAATTACATGTATAGTATTTCATTTCACACATTATATTGTACATAATTTTTCAAAATTACTTGTATATAGCTTTCTTTCTATTACTTATACATAGTTTATATTTGCTTACTTATACATAATTTCTCAATATTTATTGTACATGTCTCCTAATACTTGATTTTACATATATTATTCCAAAAAATATATAAAAATATTCAAATAAATAAAAAAATACCAAAAACATATCAGTTGTATACATTATCCATGTTTTACATTTCTACTACCATGCTAGACTTACATTTTTGCTATTCTACCCTATTATTTTTCAATTTATCTACATTATCATGCCTCACTTGATCTTCATTGAGTGTGTGTAGTGACATCTAGATCCTTGATTGATACCCATTAAGATGGCATCCTAATTCATACATTCAAGACACATATCGATATATCTACCCACAAGGGACATCTTCTACATGACTACGCCATCTAGGTTATGTCATTCCTACACCACACACTATAGTTATCATGTTGATGCACATTAATTACTAGTTTATATAGATTACTATATCAACACTCACTAGTATATAGCACTTGCGTATTTCTTAGCATATACCTAGTCTTGTACTACATATCTTGCATACTTTTACTTCTTACTTTAATTAGTTATATGAAATTGTATTTCTAGTATTGACATGATTTCCTTTCTTGCTTTGAATAGTTAGATGTTATTGCATTTATTAATTCTTATTTTTTCTCTTGTATGTGCCTTAGGAAATTTTCCAATTTCCTTCTCTTGTACTAATCTATATACCTATGGCCTTTGTGCCAACCTTACTCTTTTCAATTATATGTGTATGTGGCATTTGAACATACCTTGTATGCTTACTTTATAATATGTTTGAGTGACATGTGCCCATGTCCCTTTTTTCTTGGCCCCTTAGCCACTTTTATATGCTTCTTACCTCTTTCCTTGCATGCATATTTACTTATAAATTGTTTGCAATGACATGATCCACATCATGCATTATCTTGCTTTCTTAGATGTCATGATGGACATCATGTTCCATCCCTCCTTGGCAACTAACAACTAAAAACTAACCATACTTCTACTTCTAATTCCTTAAATTACACATGATATTACATTGTTATATATATTTATACATACCCCTATTGATCTAACAATCTCCATTACAAACTATGATAATCTTGAGACAGCTTTTCAATTATCGTTGCTATATCATGTGCTTCATAGCATAACACACTTGTAGGGCTATTTCTTCTAAGGATAGTCATTTTAGGGTGTTTATTCCTACCCTTAGAAGTGGGGGAAACAAATAGAGGTATTTATCAAATATATCAAAGCCTCTAACTAGTCAAAAATCAACTTTTAGAACACCCAAAATAGTATTCAAACTTTAAACTAGGTAGAAAAGACTATACAAATAGTGATAATTATAGAAGAGTCTTCAAAAATGGCATAAGATAAGATCACCAAGTTTGGACTATAGTTCTAGATAGTAGGGTGTCATTTTTATGCTCATGTCCAAATAATAAAAAAACCTATATTTTCTATAAATAGATAGAAAAGTAAGTATAGTTACAATTTTGTCAACAATAGTTCAGTTTAAAATCAATAGTTTGAGTATAATTTTTCTCAAAGAATATAGATATTTTGGGCATAATTCATGGTATGATGGCTCTTATTTACATGTTTAGACGAAGTAGTTGGTATAACTTTCAAATCAGAATCCATGTTCTAGACACCAATGATTAGGGGTAATTTGCATAACACATTTGACTTTTTTCTTTCTAATTCCAATATATTACCTTGATATTCTTAGTAGTTGCATGCCTTATTCCATCTAAATGTGGTTGGCATCATTCCCAAGTGGCTTCCACATAAGTATATTTCCCAGTTTCAAAGTGGCTTTCATATAAGCCTAATCTCACCCTTTTTCAAGTGGCCAAGAGTGATCTAGTTTCTAGCACACATTTATATGTCCATACCACATTATTAGATTATAGGACATTCATGGGCTTCAAGAGACATCTCATACCACACACATTCATACTAGTATCATTTCATAGCTTCACTTCATGTGGTAATGACGAAGCCAAAGGACTAGCTAAAATTTGTATTCTTGATCCACCTAGGGATTAGACACATAGTCCAAACAGTAAATAACACACACATGATCACATAGCTTCAGTTAGTGTGTGGTGATGGAGCCAAAGGTCCAACCTTTGCATTGTTTATCCACTCTTAGGGAGTTGATCACTTCTCTTCATTCATGATATTAATCTTGGTACATCATCATTCAACATATACCTAGCATCACTCAGTATCACTCAACATCATAATAGGTTTTGTATTGGTTTGCATACTTGGTGAGGTGTATTTGTTCCTTTCTCTTCCTCTCTTTTTTACCTAGCTTTTGTAGATTATTATTTTAAATATAGTGTATCTAATAAGAAATAATCAAATCTTTATTTTCCCTTGTAGATTTACACTTCACAACATGCTCTCTCTATGCACACCCAACATCACACAACTTCATGAGTTTCACCCTTGCAGGTAAGTTTAGGTACATTTTCTATTTTTCTTTTATCCTAGTATTTCACTCTTCTACATCACTAAAATAAGGGGGGGGAAAATGTATTCATAAAATTTCAAAATTGGTAGATTGAGCATGATTTATGTCACCCAATAAATAGGTACCTCTTGCATGTTCTCATGACCCTTCTAGACATCTTTTTGCTTATTCTTAGTCATCCGTAGACTTCTAAAATATGATTCTAGCTCAACTAAGCTATATTTCATATTCCAATTCCATCCCCTTAGGTCTTGTACCTATAATATAGGAGCACCCAAATTTAACTATAGCACTAAACCCTAGGGTGTCCTATTTTAGCACTCATGTTTAATTACATTTTTAGCTCTAACAATTATTTCCTTTCAATTCATATCCTTTATCTTTTCAACCTAGAATGAATACATTTGACTCATGACCAATATATCCCTATAAAATCCTATTCAAAGTTCATTTAGAAGGAGGTTGGTAAATATTACAAGGAAATAAAGAATACAAGCAAAACCACTAAAGCAAATTTCCCTATTCTCTACATACAACCATCTAATATAGCTACAAGCATATCCAAATCCTCACACCAGTCCCTAACCACCTCAACCATGTCCAGTTTAGATTTTTTACATTTTCATGACACTATTTCACAAAGCACATTAAGTGGGAGAACTACATATGGCTTGATCCTTCCTTGAAGTGCTGACATGTAGGCAACATGCCCACACAAGGGGTGTGGATACATGTTCAATGCATCTTACACACACTACCCCCCACTCCCTTATTTCTCAAAGTTTATCAAATTAAAATTAAGTCTAGGGTTTGAAGATTAAATGAGATCTATAAGGAATTCTATAGACTTTCAATAATCAAGATTTCATAGGTAGGCTCATACAGGGACAACAAACAAAATACCAAAAACTCAGGTCTCTATGAGTAGTTTGAAAAAAAACAATAGAAGAGGACAATAGTTCTAGACCCTAGGGTGTCTTATTTTTGTGCTCCTATCCTTTCATAAAATGAAATTCAGACCCTAATTTGTGACACTATCTTAGTCCTTCACAATTGATATTAGACCTTGCAACAACAATTTCAATTCATTTTAAGCTAAGTCTTATTTTGTCTATATTTATTTCTATTTATAGAAAGGTTAAAAATATATATAAAATATACAAATTATTATTTAAATTATTGAAATATTATATACTAATTTACTATTCTAGAACCTTAACTAAATTAGTAATAAGACTCTAATATTCCCAAAACTGTTAAATTAATTCGCATAAAGAAATCTACTTCACTAATTGATATAACTCATGGTGTGTTAAATAGGAATCTTGAATGGTTAAAAATCAAAGGCATTAATATTATTAAATAAGGATTTCCTCCTATAAATTAAACAAAACTAAGAACTACTCATTTACAATATCAAGTAGAAATAAGGACATCTACAATAACAAGAACCAATAAGGAGTCAGAAGATATTAAAACATGAATATAAAATAAAGTTACCATAGATACTTCCCATAATAAAAGCCTCTAAAATTGAAGATAATAATACTAGGAGAAGTTTTTTTTGGTGATATAAACATTTTTATTAGAAAAAAATATCTTCTTGATAGTTTTTCTTAACCTTAAACTCTAGTAACCAATATCATGCAATATTTTCTAGCTTATGATTTATCCTTGTTATTTGGTTATTCTATTCCTTATCAAATTAATTATTCAATTCCATTACCTCTTGATAATTTTTTTGAATTGCTACTAAACCTTATCCTAAAACCTCAATTGATACATTAAGAAAGAAAAGGTGAAATAGTGTTGGATAAATCCTTAGATTTTGTCAACTTCTCTCCCTTCTTTTATGACTCAAAAGGAGTCTGATATTGCTTTTGTGACAATGTTCCAGTGCAAAATTTCCTAATTGGATGAATAAAATATTAAATAAAATAAATAATATTGAGTATCCATAGGAAATTAATTTGATTTTTTTGATGAATATTCATCCTCATGTAGTTAAAAATCTCAAAACAATAACAAAAATAATCACATATCAAAAATGAGAAAGATATATAGAAGTTTTAATCCCTTCTATTGATAAAGATAAATTATAATGTTGATTCTTCAAATTATTAGATCACAAAGGTCCATCTAAGAAAAGCCATAAGAGAAGTTTCAAAATAAAATATCCAATCTACAATTGGTACATTGTTAAAAACAATGGATCAAGAAAAAATAACAAAGAAATAGCTAAAAGAAAAAGTTGAGCAGTTGACATCAGGAGTTCAAAAATTAGTAAGACCAATTAAATCTTCTCATTTAAGTTTTCATAAAATTTCTAACATATAAACACTGAATTTTGTATAATAAATTGGTCAAATGGATAAGGCAACCAAAGAATGGTCTAAAAAGATTTTTCAACAAGGTATTACTACCATTTACATAATGATGGACATGTGTTCTAAAATTCAAGTAGAGTATGATCAATCAAATAAGGTCAAGAATAAATTTGATGAAGATTAAAATAAATGGAATGATATACTTCCCAAATTGGAATATTTTTCATATGCTTGTCTAGATGACCATAATTAAAAGAGAGGTTATTCAAAAATAAGTTGGGTACCTTAATAAATTATTAAAATCTATAAAAAAATTCAAGGTCTGCATTTTCAAAGAAAGTCTTGATAAATTAAATGACTCTCATTAAAATAATGGGAGGAGTAGGAAGATTAAAATGTATATTTAGTGATGATAATGGGAAATTGGTTCTCAATGAGGTCATTATTGATTAATTGAAAAATAATATTGAGATCTTAACTCCCATGTCCACATTTACTATGAGTCAATTTAGATGTTGATAAAGTACCAAAACAATTTGAAGAATCTAAATTCAAAGCTTAAGAGATTATACAGAACATCATATAAAATGTTAGATTTATATTGTGATGCATATATAGCTTACACATATTCAGATAGACTAGATGATATAAAGTACTAGAGATCATGAATAAGTTTGATGAATTCCAAGAGAAGAAGTTGCAACTGAAGAGAAAATAGATTCAAATCCTTCTCAGTGAAGATGATAAAAAATAATTCTTCATCAATTTTTGGTCTTTATAATAAGTCTTCAATTCAATCCTACTATTTTACATTTCATATTTTTGTAATAGTTAGTTTTCACATTATGTATCATGAAAATACACTAAGTTATTTTTGAAATTTTGAGTCATGAAAATTTTCCAACACATTTTTGAATGTTGTAAAAACTTATCATTGCACTTTTATAAGTTGCGTAAAAGCAAAAATGCATTTTTACAAATTGTGCAAATTATTTAATGTGTTTTTTCAAATTTAAAGTTGTGTAAATTAGCTAATATGCTTTCACAAGCAAATGAATATGTAAAAAGGTAGTTATAGACTGTAACCACCCATTTAAACCTAAAAATAGGATGTAAAGGCTCATTTGTAATGGTTATTGATAGTGAAACTTTTGACCATACTTTTGAAAGAGGATATTGTATTTACAACTCAATAAAGATCAATATAGAGAGATTTTTCAAACTTTGTGTTTAAGATTTCTTTGTGAATTATGTATTTTATACTATCTATATGTATTTAAATCTTTGATTTTAAAATAGTATTGTATTTATTATAAATTAGTTAAAACTTGGAAATTATATTGTAGTTTTTTTTAATTCTACATTTATTATTTCCATTTTAGTAAAGCCTTGGTGGGATATAAGTAATATTTTGGTTATTTTTATTAGAAAATAAAAAATAATCATTTATTTATATTATTAGTAGTAAGTGATTATTTTGATGTATGTTACATGTTCTTATAGACACAAAAATGTCTTTCCTACCCATTAAATAAGAAAGAATTCATTTAATAAAAATTGTCCTTTTTTCCTAACATTTCTAGTAGGTTTCAAATTTTAGCCCACTAGATTTGTCAACCCTTTATATAGATAAATATTCCTCTTTATCTATATATATATATATATATATATATATATATATATATTCCTTTCTATCACCTTTATATATATTTTGGTCAAAAGTAACACCCCATACAAAACACCAGTTTTGTTATAAATGTTTTCTATTTACTCCACTTGTTTTGCTTTTCAATAAATATAGATCTACTTGCTAATAGGAGATGGAGTTTATTCCATGACTATTGATACAAAACATCCATTTATCCTCTTGAAAATTTTTCTTGCCAAAAAGTGGTTATTTGTTTTTTGGTGCAATTAAGCCTGTGATTCTCATATCTTTGAGAATTTGAATAACTCTCTATTCTTGGTTTGAAAACTATTAAACCATCATTTGAATCTCTTTAATAACTCACAAATATGGAAAGTATCAAATTTAATTTCCTTTTATCCTTTGGGACCAATATGTAGTTGATTTAGTTAGGCTCAATAGTTCATTTCTAAAAATCCTCCATTCATGGTAACTAATTACAGATAGCATATTTATTGTTTATCTATTTTGTTTTTTAATTTGATTTTATGATGTCATTTTTCATGGGGTAATTTTACATAGGGTAATTTATCATAGCCTTTTATTTCCTAGTCAGCTTACTAAATCATTTATTATGACATGTGTCATTGTATCACTTAACAATGGCTTGTATTTATTTGTTTGCATTTGGTTGTATGGAAGATGACATATGTGTTATTACCACTTAGTCACTTAGAATTAATCTCAATGTTTTTGGCCATTGATCACAACTAAAATAGATATAGACACATAGCCTGATCTCATTTATCTACTCAATCACAAGGCTATAATGTTTGTAAAATTATATGTCATTTTGACTTAGCAAATACTAACATGTGCACATTTATTTTTTATCTAGGTGATAAAGTATATCTATACATTGTGTCTGTACTTGCTAGTTGTGATTGAGAAAAATGATGACATTTAGATAGCACTCCTTTATTTGGGTGGTTATCAAGGTCAATATATTGATTCTTTGTGTAGAGGCCATGGGATGAGCTAGATGGTGATATGTGGATTGTTATATATCTTTTGATTATTTGAAAAATTTGTTACTTATATTTTATGTGTATAAGATATGGATGAGTAGAATGGTGACACGTGGATGGATTGAACTTATCTAATTGGTTTCTAGGATCTATAATTTGTATTTGTTCTTATCAATTGTGGATGAGGGAGATAATAAAACATGGATGGTTCTTACTTATTTGCTCATTCATGGAGATCTATGACTTAGTTATTTATTATACAGGGAGTGAGTAAGTAGGATCGAGATATATGGCTTGATATTGCTAACTTAGATAGTTAGGTAGTTTTATGCCTTATTAATTTTATGTATAGGACATGAGTGAGAAGGATGATAACATGTGGATAAGCCTCACTTGCTTGGGAACTCGAATGAAAGATAGACTCAAATTTTTTAAAATTGTTTGTGATAAATCTAGATGACGATGCATGGACTGATCTCACTTACTTGGGGAGCTCAAACATTCATAGTAATTTTCCACTCTTTTCTTTAATAATCTTTGAGTGTAAAATAGACATGTGGAAAAAATGTTGACCTATAAATTTAATATGACCTAAAAAGGAAAAAATAAATTTGGAAAAATATTTAGTTATCTCTTTAGTCCATAATAAATTCTAAACCTAATTTTGATAAATATTTAACTTTGAAAACCAAATACCCATAAAAATAGTTCAATGTCCATATGTATTTTAATTGAAACCAAAGGTAATGACTTATAACTTGAATCTAGACTTATTTTACCAAATAAGACATAAAGATGAAACCCTTAGAATGAAGGTGGGTCATCATTTGAAATATCCTAAAATGCGCATGTTGGTCTTAAAAAATGATGACCTAGTTGGAAAATACTATAAAGTATTTGAGAACCTATAATTTTTGGTTCATACATCATGACAAAATTACATATTTTATGAGCAAAAATTAAATAAATTAGATAAAATAAAATAGGCTTCGACATATCCATGAAACATACTAATCATTTTAAT
This sequence comes from Torreya grandis, assembly GCA_037957365.1. Lineage (NCBI taxonomy): Eukaryota > Viridiplantae > Streptophyta > Pinopsida > Cupressales > Taxaceae > Torreya > Torreya grandis. Next base: position 1,831,488 of record JARHVA010001192.1, on the reverse strand, counting down.
TTATCAGATTATGTGTAATTTTTTGAAAATTATTTACCCTTATAATGAGAGTTTTAACAAAGATTTGACAAAAACTGAGGTTTTTTGGGCTTCTCTCTGATATATATATTAAGTACAAGGTTTGAAAAACTAGGTATTGCTTTGCTACCAACTAGGCATTGATATACCTAACATAGACACCTTTGATTACACTCTAAAAATTTCTTTGATGCCATCTAAGCATTTATAACCCCAAAGGATATTACTTGAATCACCCCTCTTCCTTGTTTTTTGTTATTGGTTTTTTAAACTTTCTTAGAAGAAGGGTTGGGACCTCTACTGGCTAGGTTTATATGAATAAAATTCATTATGAATTAGATATTTTACTCATATTTTCTCTATATCAATGCTTATTATCTCTCAAATATGTTTTAAGTATTTCAATGTTTAATTGATCTTTCAAAATGATAATTCTTTGTAAAATTTGAATGAAAACATCAAATTAACTTCTACATTACTCATTAACTTATTGCATGAAAACATTGAAGTAACTTCCATAGTCATGGTGGCCAAGTCATATTGTATCCCAATGGTAACCATATCTAATGAAATTTTCACACTCCTTGCAGTAGTTGAATCCTCCCAATTTGTATAGTACACATTCCATGCAATTAGTTTATTAGCATAATATCCTTTAGGGTATCTTATTTTAGAAATTGAGATATCTTGTATGTTGAGACTTATGATAGTGACTTTGGCCACCATTTATATTTTTAATTTTTTCTTTCCATCATACTTGTGAATGCCATGCCCTTGAATCATCAGCCTAATCACTAGATTGATGTCATCTTATGTTATAGGGTAGGGTAGATTTTGATACATGACATATTCATGTGCCCTACTACGTAAGAAATTTTTAGTGATTTTCATCAATATGAAGTAGGGGAAATAGCTCCAAATGTTTAGTTTCATCTTTGGAATAATTGTATACTCCACTGTGTATTCCAATAGTTGGGTTTGTGGATTTGGTGCATCATTTCCCTTCTCTTGGGTTCCATTGATCTAGGATCAATATTTACCAAGTGTGAATGAATGTATATGTGTATATATTCAGATTGTGTTATAAATTATGGAATGATTGAAAATTCACCCTATGGATCTAGAGTTTTTGATTTCACTGAGTGCTTCTTATATCTAAGGTATCTAATTTATTCCATAGCTACAACTTGGGGTACATACATTTTTAAGATATACATGTTGAAGATAAAACACAAATAGAGTCATGTACCTTCATGGAATTTTTTTATCATAGTCTCATTAGCATAAAATTTGTGTATTTTTTTGTTAGTGAAACCCTTATTTTATAATGCTCCTAATCTATCCATTAATCATGGCATTCTACTGGCATTTATTTATTGTATCCATTTTAGTCAAATTTGTCCACTTTATTTCTTAATTGCTTTTATTTCCATTGATCCTTTCATTACTTTAATATTTATCTTCATTACATCATCATTTTTTCATTTTTAATTTTTTTCATAGATCTTTCCAACCACCCATCTATATTTAGCTATGATTTTCATTTCAAACTAACCTGTGAGATATATGTTTTTATGAAGATAGATGTAACTATAATATTCCATTCAAATTATATTTTATTTAGTTTAATTTTGAGATTATTAATGGAGAAAACTTATATTACCATATATATTCCCATATATTCTCACCTATCTATATTTTTATTTAATATTCTAAATTTTTCTATTTTTTTAAAATTGTGTTTATGTACATATATACATATTTTTAAAAACATTGTTTATGTTTTTTTAAATTTTTTTCTATAAATATATTCCTTCCATCACCTATTTTTTTATTTTCTAATTTTCATTATTTTTTTTATAGGAGGCTTGACATAATTAATATTAGATACTTAAATGTTTGGCATAATATACAATAATATCCTCATATAATCATCTAGTTAGAGCGACAATGTATTCCTATTAGGGGCTAATATTATCAATTGCCATGTACATAGATGTTTGGAATAAGATACCATAGTACCCTCACTAGACTCACTTGGTTGGATGGAAAATTTCACCATTTAAGTTTTATTTTTAATGACATTATACAATAGTTATCTATAGTATACAGTTTCAATCAAGATCCATTCCCAAATTTTTTTTGGAGTGTGCCTACAAGCATTCTCAACTTTATTGCTCCTAAATCTTGTATATATTTAATTATTTATGGGCCAAACCATCTCATCCTTAAATTTCCTAGTTTTTTATTTTTTATTTATCATATAATAATACTTTATTTTCATTTTTAAATCCCTTGACATTAATATGTATATTATGCTAATATGTTTGGAATCATTTATCTTGCATTTGATTATATGCCTCTAATAATATTTTGTCATCAATTTTATCCAATTATATAAATCTCTCTTGGAGGGAATATTTATAATTCAATCTTATTGTAACTATTATTCTTAAAATTGGTAGTATATACTCCATTGGTAGTATTTCTTCTAAACCATTTACCAACTGAAAGGGACAATACTTAGATAATATTTTATAGGTAGTGTTGTAAGCCCATAACACTATCAATATTTTAATGTCCTAATATATAATTTTTTATTACATAAATTTGTCAATACCATCTCCAATACTTTGTTAAATTCCTCAACAATTATATTTAATTGAGCTTGGTAGGGAGTGATACTATTATGCTAGATCAAAAAGTGGTTAATTGATTGCACAATTATCTTATTGATAAAATGGATACCCTAATCATGTGTTATACTTAATGGTCATCCAAACTATGTGATTACCTTATATTATAATATTTTTATTACAATATTAGCTACATAATCCTTTATGGGTATCACTTCCACCCATCTTGTAAAATATTCTATTTCCTTAATAATGAATCTAGCATTGATCTAACTTACTAAAAGTTTAATAATACCAATGAAATCAATGGCCCATTTTTAAGATGGAGCTAGTTTTAATGTTTGTCAAAGTGAAATATCATCTCTTGCATTTGTTTTTCCCCCTCTTTGACATATGCCACAATTTATAGCAAAATTTGTGTGTATCCTTGAATAGTGTTGGGCCTTATAGGCTTGCAAGAATAATATTTTCCCCCATACTCTCTCTTGAGTTTTGTCTTTATATAACCCCATGAAGTGATTCTTAGTATTTTATCTCATTCATGTGGTAATGCTACTCTTTGTAATAATTCATATCTTCCTTTTTTATATGGTGTTACTTAAATTAGTGTAAACGGAATGCTTGTATGATTAATGTTTTTCATTCAAATTTTCCATATTCTTCTAAAAAATCAGGACTTGAAAGAAATTGGGTTTAATTAGTGTAAATGGAATGCTTGTATCATTAATTTTTTTCATTCAAAATTCTCATATTCTTCTAAAAACTCATCACTTGAAAGAAATTGGGAAATATTTTTCAAATCCTTGAGAATTTCCTTAATTTGAAATAGATGAGCTTAGGGAAACTCATCCTAAAATGGTCCTAAGTATTATCCTATAGTAATACGAGAGAGGTAGTTAGGCCCATTGTTTATATGAAAAGGTTTTACTAAAATTTTAAAATCATGTTCTTGGAATAACATTAAACAATGGTAAACTATTCCTAGTATAATTGATCTATTGATTAATTATTTTAGTGGCTCATGATTGGTAAAAATATGAATGGAGTTTCTGACAAGCAATTTCTAAACTTATGCATTGCATAAACTATAGCGAGGGCTTGTCATTATATGGTAGTGTAATTTTTCTCTACCTTTGCCAATTTATTTCATGAAAATGAGATAGGATAATATATGTTTTCATGGTGTTATGCTAACACCACTCATATTTCTATTCTATAAGAATCCACATGAACCTAAAATGAGGTATTAAAATTAGGGAATATTAGTGTTGGTACATCCAAAATATTTTTGTTTAACTTATCAAATGATTCCTAACACTATGTCGACCATTCTAAAGGTTTTTTTATACTAGTTCTTTAATAAATATTATATTAAGGCACTAATGGCCACACATAATTTCTAAAAACCTGGTGGTAATAACCAATGTAGCCCAATATTATTAAAACTTAATTTTGTGTCTTGAGTAGTGGTAGATTAATGACAATTTATTTTTTAGTGGATCTACTATGAATCCCTATTTTCAAATTATATGTCCTTAGAATGAACAAAATGGCATGTAAAAAATAAATTTCTTTAAGTTATGGGAGATGTTAGGTAGCCTAACTCTTTGTAACATTAGTTGCAACAGTTGATCATGATATTTTAGTAAGCCATACACCATTTAATCATCGATAAATAAGTCTCAAAATTATTAGATAAAGTCTTTGAATGCATTCACCATTATTATACAAAACACCATTGGAAAATTTTCAATCCAAAGGGTATTAACATATACATAAAATATCCTAATTCCATGGAAAATGTGGTTTTTGGCCAATCTTCAGGTATTACTCTTATTTATTAGTACCTAAAGAATCTATTCATGAAATAATATAACTATCTTCCTACAACACTTTCTAAAACTCTAAATTGTATTTAGAAGGGATCATATAGACACACCTTATTCAACTCCCTATAAACACTAAAGATACTGAGTTCTATTATTTTCTTATTTTGATCACCATATGACTTATCCATTTTGTGTTTTTCACAAGTTTTATTATTGCATCAATTAACATTTTACTTAATTCAATATTGGTGTTTTTCTTAAAATTTGGATCAGTCTATAAAGTCTTTTGCATAATGGTTTTAAATCTTATCTTATATATTTTTTCATGGTACCAATCTCTTATTTTATTTCCTTTAGTTCAGTGAATTTTTGAGGGAATAGATCCTATTAAACATATAAAATTATCACTTGAGTGATAAGAGTGTTACTTGAGACCACCCATTCCTAGTTTAGCCTTAGACCTAACTTAGAGCCTATTTAGACACTTATCTAGATTTTGTGTTCACCACACACATTCACACACATATCAAAATCAATCCTACGCCCTTCCTTACCCATCTAGGCTCATAGTGCCTCAAGTTATACCACTTGGACACTAGTGCCAAATTATTAATGTCTTGTTTGGGTGATATTTTCCTTTTCCATCTTTTTATTTCTAGTAGTTATCTTTCTAAATCCTACAATACTTAGGGTTTCCCTAGACCTATTTAAAACCATGCATAAGTGCTAGATCAATATATATACTTGAATTTTATCCCTTTATCCACTAGATAGAAATAAAATGCAAATACCCACGAATAAGCTTAGAACAAGTTATGCACAATCAAGGTTATAAATCCCTATTCTACCTTACTTCTACATACAATCATCTACAACCCTCCTAAACTCAGAATACATAAATCTCCAATCTAATCCTCACTTAAATAACTCAAACCAACCTTCATACTAGCTTCACTTGTACTTTCACCATCACTTAGGTGGGTATATATACATCAAGATTGATCACTCCTCAACATATTGGTATGTAGGTAAATCTCATAATAGTGGGGTGTTGAATATGCCTAACCTACCCAAACAACAATACATGTTAACTATTTGTGTCAAATCAAAAACAAAAAAATCACATAGAGGTATAGGGTTTACATATAAAGTCAATCACAATGGGTAACATAAAATGAGGTAGGGTTTGTCCAAATAGGAAAAATCTTGATAGACTCAGACATAAGTACTCTTAAAAGCTCAAATTAGTTCCTACATAGAGGACACTAGTGCTATAAGTGGACACTAGTGCTATAAGTGGACACTAGAACAACAACACTATTATCCATGTAAGAGACTATTATCTAAGATGAGTTTTGACACTTGGATCTTATTTTTCACACTTAGACCAGTTCTTATAATAGTTTTTATCCTTTGAATCCTTTATCACAAATAATTTATAGTTAATTATTCATTTGTATCCTTCTTTACTATTATTATAAATATTATTTTAGCTTAGTTATTTCACAAATCAGAGGATGTATTTATTGCATATTTTATACCTTGATTTACTATACTCATCCCATTTAAAAACATATGTCTTACACTCCATACCCTTAAAAAGTTAATTCATTTGGCGAACCCAACTTTCTTTAAGCACTTTTAAAACCCTATGCTTATATGGTTTTAGGGTTTGTATCCTTTTATTTTATATGATCATATATTAGTTCCAAAGTATCTAATTTATTTTAATGTTAAATTCTTGTAATCATTCTTAGATTAAAGGTTATAAATATATAACTATATTTTTTACTACTTCCCAACCTACAATGGTATAATTTAAAAACTAATTCTATGAAACTGATAAGATAATATTAAAATATTTTGTATCCAAAAATTTATATATGGAATATGACCTTATAAATATTATCCATGAATAAATTCAAAAATCAAATAATGGTCAACCTTATACTCCCCTAGATAACAATATTGTTACACCTACATTAGGGGTAACTCAACTTTTAAAACAACCTATTTTAACTCAAAAAAATTCAATAAGGGAAACACTTCCTATTACTAATTACTCCTCTCCATATGTACAATCCCTTATACACAAGATCTATGATATACATGCCAAGGTTTTACATCTTTAGCAGGGTGCTACTCGATCGACACATGTCTTATATTCTCTTGTCCTTTTACATACACCTTTGGTAAAAAACATTGTAGTAAATCCTTATCCATATATATTTTTGGAATGTAATATTATGTTTTATGATGGTAAGGGTGACCTAGACTAAAATCTACAAGATTTCCACGTAGCATATTTGGACTATGTGTATAATGGTTGGTTCCTTACTAACTTGTTCCCATGAATTCTAAAGGAGTATACCTTATAGTGGTTTTATGATAGTAAAAATTAGTCCATTACTACATTAAATCCATTGGTAGATATGTTTTTCATAAAATTTTCAATCAACATTAGTAATAAGGTTTCATATTCCTAAGTGGCTCAACTTAAGTAAAAATCAAAAGAGACTAAAGTAGAATATATCTTATGATATAAAATTATATTGGCAAAGATGACTATCCCCATGGCAGATAGAGAAATCCAAGTCATATTCAATTTGATCCTACTACCAACATTGAATGAGGCTATATTATTCAATAATTTTCCAACATTCATTGATTTATGATACATACTAAAATAAAGGAAGTCAAGCTTATCTATGGGCAAAATAAACTACACAACTAGATTATATTCAACCATTAAATGTTTTAATAATCCTCCATACATGTTAAACTGTAATAAAATAATAATGATCAAAATTCCATAATTAATGCATCTTCAGATCCACCTCCTCACTTGGTTTTATCAGTTCCTCCATAAAGAGTTTTCAAAAATCTTCTAGAATCACTAGCACATGTTTTATAGTTACTCTTACAATGCAATGCCATATCTCTCCCTTCAATCAAAGAGGTTTATATGAATAGGAATATTCTAAAGAACTATTATTCTAATGAATTATGTGACTATCACATGGTACCAAGACATACTATAAATAGATGCATTAGTTTGAGAATAAGATATATGATTTGATAGAGGCCAATATAATTGATATGATAACACCTAAAAAGGAACATAAAAAGGCACATAAATTTTAACCAATAGAAGTTAAGGTAAAGAAAATATTTTTAGATCCATTTATAAAACATATATATAATGAGGTAAGAGCCACTTTAGGTGTTCATTGCATATATCAGGCATATCCACCACTAACATCATATCATACTAGTATAGAGGATACGCAACCCCTGCATAAAATCATTGGGGTATGTCATACTATATTTATATCTAAACTTCTCATCACTTTCTTAGAGTAAGATATTATTAGTGATGATTGATATTTACTGCACTCTTTCTACAATCCTAGATTGATCATCATCCTATTCATAGTGTCATGGTTAATATCAGATCGAGTGTTAACATGTGTACCATTACACTTCTAGAGAATTTGGGTTATTAAAATTATGAAATTTATGAAACCAATATATTTATTCATGATTTTAGTCTCCACATTTCAAGATCCATTAGGGAGATTGTACTCCCATCATAGGTTGGGCCAACACATGTGGCCACTAAGTTATTAGTCCTACATAGTGTAGGTACATTTCACATGATATTGGGTAAGCAATGGATACAAAATATTCAATCCATTCCAACCATTGTAAATATAGGCCTAAATTATATACATGTTAATCAGGTGGTTATAGTTGAGGGACTTTCATATGAGTATCATTTACCTATCCCATAAGTAGTTACACATCAACCACAAATTAAAGTTTTGAGCACAATTTCTATTTGTACACCATAGATTTTGGTTGAGACACCAGTGTAGGTGAGGTCTAATTCTAAAATTTTACCATGTACACATACTCTCCCATGGAGACCCTTATTAGAGATACCCCTATGTCAGAGACATGTTATAGATTCTAGAGAGTCTTTCTTTACCCCTTTCATTTTAAGATCAATGTTATTGAGTTCCCAAGGTTATAATCATATAGAATCCATGTCAGATAAAACATATTATACTATATGGGTTTCTATGAAACCTATATTTCATAGGATATTTCAACCAATTTCACATATTTAAAGCATAATTCATAGGCCAGTCCAATCAGTTTATCAAACACCTAGCCCTACTCCATAGGTAGTGCTAGATATAACATACTCAACATAGTTAGTTCCTAGACCACAAATACCCTTTTAGATAGCACACATTATAATTATTCATTTATTTTATAAATGACACCTTGATAGCGAGTCTCTTGCAAGACTCACTAGTTAGTTTGTTCTTCCCTACTTCTACATAGTTTTTTTAATGCTTTTTCCTTGTATATAGTTTCATTTCCATGTTTCTTGTACATATCTTATATATATAATTAAAAAAATAATATATGTTAAAAATGTTAAAAAAATCAAATATTTTCTTAAAAAATACAAATTATATATTTTTTTCATTTCCATGTTTAAATTTCATATACTTGTTAGGTACTACATATGTTATCTATGCTAGTGTAATCAGTTTTATCATATATACATTCTTCACTTTTTCTTTTCAAGTGTTTTCAAATACTTACAAGACCTAGGTCCACCACACAGATCCATATTTTCTAATATCTACCCATTAGGGACATATACATGAATAAATAGGTTCCTTATTTGACACATTCACCCATTTAGGGGAATCTTATACATAGTTATGATTTCTAAGTTACATCTTTCTAAACTATATATCATAGATTTAGCATTATTTATATCTTGATATTGATCACCCTATACTACTTAGAATTTTTGCTCACTATTTCTATTATAGACTCATTTTATGTACATCTTTGCTCTTATACAAATTTCTAATACATGTTCATGCATACTTTTATTTCTATCTTTACTAATTTAGAGTTCATTGTATTTCTATACTTCTACATATATTCGAGTGCATTTGAATATTCCATTGGTCTATGACTCTACACCACTTCCTTCATCATATGTATGCTTTGGACATATGCACATGTCCTTATGTGTGCCTTCCTAATTGTGTATGAGGAAATTTGAACATGTCATTCCATGTGGATCTAAGCCAACCTTGCTTGATTTTATGCATAGGTTGACATATGAACATGTCCTTGTATGTATTAATTTCTAAAATTTAGTGAGATGTTCCTATGTCCCTTATAATGTGCCCCCTTGAGCTAATTTACATACCTCATATGTCTTATATGTATGATTTCATGTATGCATCATGGACATAAGACTTATATCTTGTTTGTTACATACTCTAGTTTTAAGTACAATGAATTACCTCATGCATCTCCCCTTCCTCCCTAGGTGTCATGATGGACATCATACTCTATCCCCCTAGGTAGTTACCCAATTTATTACTTATATTTGATATTCATATACATTATTACATCATTATATCTATCTTTAAAGCCTTGTGAATGTTGAATATAACATACATCATACATTAACAACTTATACTTAGATTATCTTACATTTTGATGTCATGTATACATATTATATTAGATTACTACGTAGATATCATATATGCTCATAGTAACACATATTATTCAAAGATTTTTATTTTTAGGGAAGTTAGTACGCAGGTTCAACAAATCCTCTCAAAAGAGGGGGTATTCATAGAGGTTTTTCATAGATATCAAGCCATTCGGACGCACTCAAAATATAGTTTCCAACACATAATACAAACCTCAGTTTGAGGAAAATATAATGGAAAATAGTTAGACAGAGATCAAAGTTAGTATGGTAGGAAAATAAAAAAATTTAACACTAGTGCCATAATGATACTATCTAAGGTATGGTGTTATTGTCCAATATCCATATAAATAGAAAAATCTATAATTTTTAAAAAGGCACAATAGTTACAGTCTAAGTTTTCATAGATTCAGTTACAAATTATTTGTTTTTGCACAATTTTACTCAATCTTGCACAAAAGCATAATAGTTTGCTCAAATTGGGGGCATTGTGCATGGCACAAGCACTCTAATTCAGTTTCGAATACTTAGATACAAATTATTACAACTTAATCTAGAATCCATATGCTTAGATATCATATTTGGGCCATATGCATGGCACATTATTTATGATCCTCACTTATGCACTAATTGACCAAATGGAATGGAAAAATCCATATCATTCTCTATGTTGTACACACTAGACACCATGTTTGAAGTTATACACCATAATGATGCCTTACACCATCTCCAATGGTTGGAGTTACTATCTAGTCCATGAGCTAGATACTTGAGTGCCTGAGGGGATCCTAGGCTGAATTTAATTATAGAGTTCCTAAGTGGTCACATATTTATTTTATATAGTTTTGGTTATAATTACATATTTTTAGTTACATTGCACAATTAAGTTAAATATGCATATATTACACATGTGTAGGTAATGATTCATGATCCATTATTTAGGGGTGGGAAATGATGGATTAAAAATTGGATTGAGTTATTGATCCACCCACACATGTGGATTGAGAAAGGCATAAACTAAGTCCAAGATATTCATTTATTGATGACTATCTACATACATGCACAGAAAATGTCACTAGGTTTACATATTGGTTCATGTACCCACTGAGGTCTATTCATTCTTTTACTCTCTATTATCTTTTTACTCAATTTTGTCTTTGATTTTGATATATCTTAAGTAATAATTGATCTTTGCATGTTTCATTTATAATACATGAAATGGATCATGCTTCAAATACTCAAATCTAAATTTACGGACCTTACCTCATAGGTAAGACTAGGTAAAATTATTTTTCATTTATCCTAGTCATTTATATTTGATACATTTATAGAATAAAGGGGTGGCAAATGTAATCAAATAAAAATGTCACTTGAGTTCCAAGAGTGTTACTTGAGACCACCCATCCTTAACTTATCCCTAAAACTATCTTAGGTCCTATTTAGACACTTATCCATCTTTCATGTGGGTTAGACACATCCCTAGACATCTCAAAATCAGCTCTAAACCCTTCCTTAGGCATAGAATCCCCTAGTGCCTTAATTTCTGCCACCTTGACACTAACATCATAACTAGACATTATATGTAATGGGAAAATCAATAGATCTATAAATCAATCTTAGCTTGGAGAAGATAAATCCTACTTACACTTCTGATTGGGGATACATTAGATAATTGGGGTCATGACCAATATGGATCCAATAGACCTAATTGAGGGATCTATTGTGATAATAATATCACTAGGGAGGGTTTCAAAGCCTCTAATCAAGTAACACTATGCAATAACCCTAACTAGGTTCTAGTGGTCACCATCTTTACACCTCGTTGGTCCTAGCTCTATGCAAGTTTTGGAGTGGAAAGCATAGGATAAGTATACCCCAAGGGAGTATCATTATGTCCAAGGAAAGGGGTGTTATTATCAACTCACTGGGATTGGATGGTGGTTGGAAGGTATATTACTATAGATGTGGTTAGCTTCTAGCATCTTTTAGCTCTACCTAGGCCAAGGTAAGAGTAGCTGGGGCATAAATTGAAAAGGGGAAATGTTTTTCAATGAAGGGTTTCCCTCAAAACTAGGAGCATGTGTGAAATTATGAACAAGACATAACCACCCTTGATTATCCCACCTAAATAGGTTATCATATAGGATAACTAAATGTCATGAAGAAGACACAAACCACTTAAAGTAAAGGCATATTGTGGAAGGTGGTTATAGCTTTCATGCTTTCAAAGAATTATCAAAGTAGATGCAGGAAGATGGAAAATGAAATGATAATTCTTTGTAATAACAAGCTCTAACACACTATTTATATGCAAAGGTAAGTGCATCTGAGTGTAAGTTACATGTAAAATATGTAACTAGATAACATCACTTTCATGTAGACTCACTTTAGAATAATCAAAGGAGGGTGAATGTACAGGGTAGGGTAAGGTAGGATATGATTTTTCAATTAATATAAAATAATGTGGAGGGTTAATCAATGAGCACAAATAAATTAACTAAAATGCTATATCATCTTCACCAAAAAATGCATTTCAAATCAAAAATAAATGAAATGAAATCATGCACAAATGATCCTCAAAGTCTAGAAATATATACTATGAATTATCCTTAAATAATTCCTTCCAACTGAATCTGTGAGCCTGGGACTACCCTTAAAATGTCTATTAACACCCTATTCCAAAATATTAGAGTAGAAAGGATTTCACAACCTAGATATAAACTCTATATGCCTACCATAAAGATGAATACACCAGATAAACAATCTACTAATCATGTAAAATAGAGCCCTACACTTCAATAATAGGAAGAGAATGAAAACCACAAATAGATTTCATTAATAAATTGAATGGAAATTGAATATAATGTGTTTTGAATAACATATAGCCTAACACTATGTAATATAATTATATAAAGAGGGAAACATATCTAATACTCTCAAAGCTTGCCAATGATTTTACATCAAAAATCAATTTGGTGCTAGAAAGACTACATAGAGATAACTCTTTGAGGTTATAACTCTTGAATCAAAATTTAACTGACCACTATAAATGGGTGAACCCCATTTACTTATATAATTGAGTTAAGCCTAACATATTCCTAAATATGCTATAACTAGAAAATTCTTTTATGGGCCTAGAGTCTGCTAAGCTTTGTAACAAACATGATTCCTCAAATATGCTCATGCTCCTATGATGATTGAAAAATTTATCCTCCATCTTGATAGAATATTTGTATTTATGCTCATGCTCCTATGATGATTTCAAGATTGATCCTCCATATCAATAGATTATTTTTTGGTTATCTACATGGAGGAAGATCTTTCAAGGGACAAAATAGAACCTTTGTCCACTTTCACAATAGACAAAAATGTCCCTTTCTTATCCACATGAATATACAAAAACTAACTAAAAGGGATGTGCTAATAATGGGCCAAGTAAAATGGTTTCCCATTAAGAAATGAGAAGAAGGAAAAAGTGAGGGAAGAGAATAATGAAGTGGTGTTATCTCATAAAAACCAAAATATCTAGTTATATTCCAATGTTAATCTGGATGATAGAATAATTTTCCAACTTGTTCTTATTATTTTTATATCCTTCCATCATAGGGTTGAGACACCCTTGGTTTAATCCTACTTAATATTTAAATTTTACTCAATATTATTCAATCCAAGCAGTAATATTTTGAATCATGATTCAATTTCATCTAATGAGCTCCTCAAGTTGGTCACAAGACTTCTCAAGTGACACCAACTACTTTATTTTATTAATATCAAAAGACTCTTGTGGTGCATTAATGAGGCTTTTCAGAGGAGTGTGTATTATCTTCTCCTTCAAATCACTTGCACCATCAAGGATTACCATTTTCCTAAGTGAAACATCTATTTATATTGTTATAGTGTTGAGGGACTACTCTTCTCCTATCAAATCAAAGATTACATCTTTGAGAATTGTCAAACGATGCTTGATGGCCAGTTGACATTTTCTAGGCTTTTTGTGATCATTGGGAGCAATGATATTTTTTATATCAAATTATATATGATAATTTTACAAATATCATCTATTTTCTACCAGACTAATTCCTAATTCTTAATTTCCACCTCATATATAAAAATTTGGGCATCACATTCCCTCTTATTATCCACTATATTGTTCAAGCATTTCAATGCTGAGTAGACTACTTCTTTAGCTTTGGTGTGTAAATCCTCTTTCCATTTTTCTTTGCCTTTCCTTTGGATTTCAAATCATCAATTTGGTCAAAATTAAATGACTCTATTAATAAAATAGGATAATATAGAGTAATATTAGTAGTTAGAGATAATGCCTTAGGCTCACTTAGTGTCTTTTGCAAGTGCTAGATCATAGCTTAATTTTGTATGTTTAAGTCTTCCATGGTGGCATTGTCTTTATCCATTCGATGAGTGACCATGTTTGCCAAAAATTATGAGCTATGATTTAAATCATTCCTTGATGGCTCCCCTAGATTTTATCTATAAATATTGTAACTTTCAAAGGGAATATCTTTCTTGAAATCACCTTGTGTGGGGATGACTATCTCTACATCTCTTTCTCTCGTACTAGTGAATGTGGTTATGGAGTGCATTTTGGCCTTCTTAGGGGGTTTGGTCTTATACACTTGAGTGATATTTATTACAACAATTTCCCCAATATTTCTCATGATGTTCTTTTATTTGATCTGTTCCTTGACCTAGAGAAGGGGTTTTGTCTAAAATACCATTGATGTAGTAGACATTGATGCAGGGCTTGAGATAGTGTAAGGTGGTGTCATTAGAGTACCTAGTGTAGGAAGTGCCACAGGAATGGGCTATGGACTCAACACAAATTGTTCAATTTCTTCATCACTCTCTAACTCCTTGCCACCTTTTTTATCTGCTATAGATCTTCCTTCAAGATTTGGCTCAATTTGCTCCAATACTTCAAAATCTATCCTGAATTGGTGAGACTCCTTAATCAATTTCTCAATGGATCTCCCTTGTGCTACTGACTGAATAGAAGGTTATATAACCACTTTACCTTCTTTATTCAGTTTAGCTTTAGGTAAAGATGAATATATGGTGGATTCCTTGTTTCTTGTAGGTAACTCTCTACCAATCATTATTTTTAGACCTTTATTCTATATTGGATAATGAATTTTGATACAAGGAAGGAGACCTCGAGGTAATTAAATTAAGGAAACATTACCTAAAGTACCCTCCTAAGCACCTCTATTAGATTGGTATAATTCCTTATTTATATTTATATGGGTGGTAGTACCCATTTTTAAGGTTTGATTCCTGACCTTCTTCTATACTTGATTTCTCCTCTAGTGTTGAAATTGACACCTTTGGAGGGGAAGGGATAACTAGTGATACTTCTAAGAGTTTTTTTATGAGCCTTTTTGTTCAACCACCAATTTAAGACCAGTGATGGCTTGAATATTATTCTCTAGTTCCACCTTTGTCTTTCTATAACCCCATGAAGTGATTCTTAGTATTTTATCTCATTCATGTGGTAATGCTACTCTTTGTAATAATTCATATCTTCCTTTTTTATATGATGTTACTTCAATTAGTGTAAAGGGAATGCTTGTATGATTAATGTTTTTCATTCAAATTTTCCATATTCTTCTAAAAAATCAGCACTTGAAAGAAATTGGGTTTAATTAGTGTAAATGGAATGCTTATATCATTACTTTTTTTCATTCAAAATTCCCATATTCTTCTAAAAACTCATCACCTGAAAGAAATTGGACATTATTTTTCAAATCCTTGAGAATTGCCTTAATGTGAAATAGATGAGCTTTGGGAAACTCATCCTAAAATGGTCCTAAGTATTATCCTATAGTAATACGAGAGAGGTAGTTAGGCCCATTGTTTATATGAAAAGGTTTTACTAAAATTTTAAAATCATTTTCTTGGAATAAAATTAACCAATGGTAAACTATTCTTAGTATAATTGATCTATTGATTAATTATTTTAGTGGCTCATGATTGGTAAAAATATGAATGGAGTTTCTACAAGCAATTTCTAAACTTATGCATTGCATAAACTATAGTGAGGGCTTGTCATTATATGGTAGAGTAATTTGTTTCTACCTTTGAAAATTTATTTCATGCAAATGAGATAGGATAATATATGTTTTTATGGTCTTATGCTAACACCACTCATATTTCTATTCTATAAGAATCCACATGAACCTAGAATGAGGTATTACAATCAGGGAATATTAGTGTTGGTACATCCACAATATTTTTCTTTAACTTATCAAATGATTCCTAACATTATGTCGACCATTCTAAAGGTTTTTTTTATACTAGTTCTTTAATAAATATTGTATTAATGCACTAATGGCCACACATAATTTCTAGAAACCTGGTGGTAATAACCAGTGTAGCCCAATATTATTAAAACTTAATTTTGTGTCTTGAGTAGTGGTAGATTAATGACAATTTCTTTTTTAATGGATCTACTATCAATCCCTATTTTAAAATTATATGTCCTTAGAATGAACAAAATGGCATGGAAAAAATAAATTTCTTTAAGTTAAGGGAGATGTTAGGTAGCCTAACTCTTTGTAACATTAGTTGCAACAGTTGATCATGATATTTTAGTAAGCCATACACCATCTAATCATCGATAAATAAGTCTCAAAATTATTAGATAAAGTCTTTGAATGCATTCACCATTATTATACAAAACACCATTGGAAAATTTTCAATCCAAAGGGTATTAACATATACATAAAATATTCTCATTCCATGGGAAATGTGATTTTTGGCCAATCTTCAGGTATTACTCTTATTTGTTGGTACCTAAATAACTTGTTGATGAAATAATATAACTATCTTCCTACAATACTTTTTAATAATCTAAATTGTGTTTAGAAGGGATCATATAGACACACCTTATTCAACTCCCTATAAACACTAAAGATACTGAGTTCTATTATTTTCTTATTTTGATCACCATATGACTTATCCATTTTTTGTTTTTCACAAGTTTTATTATTTCATAAATTAACATTTTACTTAATTCAATATCAATGTTTTTCTTAAAATTTGGATAAGTCTATAAAGTCTTTTGCATAATGGTTTTAAATCTTATCTTATATATTTTTTCATGGTACCAATCTCTTATTTTATTTCCTTTAGTTTAGTGAATGTTTGAGGGAATAGATCCTTGTAAACATATAAAATTATCACTTGAGTGATAAGAGTGTTACTTGAGACCACCCATTCCTAGTTTAGCCTTCAACCTATCTTAGGGCCTATTTAGACACTTATCTAGATTTTGTGTTCACCACACACATTCAGAGACATATCAAAATCAATCCTACACCCTTCCTTACCCATCTAGGCCCATAGTGCCTCAATTTATACCACTTGGACACTAGTGCCAAATTATTAATGTCTTGTTTGGGTGCTATTTTCCTTTTCCATCTTTTTATTTCTAGTAGTTATCTTTTTAAATCCTACAATACTTAGGGTTACCCTAGACCTATTTAAAACCATGCATAAGTGCTAGATCAATATATATACATGAATTTTATCCCTTTATCCACTAGATAGAAATAAAATGCAAATACCCACAAATAAGCTCAGAACAAGTTATGCACAATCAAGGTTATAAATCCCTATTCTACCTTAATTCTACATACAATCATCTAAAACCCTCCTAAACTCAGAATACATAAATCTCCAATCTAATCCTCACTTAAATAACTCAAACCAACCTTCATACTAGCTTCACTTGTACTTTCACATTCACTTACGTGGGTATAAATACATCAAGCTTGATCACTCCTCAACATACTGGTATGTAGGTAAATCTCATAATAGTGGGGTGTTGAATATGCCTAACCTACCCAAACAACAATACATGTTTACTATTTGTGTCAAATCAAATAAAATAATCACATAGAGGTATAGGGTTTACATACAAAGTCAATCACAATGGGTAACATAAAATGAGGTAGGGTTTGTCCAAATAGGAAAAATATTGATAGACTCAGACATAAGTACTCTTGAAAGCTCAAATTAGTTCCTACATAGAGGACACTAGTGCTATAAGTGGACACTAGAACAACAACACTATTATCCATGTAAGAGACTATTATCTAAGATGAGTTTTGACACTTGGATCTTATTTTTCACACTTAGACCGGTTCTTATAATAGTTTTTATCCTCTGAATCCTTTATGACAAATAATTTATAGTTAATAATTCATTTGTCTCCTTCTTTACTATTATTATAAATATTATTTTAGCTTAGTTATTTCACAAATCAGAGGATGTATTTATTGCATATTTTATACCTTGATTTACTATACTCATCCCCTTTAAAAACATATGTCTTACACTCCATAACCTTAAAAAGTTAATTCATTTGGCGAACCCAACTTACTTCAAGCACTTTTAAAACCCTATCCTTATATGGTTTTAGGGTTTGTATCCTTTTATTTTATATGATCATATATTAGTTCCAAAGTATCTAATTTATTTTAGTGTTTAATTCTTGTAATCATTCTTAGACTAAAGGTTATAAATATATAACTATATTTTTTACTACTTCCCAACCTACAATGGTAGAATTTAATAACTAATTCTATGAAACTGATAAGATAAAATTAAAATATTTTGTATCCAAAAATTTATATATGGAATATGACCTTATAAATATTATCCATGAATAAATTCAAAAATCAAATAATGGTCAACCTTATACTCCCCTAGATAACAATATTGTTACACCTACATTAGGGGTAACTCAACTTTTTAAAAAACCTATTTTAACTCAACACAATTCAATAAGGGAAACACTTCCTATTACTAATTACTCCTCTCCATATGTACAATCCCTTATACACAAGATCTATTATATACATACCAAGGTGTTACATCTTTATTAGGGTGCTACTCGATCGACACATGTCTTATATTCTCTTATCCTTTTACATACACCTTTGGCAAAAAACATTGTAGTAACTCCTTATCCATATATATTTTTGGAATGTAATATTATGTTTTATGATGGTAAGGGTGACCTAGACTAAAATCTACAAGATTTCCATGTAGCATATTTGGACTATGTATCTAATGGTTGGTTCCTTACTAAGTTGTTCCCATGAATTCTAAAGGACTATACCGTATAGTGGTTTTATGATCTTAAAAATTAGTCCATTACTAAATTAAATCCATTGGTAGATATGTTTTTCATAAAATTTTCAATCAACAATAGTAATAAGGTTTCATATTCCTAAGTGGCTCAACTTAAGTAAAAATCAAAAGAGACTAAAGTAGAATATATCTTATGATATAAAATTATATTGGCAAAGATGACTATCCCCATGGCAGATAGAGAACTCCAAGACATATTAAAATAGAGTCTACTACCGACATTGAATGAGGCTATATTATTCAATAAGTTTCCAACATTCATTAATTTATGATACATACTAAAATAAAGGAAGTCGAGCTTATCTATGGGCAAAATAAACTACACAACTGGATTATATTCAACCACTAAATTTTTTAATAAGCCTTCATGCATGTTAAACCATAATGAAAATAATAATGATCAAAATTCCATAATAAATGCATCTTCAGATGCACCTCCTCACTTGGTTTTGTTAGTTCCTCCATAAAGAGTTTTCAAAAATCTTCTAGAATCACTAGCACATGTTTTATAGTAGCTCGTACAATGCAATGCCATATCTCTCCCTCGAATCAAAGAGGTTTATATGAATAGAAATCTTCTAAAGAACTATGATTGGTACTGTTGGGGCTCCCTCTAATGCAATGGATATTGGGGTGGCCTTGGTAAATGTAACCTCCCCAATGGTGATCTTATCCTAATTCTCAACCAAAATTGTTACCTTCAAGAAAGACAGTCCTACCTTGGATTGTGATATAGATATAGACTCCACATCAATTGGTTTGGTGAAGTCAACATCACCAACCTTGATTTTTCCTTTTCCCTTTAGCATCAATGGTGGATCTAAGGGAACACCATTATAAACTAGGAGGAAATACTTCAAATCTTCAACTTGTTTGAGTTACTAAAGGGTAGGGGTGTCATAGACACTAAGATCAACCCCATCTTCCTTCAACCATATAAAGGTTATTCTCATGATTTCCATGGCCCTCCATGGCATGGAGTCATTTTTCCCATCAGTGAAGTCTACCTGTGAGATGGCCTAGGTTTTAATATTGGACTTATTGTAAACTATAGATAGTGTCTTCTTATCATCATCCATGTGTTTTAGGATGGGATTAATATTATAAATAATGACTTCTTACATTATTAGCCTTATGAAGTCTAGCTTTTTGACATCTTCCTTGGTAGTGAAATCATACTAGATGTCCTCATAATGTGATTGATGTAGAATCACACTTATTGATGTGTTTACCCACCATTTGATATCATAGTTTAGCCTAGGTGGCATCTTTTCAATCACATATCGACCCATATCTTGCTCTAATCCGTTAGCCTTGGTAATAGAGGGACATGAATATTATCTAATTTCCAAAAAATTTAAGGGATTATTCACCTTTTTTTTGTTATCATTTCATGTGAGGGCACCATTTGCTAGCTCATGTCCATCACTACTAGTCGATCATATAGGTATCTTGATAGCTTATATGGGGACCTCAATTAGCCATTTGCTCTTATATAATTGAACATTCTCAATTGAATATATGAGGTGCCATACTTGTCAATTGTTTATTTCGACACCTTAGACATCTTATTGAGGATTCTCAGAGGATAAAAGATACTCATCACAATATTGAATAAATAATTATAAACTTTACAAATTTTTTGTCTAATTCCATCCAAAGTTATTTTTGGATAGGTCTCATATATCTTCATTCCATTGGGATTATTTGTGAGCCCATATAACATCATATTATGAACTAGGTTGTACATTATGTAGGAGGTTATGTAGAGTGTACCTGTGAACTTCTTATTTAAGTGGATTGTAATTTAAAGCTACATCATCTACCTGTGTAGGTTATCACTTAAAATGGTGGTCCAATCTAGCTTATTTTATTTCTCTAAAACCAATTAAAATTATGAATATCCAAGGCTAAAACTTCTCTAAGATGGGCATCTCATAAATTTTTGTTCCCATGGAAATCACATACTAGGATAATTCCTTGAATTCTACCAATTTTAGACTCTTAGACATTCTTGACACATTTTGACTTTTCTTGACCAGCTAGTAGGATTTAATAATGTCCTATATTATTTTTTCATTCTTGCCTACATACTCTTGACATTCCTCTAAGGAAAGAGTGATACTTTCAGGTTGGGAAGGAATCCCAGGCATGGTGTTGAGGGCCAAAGGAGTGAAAGAGAAAAAAATTGATTAACTTCCATCGATAATAGTCCAATATGTAGTTGATACACTTTAGCACATTTAATTACTAATTTTAGGAATGGGGAAGCTAAGGGAATTGTTCTCATAGGGGAAACATAACTCATGCAAAGATTTGATATTACTAGTGGATGGTTTGGTTGTTATAAGGCATTCAATAAATCTATAATGTCTAACCCTTGAACATCTGTATCCTCAATTCCATCAAGAACAAAAATGATGTTTCTTTTCATATATGTTGAATAAGAAACCATTTTTTCCTAGATCTCTATTGAAATACTTTAAAATTGAACAAATTATTCACTCTAATCACCCTCAAAATACCTTTAAACCCCTCAAAAGACATAATACAAGGACCTAAAAGAACACTTGATAATAATATAGAGGTATGTATGTAATTAAATCTATAAATCTTTGAAGAATTTTACATAATCACTCACTAGATAGAGAACTTTCATGTTGCACATAGCTAGGGCACACAGATAATTTGAAGATGCAAGTAGAAGCTATGAATGAAAAAGGTAAACATGAATGAAGGTAAATGCCTTAGTTATAATATTTTATAATTCAAATTAGGGTTGTCATTAATACTTTGAAACATAATGGTGATTAATTTAAGCTTCTTTTGAAAGAGGAAGGAGAAGGTGAAAATGTTTGCTTCATGTTAGGCAATCCTCCTTTCAACACATGGATCCATATAAGAAAAATTTACATTTCAATACTTTTTAGGCCTTTGATGACTATTGCACATATTCACTTTTTATTTATTTTGAAGTAGTGAAATATATTCTAATCTACCCATGTGATCTAAACATGCCATGTGTCATTAATTTACTTCACAAATATAAGCATTCAATCCTTGGAGACCTTTTGCACCTTTCCCACCAAAGGTTAGTGAGGCAATCTTCAAAAAGGCCCCAGAGATTTTAAAACCCCAAGGACCCACCATGTGTCCAATATTAGATGTTGGATTGAACTCTTAACCAAATTTTAACCTTTTCACCATCTTTATTGATATGGTAAGGGTGCAAGATTCTTCTGATCCTTGAAAATACACTCACTACTTGTAAATGGAAATGAACAAGTCATTAACTTGTAAATTTGATGAATTTGACTATGGAATTTTCATAGGTTAAATTATTAGAAGTCCCTTGAGACAACCACATGTATTTAATTCATCTCATTTGGAAATTCATAACCTCATTCATCAAAATTTGTTGAAGATGCAACATCACAATTTCTAAGTGAATGCACACCATTGGGTCTTTTGGTCCTGATGATTGTGAGAGAGCCATGTGTTGGCTTTGTAAGGCTTTTGGTATTTTAACCTTACTGACCTTTGGGGAGGGCCCATAGGTTATTGATCTCTATCTGAGTCCCCAAGATGATGAAATTTGTCATCCTTGTAGGACTCCTTTAGCCTTTAACCTTTCAATGTCATCCTCACTTTATCAGATCATTTTGGGTGAGTTTCTATAAATCATTGATCAATATCTAGGGTGATTTTACATGATTGGATCCTTTTGGTAGTTAAATTTGAAACCTAATTTTTTACCTAAGGTCTTATTATATTCAAAAAATACAATGAGGCCTTATGTTAAAACTTTGGCTTAAGCTTATTTTTAATAAACATGATCCGCTTAATATTAGGCAACCTTGCACCATTTGATCTTTGGCCTCACTTAAGCATGAGTCATTACTCATGATATTTATGATGGAATGGGATTGGTTCATTAAGTGAAGGTTTTAGTACCTTTATGCTTCCCTCTCACTATCTGATCAAGGGGTGCGATGAAGTAAGAGCTATTAGATCTTATAAATTTGATAAAATAATTTCATCCAAGGCCTTATAACATCTCTCCTTCAAGCACAAGGCAACAATTCATTATATGCAAGGAGATTTGGATACATTTCTATTTTATCATAGTGAATCTTCCCACCATGAAACTTATTATTTTAGAGCATAAAATTAATGTTAAAGCATTAGTATAACATTGGTTCATGGGGCTCTCATGAAACTTGACAAATCAATAAAATACCTTGAACAAAGATATCAAAATGCAACAAATTTACAACCTCCCATATCTTTTGATGCTAAATAGGGCACAAATTACTTAGTGTAGATTTGGGTTCTAATAGGTTATATGTTTTCATATTCACTAAACTAATAAAAAGTGAAGTAAAATACTAATTTAATGCTCACCAAATCTTATGGCACAAAGTGGGGGTAATAAATAATAAAATTAAACATACATATAAGACATATACTCACATAAATGTATATAAAATACTAATGAATGGAAGAGAAGTGCAAATGCATATCTATCTACTCTTACAAAGGAGATAAAAAAGTTAAGAATACTTACCTTTGAATATAAACCCATTGGGCCTCAATCTATCCCTTAGCCAAGGTGTTTTGCCATATGTTGTGGTATGTAAGGATGACAAGGATAAATCAGATCTATGATACACAACCTATCAATGCATCCAAAAGACTTATCCATAAGATAAGATCCATATCTCCAAATAAATTATGAAACCCTAAGCTTGCTCCTCAATTATAATGGTGGATAAGTAGATGTGTAATATATCTTACTTCTTCTTTTCTTTTCTTAAAAATGATGAAATGAATGTGTTTATATAGGTGGATCTAAACCTAAACCCTTTTGAAATTTTAGGATGATAAGTTTGACCCATTCAACCTATTATCATAATTGAAAAAAATAAATTAGGTCATGGACTAGGTTAGCTAGGGGCTAACCTAGACCCTATTAAGTTTTATCAATAAGAATACAAGTATGATGGGGATGACTATGTAATGTAAATCATTAAAAAAGGGTTTAGGTTAGGGAAGGGATAATGAATGTGTTAAATTATTAGAGGAAGGTATATAATGGGAGGCAAAGCTTAGGGAAATGGTTTTAGGAGACAAGTGTGTAGATAACATGTGGAAAAAAGGGACAACAATCTTGTGAAACACTAATGGTCTACCCACTCCTTTCCTAGTGCACCCTTTAAGGCAAGCACTTAGAGATATTGAGACTCGATGGGTTCCTATAGGATAAATAGTGTCAGTAATTGATAAAATTTTAAAATATTATGTGTATATATATGCCCCATTTAAATCTCATCATGTGTCATGTAGGTACACCATGGTATGGTGTTTTAGGAAAATAACATAGTGAAATATAACACTAAATTTGAATAAAGTATAGTAAGGATAAAATAAGATAAGTAAAAGGATAAAATTAAAAAACACATACCTTTACTTACCTTGGTATTGTAGATAAAGAACGAGATGTGAGAAATGTGAAGGTGTCCAATGTGAGGAAAATTAGGTAAACCTGTAGAGATTAGCTAAAAAGAGCAAAAAATAAAAAGTTTTGAAACATGAACATATAATAGTTATAAATATTCTTTATAATTCTAGGACTCCATAACATTTTATGATTTAGAAAAAGAGTTATTAGATATAAATATATTATCAAAATAGTAAATCTAATGGTAAATATTTGAAGGGTAAATATTTTTGAATAGTAAATATAATTAAGGTGAAAATAATAAATTTAGAATTATTAATAATCTAAGAAAATAGAGATATAATAGACTTAGTGAGATCCAAGAGAGCCAGAATGGTGAGGAGATGATAGTTGAGAAGGGAAGGATGCATAGTGGCCATAGTAAGTGGAACACATGTAAGCAACTAAAAATTTCAAATTTTTGAATATTTTTATTTGAAAATGTTTAAATCATGCTTTGAAATCAACCCTAATCAACCCTAAAATCAACCTTAAGAAATTTTTTAAAATACTAGGGGTCAGATGGGGTATTGGGTAGGAAGGAGTCAGACTAATAAATGCCCAAGGCATTTATGGTAATCAGTCAAAAAGTCATTGTAGGTGACAAATAGGGTTGACTAAGTTAACTTAGTCTACATAAGAGAGGAAAATTAATAGGATATCTTAGTAGTAGTGGGCCAACACAGTTGGTTAAAGAAGAGGGATGACTTAGTACTAGTGGGTCAACTTAGTTTTTTCTTAAGTGGTTGAATAAGTACTACAAAGGATGAATGGAGCCAAATTAGTATCATACTAGAGGACTTACATACATTGTTTGTAATGCATATAGGGCACATTAGTGATCACATGGACATTAGATGATTTGGAGGAATGAGAAGCACTAGCTAGATGGGCAATGTGATCAAAGTATCTACCCAAAGATGAAAGTGATTTTATTCAATGTGTATATTACATACATTTTAGATATTTGGAAGGATGTGATTGGACTTATGATAGCACAATTGTTGTGTCACAATTCAAATGGTAAAGTACCACTATATGTGATAGCCTTATGCCAGTATATTTTAGATTAGGGGTCACTCTATAATTTTAGGTCTATCATTTAGGTCTATCTCATGCATGATATGTATGGGATGATATTCATAGGGTAAAAGACCATGGGACTAGTGGTTTTGGTGGGTGCATGGATATATGAGAAGTTTTCAATGTATCATCCAGTTGGGTTTCCCTATGTGGTCAATTATAGGTTACTTCAAGTGGTTAGATGGAGACAAGACTAGGGATCATAGGTTATGTCCCATATTATATAAACATTCACATGAGGAGATATAATGTGGCATACATATACACATATTTATACTATTTGGACTAGTTGGGAAACCATGGTGTTAAGTCTCACTTGAGTGTAGATCATAAGCTACTATACCTCATGGGTAGAGCCATAGCTAGTGGCATAATTTCTAGGGTAGTTTGGACTCTTGTAACCAGTGGATCCAATAATAGTGCCTAATTTTTGGGAATGACATGATAGAGAGCCAAGGGGAAAAGTAAGAGGAGAGTTAGTGGAGAGACCAATTATTAGGTGGTGATATGTGAGACCATGGACTTGTCAAGAATAACATCTAATAGTCAAAGGAGGAGAAGGAATGGATGTGTATGCAAGGTTATAATAGGTAACATAATAAGCACCATAATAGGAAGATAAGTGACCACCTTAAACACACCATCAATGGAGATGCCATTGGTGGGATCGAGCATAGGTGAGGGTGATCATGCAAGTTGATTTAATGGTCAGCCCATGGTAGAGTTGGTTAATAGATGTACCTCTAGGGAGAGGTCCATAATGTACATGGGTGGTGACTATGATATTTTATTTGATATGGAGGTGACCATAGATGAGGTGTTTATGGGATGGGTTGATAGATAGACCATGTTTAGTAGATAAGAGATAGGGAGATAGTGGTTGGTGACACCAGGATAGGTAAGAAATGTTATAATTTATTTAGTATTTTAGATAAAATACTAGTTATATATAATTATAGGTAGATGATAGTTTTTTAGATGTATATCTGATCTTATATCTATTTGGATTTTAGTTTTTACATACCCTATGACATAGGAGCTCAAATGGGGATCCCTAGTCATGGTAATAAACAATGACATTTTAGATGGGGTGTTGGCACCATACAACCCCACCATGCTAGATGAGTTTATGGTACCATCTACCCTAATTCATATGGGCTACTTTAGATTTATTTCAGAAGTTGTAAAGTAGTTTTAGATGTGTAGGGATGGGATAAAACCATTGGTAGTGGTGGGAATAATAGAGGCATAAGCTTGACAAGCCCTGGCTTAGGAGAGAGTCGCACACATGGCTACCATGATCTAACTAGAATAGGTACAATCCTAGGTGGCTAAATTATAAGAAAATTTAGTAGGGTTGAGATCCTAGATGGATTCATTACAATGCACTATGCAGAGAGGAGGATAGTTTAAGGCATTTATGGGTAGCATGGCTAGGCCATGAGATAGGCATAATGGAGCTCATCCATAGAATTGGAGCAATATATTTTTGTATTTTTTACCATTGTATAAAACACATGATATATAGAGATATATTATATTAATAGATGGATTTTGGTATCATGAGTTATGTTTTGGTTGTCATTGTTGATGCATGGATATATTTATTTCTAGCACATATAATTTTCTTTTGTTGTATATGTTATGGTAAATATATGTGGAGTGTTTTCTTTTCTAGCATTATGTAGTACACATGCATGGTTAAAAATAAAAAGGACTTTGGAAAAGTATAATTAATAAAAAAAATACACTACACACTATATCATGATGGGAAATGTGTAATAACAAAATATTACTAAGTATAATAAACCTAAAAGTGGTAAACAAGAGGACAAAAATGGTTTTAAACCATGAAAAATATTGGTTCCAAATTACAAGTAAAATCACACTAAATCACATTCGGAAGTATGAAAATAATGCAATAAAATGGAAAGCATATGGAATACAAATGGTATAAAAACAAATCAATTAAGTTAATCAATCATACTAAATCACGTTGGGAAGTATAAAAGAGAAACAAAATTGGCAAAATGAACTTAAATTAATCACACTAATTCAAGTGGGGAAGTATGAAAAAACTAAGAAAAATAGTTGGATTCTTACATGAAATCATAAAATAAGAAGATGAAAGTGAAATATTAATGAAGTAAGCATAAAAAATTATAAATCAATATGGTAGGTATGTTAATTATGTGTAACTCATAATTAATCACATCTTATCTTAAATTTGATAAATGTAATTTCATTGTGACTTGGGTATTGGCAAATTTTGTGAGGAAGGCCAGGTTTTATCCATGATCTTACATTTTAACTCATAAAGGTAACACTAATGAGGTGGAACATTATTAAAATGGGATGTTTGGAATGAGAATGTGAAAATTTGGTCATTTGTGAGGAAGGACTAGTCTTATCCAAGGTCTTATACTACAACTCATCAATAGGATCCTTAGGGGGAGTGATAAGTGAACAAGATAATATTTCTCAAGGAGGAATATTAGGATTTTAGGGAATGAAAGAGGGAATTTAAGAATCATAATATAGGAATCTTATGAGAAAACCTTAGGAAACATGAGGCACACTAAGGAAATAGAAAGACACTAAGTGAATAGTGAAAATAAATATAAAAAGGATACATGTTCACTATAGGCACAAACCAAATAGGTAAATAAGTGTGTTACTGAGATCAACTCATTTTGGTTGTTTTGAAAAATAAAATAAAAATGGACCTACTTTCTCACAATGTGTTAGCCATTCTTTAGGACCCATTAAAGAGTCGTCGGTCTACTACAAAGATTGGTTACCTACATGATAAAGTAGGTAGCACTAAAATATATTTTTTATTTTACTTTTCCAATATATTGGCCTAACACACCCAATGGACCTTGACTCTATCATGAGGTAAAATATGGAGTTTGATCTTCAATTAGAAAAGGGAGATGTGCTTAGAATCACATTTATTAGTGTGATTTGACTTTTGAAATATTTAAATGTTGTGTTTAAGATCATTATCTTTTGTTAAATGATTGGATTTTGAATTTTTATGGCTTTTAAGATTCCTCCTCCATACAGATTTTGAATTACCAATCATGATAGATAAAGTGATACACACGAATGATCTTTAGGATTTTGCTAAAAGAAGCTAAGTATCTGAAGACATGAATGACTATAAAACTTAGGCTTAATTATTAAATAGCATGTTATCTCTAGTTTTAACCATGTGAATGCTTAGTTTGCAAGAGGAAATAAGGGGAATAAAAAGAGATTATAATGAGATAAATTGTTTTCTAACTAATCACATGGTAAATAAGGAATGAATAAAGGGAGCGAGGTTTGTATAACCAATTCACAATAAAAATTATCCATGTTTATAGAGATAATATAACAAATAATCATGAAATAGAAAAATATTGCCATAGAAAAAATTGCATAGAGAACAAGTATACAATAATGAAAAAGAATTCATATATAACACAAGAAGAAGAATGACATTATAAGTAGCATGTATTATGCAACAAAATTCATCGTGTAAGATAAATAAGAATGTGACATAATGTCAAATGATATAAGATAGATAAATGTAAAGTTGGATCACATATCCAATCTAAAATGAAGAAAGAAATGAAAGAACACCATGCTTATGTTCATAAATAGTGGTGTATTTGTCCACATACATTATCCATAACATCTGATAAGTCTCTATGAATTTGAACTTGAACGGCATCCAAAGTCTCATCAATCTTCAAGGAAAGTTGAGAAAAGCTTTCATATCAAATATTTTTGATGGAAAATGTAGGAATGATTTAAGGATCATGTTGATGAGGGATAACATAGAGGGAATGCTCAAGAGAAGGAATAAGAATGGGATCTATAAGGAGATTAAGGGGTGAAAAGAGAGGTAAAATATTGAGAGGAATAAAATATAGTGTCCCCAAATCCATGTGAGAATATGGGGGAAGGTGAATCAAGATCTTCAGTTTGACCACTTATCATAAGATGGTAAATAGTTGAAGGATCTTTTCCTTGATGTTGAAGAATTTCATTGATGGATAAGAGAATTTATAGAATATATTATAAGTCAAGTTTATATTATAAGGAGACAAGAGGATTAGAAACTGAATATGAATGAGGAGGTGTCCCATAATTTGTAGTGCAAGTGGATACATGTACATTAATTTCATCTAGGGTAAGAGCCACAAGATGCTTATGGGATAACCTATTGGGGTTAGTAAAGCTCATAATATATGTTGAATTCAACTCAGTGTTATCTTCAAATAGGAATTTCACGATGAGGGATAAATATTAAGAAAGAATAATCTAATGCAAAGGTAAAAAGGATACAGAGTAAACTAGGTTGACTATGTACTATAATCCAAGAGGTAGATAAAGGTACAAAATAATACATGTCAACTTTGTATTATTGATAGGGTATGAAACCAAGATTAATATGATATAGGGTTGAACTAATTGACCTATTATTCTATCCTAAAAAGAATAAAACAATACAAAGTCATACAAGTCAACTCTATATTGTAGACTGGGAGATAAAGTAGGATAAAACGAAGACATAGTCAAATAGGTTAAATGTGTACTATTGATAGGGTAAAACATAGTCTATAAAAGATTGTACTGAATGGAATAATAGTGTGCTAAAATAGGAAATTTATTTGTAATATAAGTGATGCAATAAGTGAAAGAAAACACAAATAATTGGATCAATGTGATTCAATTGGGGCACACAACATAAAACCTTGCACCTATGCTGGCCAAATATAGGTTTTTGAAATATAACATATAATGATTAGAGAGAAAGTAGTCAACTAAAAATTAAATACTATTTATGTGGTCATCTTATGTGTGTTATTAGATTATTACAAAGTATTGATTTAAGTGTGATAGGAAATTTGGCTAAACATAGGGAACTAGAAAGTAATTTATTAATGGTTTCAGGACATTTAAGATAAAAGGGATATATTTTAGTAATGGTACTAGCTTGGTATTAGGGCCTACACCCTCACTTCACAATCTTGTAATGATAACGGTATTGATAGCTTTGCCAATATATACCATTAACCATGTAGTTTTACATGGCCATAAAATCATGTTGTCTCCCCGCTTGGTGATGAAATCAAAGTAGGTAGGCCTTGGAAAGATAAATGTTTAAATGTATTTTTAATATTACATGATTTGGTAGTGTATTATAAATAATAAAATAGTACAAACTAAATAGTAATTTGATAAACCACCTATTTAGACTATGTGAGTTACTCTATGCATGCAAATAACTGAAAATGAAAGTATGAATTAATTACTAATGAATAGTTATTAAATTCCCAAATTTATAATAGTGTAGAGTTTTTTAAGATAACACTATATGTTAACATTATATAATAGAGTTAAATAAGTCTCTACTATTATTCAGAAATAAAATTATTAAAGAATAGAGTTGAACATGTTGACTACATCTTTTAGACATAAGCTACAAAACTAAGTTGACTAGGTTGACTTGGTTGTATGGTTGAAATTTTAAATACTACTAACTTGCACAAATGGAACTAAAATGAAGTACTAAAATGACAAAATAAGGAAAGAGAGGAACCTTGCTGGGTTTAATGATGATTAGGATTATAAATTGTATGCTAAAGTACCTTAAATGTTGCTTTCAAATTTTGTAAACTAAGTCAATTGTTTCAAACTAGTTCTACAAAAGCCTATGTGATGAAGAAGGATAAGATGACTAAGTTGACTTATTCAACCTAGTTTGTTGATCTAAATGTTAGTAGAGATAATAAGATGACAAATTTGACCTATTTGACCTACTTTGTTGATCTGAATGTTGGCAGAGAGAATAAGATGATAGAATCAATCTATTTGACCTTGTATGCTTATTTGGTACTGAATAATAATACTATGTTGATAATGATCTTTAGATGAATTTATTTTCATTTATGTCAAGGTGATCTTAGTACATAATGCATTAATGACAAAGTGATAGGTTCTAGGTGGATTTGGGATTGCATATCATATATGTAGTCCTTTGAGGTGATTGTCCAAGTTTGAGGGGTCATATGGGCTATAATAATGGTTGGTGTACTTATAGAAGTGAGAGTAATTCATTGGAGTAGTCTTGTGAAGGTCTAGGTTATCTTAGTTATCTTGGCATTATTTTTTTGAGTAATCAAATTGATGGTGTCAGCATTCACAGTGTGAAGGTGTCAAAAGAAAGTGATCACATGGGTTTGTTAATATTTGTTCTTAGATCATGTGTTTAAAATTTTAGTTATTGACATGATATCTAGAAAATTTTATTGTAGTTCAAATCTGGTCTCCTAGGAACATTTCACTAGTTTCCATGCTTAGTGAAATTTGCATTAAAAAGTGACTGTTGGAATTCAAATATTTGAATTTACAAAGGAAGACTAATTTGTAGTATTTTATTTATAAATTTTGATAATAGATGAATTTTATGATGGTGTAAAATAAAAGTGGTAAATAACTTCAAGGGAAATCTAATAAAATTGATTAGGAGGTTTGAATGGTCATACAATTGTATTTGTTGTATGTAAGAGTTGACTTTTGGTTGACTGTGTTTTTTAAAAATAAACTAGAGTGCAAAGAAATGATTATAGAAGTCAAAATATTGATCAAACCTTGTTTGTATAAAAATTAAAAATGAATTAGACTGCATATGGATTATCTTAAAAGTGATTTTTAGTTTTGATTATTCATATAGGTTTAGGTATTATAGGTCAAAGTTGACTTTTGTTGACTATAATTATAACAAGTCTGAGTAGACTTCTTGCAATGGTGTTTTTGAGCCTTTAGAGATAAATGAAGGTGTTTTATGGATTTTATGGTGTTATTAAGGTCTTGATATTTACATACATATGTGGATTGTGCCTAAAAAGTTTATATATAGTTATTTTGAGCCTCATTTGTGAAGATAGTGTTTCTAGGCTAATTAAGCCTAATAGGTCTTTAAGACCTAATGGAGGTTTCAGATTATGATCAGATGATTTGTTATTTCTTAATCATGGAGAAGGATCATATAGGATGAAATAAAAGTGTTTGAACTAGTTTGTGTCATTGTTAAGGTCCATCTACACCATAATGGCTCAAAGTGTTCCATGAAGGTGAATCAGGTCTTCATGGGATCTATTGAAGGCTTGAGGGATAAAAGAGGTTTCATAAGGTGAGAGAGTGACTTGGAGTGTTCTATGAATTTTTAAACATAAATAAGTATTTTAGGACCTAGTGTTAAAGTTTCTAAATTGTTTACATCTTTTTTTAAATGCTATTGGTATCTAAGTGTAACATAAGGCCTAATGGAGGGCTAATTTCTTAGGTCTTGCTTAAGTCTTGTGTGTTGGTTTGATCCATTTGAAGCATGTATGACCTAATGAGTTGATGTATATTATATGTAACATATCTAAAGATAAATTTTTATGATGATCCAAGCATGTAAATCATTTTAGATGACCAAGATTGGTTGGAGAAAGAATCATGTATAAATAGAAGGATATTTTGGCCTAATTGAGCTAGTTAGAGAATTAGAGAGTGAATCGAATGGTATGAGAGTTTTTATATGGTTAAGATGCCATGAAAAAAATCAAAATAACATGTTGAACATGTCACGAAGATATAATATTGATGTTAAATAATGTATTTACATCTAAGAAGATTAGAGTGTGAAGAAGGAATGGCCTTAAGATCATAATTATGTGTATGAGGGGTGTTTGAGAAAAGAAGAGAAAGAATTATTGTATGTCTATGTAAGAGATAGATTTTAAGAGGTATAACGGTAGGTTTGAAAGTTTCATATCAAGATAAGTCCATCATTATATGTGTAAAAAATTAGATCAAAGGTGGAGATCAATTTGGAGGTGATTGCGTTGGTGTTTGATCATCTAAGGGGTTATAGCCTCCTTTATGGTTGGATCTAGCTAAAGGTCTAGTGGGTGTTTGACCAAATTGAGTGGTGGGTGCTCCTTGATTAGTTGATTATATTCTAATTTGAATCAATACCTTTATAGGATAGTAGTCCAAAGCATGTTTTAGTGGGTTTTATCCCTCATGAGGGTTTCCCACATAATACATGTGTTATGTGATTTGATCTTGCTTCATTTTCTTTATTCATTGCAATGAATGGTTTATATGCTTCATGAATTATTACATTGAATGGTTAAAAGTTTGAGTTATTGGAATTTAATTTGATTTTATTGCATCACTAATTCACCCCCCTCTCAGTGATTATGCTTACAATAATTGGTATTAAAGTAGGTCCTTTAAGAAGGCTTGATAGCTAAGAAGGTGGTCTTTGAAGCACAAAATGGTTAAGTATCTAAGGAAAGAGAATAAATATTTTAGATTTATGTTTAAAATACTTAAATAGCATATTATTTCTTTTTAGACAAGGAGGAGTGACTCTAACTCTAAGGAAGATGAATATAAAAAGATCATCAAAAGTCTTAGAGATCAGGTCAAGTCCTTTATGGAATATGAAATAAAGATGAGTCATATTCAAACTAAGTTTGAGATAATTATTAAAATAGTCAAAAAGAATAAGATGAATATTCATGATCTTAAGAATTAGTTAGAGGCTATAAATTTAAGATTGAGTTCAAAGAAGGCTGAGTCTGACCAGTTGAAAACTGAACTAGGCTCCTTAAAGGTTGACCCTGAGAAGCTTGTAGTCAAAATAAGTAAGGTTAAGAAAGAGAAATTAGATAAGGTTAAGAAGGATGATATCATGAATAAAAAGGTGAGAAGACCAGTAAGGTAGCCTAATTCCATGAGGTTTGTTAATTCATCTCATAGTCAATGTTATGCTTATAATTAGTCTTGTCACATTGTAAGAGACTATAAAAGGAGAGATAACATATCAAAAAGAGATAATAGGCATAATAAAGAAAAAGGTATGATTTATATTGTTTTGTTAGAAGTCATAGAGTTGGTCATATCATATGAATAGGTTGAATGAGTTCTCAAGGAAAAATAAGGTGTATAAAGCTCCTAATATTCATGAAAGAGGTCATACATGGATATAAAGACCTAATACTATTAAGAGAGATCAAATTGAGACCAAGTATGAATTGGTTTCTGATTATATCAATAAAAATTATTTTATTTAGGTAAAATAAGGTTTAGGTGAAAATGAATGCCAAAAATAGGTAGAATCCATTGATAGTACATTGAAAGGAAAGATGGCAACCAAAAGGGAGAATAAAGATGACAAAAAAGTGAATGAGAAGACTTCTAGGAGTGATGAATTTGAGTCTAAATATGGTTTGTTTATTATGGTAGATATGAATTCAAGGAAAGAGTATTGTTTATCAAGGTATATTGACAAGGGAGTCAAAGATAATATGGATGAGCCAATCAAGCCTAGGAGGAGACTTATGAAAGACAAGAAAACTAGTGAAATTATGGAGATTTGGGAATCTCCTAAATTTTAGGTGTTCTAAGTTACTTGGTAGGTGAGTAATATATACTAGGATTCATAAATGCATTACTTAGTCATTTGAAGCATCATGGAATGGTGTTTTAAGGTTGATAAGTGAGAGACTGGTCAATAGGTCAAGGTATGTTCTTTGTCTTGATATGCATATAGTTTAGTATGGATTATTTAAATTAGTTTCAATATTTTCAAATATGTATATCACCTATTTAGAGTAGCGATAATTTATTTGAAAGTATGAAGTTGTTTGTGGAAGATCTTACCTTGAGTGTCCTTGGTTGGAATAAGGGTTCTAATGCAAGAAACCCTTAACATGGTGTATCTTGGGTTGTCCAATGATTTGGGTCACTACTTGGTGAGTAGGTGTAAAATGATGATATACAAGTGTTTAATGAGTTTATGAGATGATAGAGGTAGTCCCTTTGTGTAAAAGTATGATAATTTTAGCTATGCATCTTTGTTTGCAATAGACCTCTTTGAAGTAATCTAGGAAAGAGGTATATTTTCCTATATAAGAGAGAGTTCCTTGAAGGGATAAGATTTTGAAGATAAGTTAAGATTTTAGTAAAAAAAAGGTATGAATTAAAATAATATTACATCCATAGATGGCCTAATGAGTTAGGTTGTTTAGGCTGGTGGTTTGAAGAGTTCTTATAGGCATAAATTCAAGTAAATTTAGCTATTTTTAGCATATTATCATTATTCAAATCAGTTGTGGTTGTTGGATTCATATGATAAGGTTTGTATAACATTTAAATAGGTAATTTTGGCCTAATAAGATCAACGTTTGATTCATTTGTCTCGTGAAGGATGTTGGATAGTTGTGGTAGCCTATATGTGGATGAAGATGGTTACATTCTAGGTATGCTATTGTAAGAGAGTTTTCTTGTATATGTTTTCAATATTTTGGTTTTTTTTAGGTGTGATATGGAGTTAAGGGGATCTAAATCAAGTTTATTGAGGAGTATGTGATGTTTGGGCATGTTGCCTATAAGCTAAGAATCAAGGAGCAATGCAAATAAAGGTATGTTCTCTTCAATTGATACGATGCAAGGTATGCATAGAGTGAGGGGGAGAATATGAGATATGTTTCAATTATATGGAGATTATGTGGTTGAGTATGGTTTAATAATAGGTTATATGAGATGAGATAGATGTTAGTGGGAGTTTTATAGCTCTATGAGTAATTTGTCAGGTCTAAGGATCAAGTTGGCATGTTGAGGAAGCGACCCTTTATCATTAATGTCAAAGGGGGAGAGAGATCAAAATGGAGGAGTTGTTCACTCTATAAGAGAGCATTCTCAAAGGTGTTTTAAATTAATTAAAAAAGGGGATATTTTTGATTATGGTCTTGAGATGCATTGATTGTCATTTATGTCAAGGTGATCTTAGTAAATAATGCATTAATGACAAAGTGATAACTTCCAAGTGGATTTGAGAGTGCGTATCATGTATGCAAGCCTTTAAGGTGATTGGCCATGTTTGATGGGTCATATAGGTTGTAATAATTTATTTTTATACTTATGAAAGTGAAATGAATTCATTAGAGTAGTCTTGTGAAGGTTTAGGTTATCCTAGTTATCTTGGGAGAATTTCTTGAGTAAGCATGTAAATGACATAAAAATTCACACATGTGAATGTTTTAGAATAAAATGGTCACATGGGTTTGTTAATATTTGTGCTAAGATTATGTTTTTAAAATTTCAAGTCTTGAAATGATGTATATCAAAAGTTA
The DNA here is from genome assembly GCA_037957365.1 of Torreya grandis. Lineage (NCBI taxonomy): Eukaryota > Viridiplantae > Streptophyta > Pinopsida > Cupressales > Taxaceae > Torreya > Torreya grandis. The sequence continues at coordinate 1,794,523 of JARHVA010001192.1, read as the reverse complement.
TGATAATGCAAAGTTGGTCTACCAAGCATATTTCACTAGTTTCCATAGTCAAATTTGCTTCAAAATCATGAGCATGTGTATGAGGGGTGTTCGAGTAAAGAAGATAAAAAAAAAATTATGCCTATGTAAGAGCTATATTTGATTGTATATGAACTACCATCAGTTGTATGAGGTAGAGAGGTAGGATTTTAGGTGTTAGAGAAAGATAAGTCCATCAGTAGGTGTGTCATACATCTTATCAAAGGTGGAGATGAGTTTGGAGGTGATTGAGTTTGTGCTTTATCATCTAGGGGGTTGTATCCTCCTTGTTATTTGGTGATAGCTAAAGGTCTAGCGGGTGCTTGACCAAATTGAAGGGTGGGTTCTCCTTCATTAGTTTGTGATGGTCTAAATTAAATTAATACATTTATAGAATAGTAGTCCAAATCTTATTTCAATGGGTTTTCTCCCCCATGAGGGTTTCCCACATAATTCATGTGTTATTTTCTTTGTTCATTGCAATGAATGGTTTATATGATTTATGAATTCTTATGTTGACTGGTTAAGAGTTTGAATAATTGGAATTGAAGTTAATTTCATTACATCACTAATTAACTCCCACTCCTCTCAGTGATTATGATTCCAACATATTGTGTTGACCTATTTTATTTAGTAACCTGTATCTTATAAAGACCTACACATACATAATAGAGTCATTTTGATGCAACTGTGTGTTAAAATTTCACACATAAAGTTAGAACTATACCAAATGGTTCGATATAGTATTGAAAATATGAAAAAAAAGAATATGATAGAAATGAAAGTGTGAAATAAAACCTAAAAGGATTATATTCATATTGGATTCATCAAAATGTATGCAACAGGGAATGCAACAGATCTATAAATCAATCTTAGCTTAGAGAAGATAAATCCTACTTAGACTTCCAATTCAAGACACATTAGATAATTGGGGTCATGACCAAGATGGATCCATTAGACCTAATCAAGGTATATATTACCATAATCATATCACTAGGGAAGTTTCCAAATCCTCCAATGGAAAAAAACTACGTAATAACCCTAACTAGGTCCTATGTTTTCATAGTCAATAAACTAATAACAATTAAATTAAAAGATTAATCTAGTTCTAAAAAAATATTTTATCACAAATTAGGGGTAATAAATAATACAAGTAAGCATTCATAGAAGATATATACTCATGTCAATGTATACATAATCCTAATTCATATAAGAGAAGTATATATGCATATCTATCTACTCTTATAAAGGAGAAAAATTGTTAGGAATACTTACCTTCGAAGATGAACCCATCAAGCCTCAATATCTTTCTTAGCTAAGGTGATTTGAAAGAGGTTGTTGTGTTATGTAAGGATGACAAGGATAAATCATATCTAAGCTACACAACCTATCAATGCATCCAAAATACTTCTCCATAATATAACATTCGTATCTCCAAAGAAATTATGAAACCCAAATCTTGATAGTCAAGTAGAATGGAAGATAAAAAGATGCACATTATATCTTAAATTTTCTTCTTTTCTCTTAGAAATGAAAAAATGAGTGTGTTTATATAGGTAGATCTAACCCTAAACCTTTTTAAAATTTTAGGCCAAAAAGGTTGACCAAGTCGACCTAGTATCATAATTGAAGAAAATAAATTAGGTCAACCAGGGAATGACCTAAACCCTTATAAGTTTTATCAATAATAATGCAAGGTCGATGGAGTTGAATATGTAATGTAAACCATCAAAAAGGGGTTTAGGTTAGGGAAGGGCTAATGAATGTGGTAAATCACTAGAGGAGGGTGAAAAATAGGAGGCAAAGCTTAGGGGAATGGTTTTAGGAGACAAGTGTATAGACAATCATTGGAAAAAAGGGAAAACAATTTTATGAAGCACCAATGGTATGCCCACCCCTTTTCCAGTGCACCCTTTAAGGGATACATTGAGAGAGATTGAGACTCGATGGGTTATTGTAAGATAGATAACATCATTAATTAATAATTTTTTAAATTATTATGTGCATCTAAACACTAATGCCACAATACTAATGTCTTATTTGGGCACTATTGTCCATTTCACTCTTTTAGTTCTAATGGTTATCTTTTCAATTCCTATGATAATTAGGGTTAACCTAGAGCTATTTCATGCCATGCAAAAGCACAAGTAAGTATATATACATAAATTTTAGCCATTTACTCACTATATTTAAATTAGATGTAAATACATACAAACAAGATCATAACAAGTTATGAAAAATAAATATTATTAATCCTTATTCTACCCTACTTCTATATATAGTCATATACAACCTTCAAAAACTAAGAACACACAAATTTACAATCTTGGGCCTTACTTAAATCACTCAAATTGACATTCATACTAGGTTCATTTTCACTTTTAATGATACTTCGGTGGGAAGAAATACATTGAGTTTGATCCCTTATCAAAGTATTAGTATGTAGGCAACTCTCATTATAGTGGGGTGTTGAGGATGTCCAACCTACCCAACTAACACTACACATTTACTACTTGTGCCAAATCAAATGACCTAATCACATGGAGTTATATGGTTTTCATACAAAATAAGTCACAATATGTCACATATAGTGATTTAGGATTTGTATAGGCTTGAAAAATATAGATACAAGTGCTCCTAGAAGCTCAAATCAGTTCTTACACAGAGGACACTAGTACTATAAGTGGACACTAGTGTCACAACACTATTGTCTAGGGTAGGGTGATATTTTATTGGAGGGTTTTTAACACCTAAATCATATTTATGACTCTAAAAATAGATCATGTACCATTTTTAGCCTCTAAATCCTTCTTCTTGGGTAGTTTCTAGCTAAATATTCATTTTTTTCCTTCATTGCTATTATTATAAATATTAGTTTAGCTCAATTATTTCACAAATTAGTGGATATATTTATTATATATTTTATACCCTAATTTAATTTACTCATCCATTTTAAAAATGTAAGCTTACAATTCATAACCCTAAAAAGTTAATTCAGTCCTCAAAGTCTCTTTGTGATTCAAGTATCTTTTTAACCTCTTCTTCATCCCAATAATTTCCAACTTTGGAAATTTTGGGGTTGTCTTCTTTGGATATTTTATCCTATAATATTTAAAACTATTGGTATAAATATTGTGTTATATACTTTTTAGTATAAATATACTATCTCTCTTCTTCTATATTTGTTTTTATATTTTTTTGGCTTTCCGTCCTCGTCCTTCATTTTTTGTGATTTTTCTGTAGTGTATTATGTTCTCAATTTCTATTTTGTGGCTATTTATTTTCACATTTTAAGAAATTATATTTGTGCCAATTGGTTCCTATTCATCCATGTGCCTCAATATTGTATCTTATAATTTTTTTTACTAAATTGATGTTTTTCTGATAGAGTCTTTCATGACTAAGAATGTTATTCTTTTTCACAATGCATGACAAAACATGATATTCGATCAAAATTTAAAATTTTGACATAAATAAATTCTAATGTATTTACAATTAAAATTTATTTTACCCATTTATTCATTCATATACCATGTTATTGGGTGTTCATCTAGTGTCTAGTAATAAATTATGCCCAAAAATGTATGTCAATTTCTCCTTTTGTAGTACATATCTTTTCATAGTTTTCAATTTGTATTTTTAGGTTTGTGATTTTTTGTATATATTTGTATATCTAAGAAGTAGGCTTTAAATTTGATAAACCTTGTATTAAGTAATATAATACAATATATATAGTTTTATATAGTGGCTTTGTGAGTTTTCCATCACCTTGTGGTTGTGATAGGCATGGTGTCATCAATATCATGCATTCTTGTTTGTTCTTGGGGAAATACCATTATCATCTATTGTAGGTAGTATTATAAAATGTTTATTATAGTAAATTTTATTAATTTAACATGGGATACTTGTTAAATGTGGTATTTAATTCTCATATATGGTATTGTATTATTTAATGTAATAGTTTTATTTTCAAAATATGGTAGTTTATTCATGTGGCATGATGTCCTGATAATTATTTATGATTCCCCATAAAACCAAGCCTCAATATAATTATCAAAATCAATTTATATCTCTTCATTTTAAAGTATTATTTCCCCGTCATCATTAAGTTAATTATCATATTATAGTTTTATAACTTTATTAAGTATATATATTCCATAAAGTTTATCAAATTAACTTCCTTCATCCTTCAACCATAATTCCTTCAACAAAGTAGCTTCCATCCTTTTTTCTAATGAAAAATGGAGTACCAACCCATTACCTTCAGATTAAATATATTATTATTCATAATTTTAATGAGCCATTTTAGTTGAACCATTACAAGTTTAATAAGCTCAGGTAACATGTATCTTATATATCAATCACTTCAAAGTCTACCTTTATTTACCCATTAAGTTAACTTTAACATCTCTTGATGTTCATATTATAAGGTTTGGTGTGTCATAAGTGATTTAAATATCATATGTTATGGAATTTGGGTGTGGTTTACCAAGTAGCTCCCTATGATAAGACATTTGTATCTACACTAATATATAATAATGTCTTCCTTACCTCTTGTCCACATATTTTAATGTCTCATAATATGGATATTTTATTCCACTTATTACTTGTTATAAATACATTATTTTTAGTTTTTTTCCTCTCAAACCTCTGCACTAGATGTTTTTGCTATTGTTTATTCCATTAATTATATAATTATGTGAATTTATTTACTATATCTTATTTTTTTCCCAACTTCAACATACATTTTATGTTCCCAATGTCATCCTTATCAAATTAGGTTAGTATATGTTGATATTTATCCTATTTTTATTATATTTTTTTTATAATTTCGTCAACTATCTAATAATTTTAATGAATATTAGGGCATTCTATATCACTATCTATTTTTCGATTCATATTCTGATTCCATAGTTGCCTCTTTCCCTTTCCCTATTTTCAATTTGTGTTGAGTGGTTACTATCACTCAAGTTTTAAAAAAATTATTAAGAAACCTATGAGTTTTATTCAATGGATGATCTTTATGTAATTCTAATGTTTCTTAACTCTCTTATTTTTTCATAAATGAATGTTCATTTAGATGGACCTCCATCTTTTTTAAATTTATTATATACAACTTCATGGTGTACCTCATTACACTATAATTTTATATCATTTCCCTTTGGAGCTTTATTCGAATGTTTTACCCCTTCTTAGAAGGGGATTTATCTAAATATTCAGTCTTCATTTATCCATTTTTGTAAATTTTCACCACCTTAGGATAAGAGAAGGAATCATTTGTTAATTTTTCATGTAAACATTCACACTCCATATGTGGTTCTTATACATAATTTATTAAAATATACCAAGTCTTTCTACATTTGTATCATGTTGGGGGTGGTCTTTTGTTTCATATATTTTTTTATAAATTTGATTGTAGCTTTTATTACACTCTTTCCACCTTGATAACTTTTAGACCCTATATAAAACCATCCTTTGTATCCTCCTTAGACTCCCCATTTTTACCCACCCTAGTTATTGTTATAATACTATGGTTGGGTATTTTGTGATTAAAATTATTTATCTGAGAGGTGTTTGGTACTACTAGCCATGGTCTAGTATGTTAGGATTTCTCATTGGAAATGGTGGTGATGGAATTTGATAAAATGTGGTTGTTCTTATATGATTAGTATCTTGTACATATAAAAGTGCATCTGTTATAGGGAATGCATGATTATAATTATTAAAATATTTGGAGTTAATGAAATACATCAAATAAATTTTATGTAGAGATAATTTTTTTATTATACATTAATGTTGGGGGTGTTGATCATACATTTAATAGATTCCATAGTACATTTTATCACCATATAATGGTTGGTAAATGGGAGGTGACATCCCTATATATATTTATAATGCTTTTATGGATACCACTCTTTTCTAAATTTCATGATGGGTACATATGTCCTCAAGTATCCTTTCACATAATAAGTATTTCACCATATCCTAACCTACAATGGATTATTATTAACTATCACTAAACAAAACACATCACCTTTCATCTTAATCTCTTATTTTAAATGTAACTATTTGAAGTTAGACTATATTAATTCACATTATCTTTCATTGATGTATATGTGTCATGTCACCAAGACTAAGCTTCTAAACATGATGTAATATCAAACATTATTGCAAATGTGTTAAATATTTTCTCATCCATATTTTCTTGTAGACATTATATTAATATAAAAATAAACCATTCTATTAATTTCTTCTCATCCAATGGATCTTACAATTTTATTACTATGGATTTTAATATTTTATTGTACTCTTTAACAATTTATTTTTCCTTTTTTATTAACTCTCTCATATTTCTAACACTTTCAATATATATGTTAGGAGTGTGAAAGTCTCATTTGATATATTTTTTACATCTACCCATGTACTATCATGTTTTAAATAGTTTTTCATGTAGCTTTTAAGGGCATCATCCTTGAGTGTTCTAAAAATGTCAAATAACATTGCTCTATCATTAGTGATATTATGGATTTGTAAAAATGAGTCCAAAAAAACAAGTGTCCTTCCATCCTTAGTATCTTTTCCAAAAAATGGAAAATTCATTGTGTTTTGTTTCATTTTTTCTTTGTTAAGTTGTGTGTGAACACTATTGTTAGTATTTAAACCACTATTAGTTAGATTGTATAATGTAACTTCCATTGTAGTATTGTTAGGGTTTCTATATTGATTATATTTTTGTTTTTTTTTTAAAAATTGGTTACATACTTTATTTCTTATTAAATTTATTATAAATATTCCTTCCTAAAATTCTAATTGATCTCTTATAAAATATATTTTGTTCTCAATCTCTTCACAAACATTTTTGTACTTATTTGATATTTATTTTCCTATATATATTTACCTTTGTATAATATATGGATATTCATGTATATTATGAAGTGACCTAATGGATAGTATTTGGTCCAAAGGGTTCATTCCTCACATGGCCTCTTGAGGTTGTGGTTTCGGGGGGTTATGTCACTTCAAGTATCTTCTTCACAATCATCTATCTCTATTATATTTTATTCTCTAATATTTTCATTAACTAATGCATGCTATGTTAATGTAAATTCCTCATAATATATGTTCTATATATCTCTATTATGATTACTAATACTTATATTTGAATCACTCTTCTCCTTAAAGTTGGTATCTTTTCCAACATATTTTTTATCATCTATATTATTGATATAACATTATTATTGATCACTTTCTTTTGGAATCCTTTATATTGTTAAAAACTATTATCTTATTTTTAATATGTAACTAACTTCACATATCTTACTATTATTATATTCCTTTCCTTCGATACTTTATAATCCTCATCCACTATGGGCCAAATTACTCATCATCAGTTGGTATTATGTACCCAAAGTTTTGAGTAGTTTGGCAATCCCCAATAATGTAGATAGATATGATAATCCTTGACACATGTTGTTCATGATTTTTTGAAGTGTTGATATAATATGTTTTCTATTCTACTCCTCTCACTAGCTTCTTTTATGCCATTTATCAGTGCTAATACTAACTCATCTATTTGTGGTAGAGAGATGGCTTCCAGATTTTCAATGTGAGGATTTCATGGAAGAGGAAAGATTATTTTCATATTTCATATTATTTATACTTAATATTATTTCTTATACATATATTTCATAACTTTTGACTTTATTTTCTCATCCTATATCTATTTTTTCATGTATTAACGCCATTTTCTTCTAAATTATTTAATTATCTGACTAATATTTAATTCTCTTAACTAACTTATTATTAATGTGGTACTCATCCTCATATCCTCCTACATCTTATTTAACCTCCCCTAACTATTTAGATTGGATAGTTTGATTAGTTACATCTCTTCAAGATCCCCCTTCTTTCCTCAGACCATACCTTAGGCGAATGCACCATAAAGGAACTATTTACATTTTATTGCAAACCTTTGATACATAAATAAATATTCCCATGTCCTTTAAATAAAGAAAACTTTATTTTCATAAAAAATTATCCAAACTAGAATATCCAAAACTAGTAAAAAATAATTGAGTGTAGTTTCAAAACATTAATCAAAACCTAAGTCCAAGGTGTCCACATGTTTGAGTGCCTCAAAATAATTTCATAGACCACTTTATAGGTTTATGAATGTTTTCTTTGAAAAATATTATATTTTTTTCTTGTACTAATATCTAAGGCCATAAACTCTATGTGAATGTGACCCAAAATTCCTCTTCTTGGGATCCAAACAAGGATGCCTTTAATTAAGGTAAGGATTAACCCATTCATTAGTTTCAGAGTAATTTTTTTGAGTATCTCTTCCCACCACTCTTTTATTTATGTTAAGTTTGGTTTATATAATTCTAATGGATACCTTCCCTTGGAAATTAGTTAACTAAGGTTTGTGTGACACAATTAACTATTGACATAAAATTTGAAGCTTTCTCTACAAATGTCTAATATTTTTTTAAGTCAAATTCTATTAAAACTAATGTATAACATATGTTAGTATTATATATAATCAATTATGTTTTATGAATTAATAAAAAATAAGTAGGTGTACCCATTCAAAGTAATCAATACATAATAATTATTACTCTAACTTATCTTTACCTATATTAATATAATGATAACATCTTATTTCAAGTTATAAATATTTATCCAATCTATATCATTGTACTCTTTACTCTAATTCCACTCTTTAATATGCTAGTGTAAAGATCACTATGATATGTAACTCTTTAATTCACTTATATATTACACTTCAACTATTTTATGTTATATATATTAAATTAAAATGTCACTATATAAACATTGAATAGATTCCTTACAATTCAATATTCATGTTTGTGAAAGAATGGATTTTATTCAATGAAGTCATCCTATGTTATTTAAAGGTTCAATATTTAACACATTTCCCAAGCCAGTAGAATCCTCGATTCGATTATCCTATACATGTATTATGTTGTTATGGTAATGTTGGAGAATTTACATTAATCATAGTTTGGCCTTTAAATTTTGAAGAATCCTATTAATAACAAAAATGATGGTCATAGTCTAGGACCATTTCTATTTTCATGGATCTGAAAACCTAAATTTCACATACAATTAATTATAGGCCTACACAACTCAAATCCACATTCATAAATAAGAAGATTCATATTAGGTATCACTGATCCTTTACATTTTATCATGTTTCAATTTTAATTAATAATTTAGTATTTTAATTTTGTCTATTTATTATTTTAATCCACTAGGATAGATATGAATTATTATTTTACATTGATAAATGGTATATCTCCTTATGACATATTATTTTTTGATTGTGATTAGATATATCATGATAAAACCATAAAGTAATGAAACATTTTGGTGAACCCATTAATTATTTAAGCATTCATGCCTTCCTCCTAGGGGTTTATGGTTATATTTCTCATTTTTATATCTACATCTTATTCTATATGTTTTTAAAAAAACCTACTTGTATTTTCACCAATTTTTTTAATTTTATATTATATCCATCCTTTAGAAAGTGATTCTTTGAACTTTTTATTTTAATGGATATATCTTTATAGGTTTCTTAGGTTTTATATTATCCATATTTATTGATTTCTAATTTATTATTTCATAAAAACCCTCTCCATTAATTATGCCTTACTTTAGGGAACCTACTTGCTTGAACCATAATGATTATACAAAACATTGTCTTCTATTTATCTTTAGTTCATACTTATGCTAGTAATAATTTTCTCACATCATAGTTAGCTTATATTTTGTTTCTATATTCATTTCTAAAAATACATGAGGGTTAGTTTACTTTTACATAATCTTGATTTTATTGTTGTTATGCATATTATTATAATTAATTACATGTTTATTTCCTATAATATATCATATAAAATTAATCTATGGATTGATAAATGATAGGGTTATTTTCCATGCTTTATATGATGATACCCTAGCCCTTAATAGCCTTGTTTTTACCTCTCTTATAATTTTTTCTTCTAATTCCATATGTATGATGTTTCAATATGAGATTAAAGTTGTAATAACCTAGAGGCGTAATACATGCAATGTAACAATCCATCATCTTAATTTTGAAGTTGGGGTAAATTAAAACACCTAAAAATAATCCATATGATCTAGTTAATTAATTAAAAAATACACAAGCCAAGATCCCTATTTTATAATTGATTAAACAATCAATTATTTTCAAAGACCTATCATGTGATGATACATTACTAATAAATATGTAGCCTACTTTATTTGATTCTCTTGTCAAAGTATTAAAACATAGTGAACACCTTATTTATTTTGATTTTAATTATCTACCACCTAGAGACATTATTGATAAAAAATTTCCCTTATACGTTGAATTCAAAAAAATCAATTTTCAATTAAGAAGGTTCTAATGGATAATTGTTCGAGATTAAAAATATATAGTGAGGCCTTCCTTAATTCAATGATAATTGATCATAAGTCTCTCTCACGATCTAATTTTTTCATCAAGGGGTTTTAAAATCAATCACAAATTCCCTGGGGAAATGTTTTATCCAACATAATTGTTGGGCATACAATTCTAGATACTAAATGTAAAATAATAGATAATGAGGTTAAATACAACCTATTTCTTGTTAGACCTTGGATTCATATTATTAATATTATCCCCTCTACATTACATATATGTTTTAAATTATTTCATGAGTAGTATGTTTACATTTGTTTCGTGGATGATCTTCCTTTATGGTATTTCAAACATATAACCTATGGAATCATTATCCATCATTACAACATACCTCAACCTAAGATCACAACACCTCAACATTCTATTCTTAGAGATCAGATATAGACATTTGATGAGGGTGAATATAATAAGACCACTAATTATACTAATATTCAAGATGATAATGTGGAGGGTGATTAAAAACCTAATAGTATAATTTAGATACTAGAATTTAATCAATAAATGATTTAAAATGCTTGTCATTGATATACTTACCTTGTTTGGTAAATACACCATTAAAATAACCCAAAATCTCTAAGTAAGCCTTTAAAGTATTGAAATTACTATGCATATCTCTGAGAATATTATATTCATCCCTATTATTCATGTAATTCACTATCACTTTGGTTCTAGAAGTATCTACCTATTTTGTACAAAAGTGCACTATTAAATAATGATACATTACATACTCGTCTTCTAGTGTAACTTTTTACACATTACTCTAATGGTCATCCTTTCAAACTGACATGATTTATAATAATTATCTTATACAGACCAATAGGTCAAATATTAGAAACATCCAAAAGATTCACCTATAAAAGCACATCAAGGCTCAAACATGGGAACCTCAACTACTATATCTATCACTACCTTGAAAAGGCAATTTTAAAAGCATCTATATATTGGAAAAACGTCCCTACTATAATTCTCATGTAGAATTATAGTCATTGCATAGCTAACATTTTTTTATTATAGGTTGAGGACATTCCTTTGTCAAGAACTTTAATCAGATATAATATTTGCATCTATATTATCTTCCATAAAGAGAGAACTAAATCAACTTGAGGTTAACTTAGACTATGTAGGCAACACTTGGTCAACAAGGGGTTTTATAAGGATAGCTCGACCATCTCCCACTTCCTCAAAAATTTCCCCCTTTTATATTTGATCTTATTTTATTACTTGTGAAGGATATGGTTTTGATTTTTTAGGTCATCTAAGCATTTAAGTAAGATCTAATCAAAATTAGATAGTATATAAACATAGGTGAATAATCCCAAATTTTCACTAGACAAAGCCACAATAGTAGACATCGATGCATTGTGACCTTGTCCACTTTTTGCATATGTATCTCTATTATATATATATATATACATATATATATATATATACATATATATATATACATATATATATACATACATACATACATATATATATACATACATACATACATACATACATACATACACACACACACACACATATATATATATATATATATATATACATACACACACACACACACACACACACACACACACACACACACACACACACACACACACACACACACACACACACACACACACACACACACACACACACACACACACACACACACACACACATTCAACTAGTTATATGTTTTCATGTTCTTATAGATAGTTATAAATAGCCATAATTAATGTTTGAATAACATGGTTTTATATAAATTAGTTTGAAATGACATCTCTCTAATCGTAACCCTAGTTTATATTTATAACAATTTATTAATTCTATAAATTTTTTAAATATGTGTATTTATTGTATTATACATTATTTAAATTCATAAATTAAATTTCAATAGTCTATATTTCTAGTTAGAGTTAATTGCTTATTCTAGTTAATTATAGTGTAAACTATTTGGTGAACTCACATTTCATTTGGAACACTGGTTGTTGCTTCTAGAATTTCATCCCAGTGTTTCGATTTAATTATTTAGATTCCTAACACTAAAATAATAAAGTCCTTAACCTTGGATATTATCTATAGCATAAATATTCAAAAAAATTTCCCTTGGATTAATCCAATACTCATTTTTTTTGTTTTGTCACCTTGGATAAATATTGACACATAAGCTCTTTCTTTCTTATTCAGGTTGAATTTTACAATCTCCCATACACAAAATATTTTGATTTTAATTTTTAATATATTTTTAAATTGATTTTTTTATTTTATAAATTAGTTCCAATAGTTTTAAAACTACTTAGCTCTGGTCATGAAGGGCTATGTGGTGTCAAATTTATACACATCATTGCATTAGGGGTTTTACTCTAATACTCATAGCCATAGTACATAGCTAAACATGGGATTTAGTCTCCACTTACCTCTTGGTACATTAGTAATGACTAGGATCCCATTATTTACACCAATAGGAATATAATACCATATATTTGATTATGTACTACACCATTAAGTAGTTAACCCTAAAAATTTACTCTCAACTTACCTTTAAAACTAAATTTAAGGGTTACATGCATGGTTTTACCTCTACAATTAGTGCTCTAAAATATTCGGCTAACACTATCCAATAGATTTGAAATTATATAAGAGATCATAAAATTAATTCAAACTCTTGTTTATATCACACTTTATTCCTTGATTTTTTATTGGATTGTCTTCTTACATAATAAAATTTTTGGTTCATATTGTATACATAGTTATTATTATTTTGATTTCTTATGTAAGCTAGATTACATGTTTTTATTTCCCCTATTTTACCATAGGTTTAACACAATAATTTATCAATCATATGTTACATTGCATTATAGAATTTTTTATATCTATTATATCCCATTTCAGTATGTCAGTCATTATATACAAAGTTGGTTAAAAAATAAATTAAATAAATAAAAATGCTTATCCACTCTTTTTCCCTATTGTGCTCATATTGTTTCTTCCCCTTATTTTCCTAAAACACTAAATTATCATGTATTAATTATACAAAAAATATGATTATTTAGGGATAATAAATCTTAGCTAATATTGGAACTAGAAGCATTGATGACAATATAAAATCCACCCCTTGTGGACAAAGTTATGATACACTACCATGAGATCATACCCTTTGATTCAATTACATATTATCATATTTAATTTGAAATTTTTCCTATAAAAAATATATGTCAATGATAATGTGTCCAACCTTTTGATCACCCTCAATCTACCCCTATTAAAATTTATTCCATACCCATTATTCATCCACAACTTATCTTATAATTTGAAGTTCATGTTGTTAAAACTAGATGGGGATGACTTCGATTAGATAATAACCATAATAAATTATTATCAATATTTATCCTCCACCTTCTTGACAAACCTAAAGAAATGTTTCCCAACCCAAAGTGTATGATCTCATTGAGCAATTATGTAATACAGTAACTAATATTTATATTCTAGAATTATTGCAAAGGGCACTAGATTAAAAGGATAAAGTATATGAAATTTTTATAGATGCAACTATTATTATCGATAGACAACTAAATTAATTTTATTATATTATAAACATAGTAAAAAATATTGATAAAACTATTTATTTTGATAAATAATTTTTTCTAACGCAAATCATTATTGAGAAAAATCTCACATTATTCATTGAGGTCTAAATTCATGAAAATTTGATTAAGAGAGTGATAATTGACACTTGTTCTAGAATAAATATTTGTAGTTATAGCTTCATTAAAAAATTGGGCTTCAATAAGAGTAATCTTAAAGAAATAAACATCCTATATGTAGCTTTGAAAATGCTACAACATTAGTAATGGGAATGATCACATTGGACATTTTGGTAGAAAATAAAATGACCTCTATTATCTTCCAATTTAGTACAGATTAATTACAAGATAATTTTTTGTTAGGTCAACCTTGAATTCATGCTATGGGTGTTTTACCTTATACATGTAATATGTGTATCAAGTTTCTACATGATTCACATGAGTATACAATTCCTATAGATGATACACCTTTTTGGTATTATAAAATCTCATAGTTGGATAAAGGTTCCTTAATTGCACCTAGGTAACCAACTATAATTGTCCAAATGCACACTTATAAAGTGGGTGAGTCAAGTAAAGTGGTTTGTAGTGAATAAACTTATCCAATCTCTAAACATATCAATGAACCTATTTAAGAACTTTTTTTTACAAAATATCACATTCCCTTATAGTTTGAATAGAATATAAAAATTGGCATAAACCATAGTTGCCTTCTAATTATTATACAGAGTCTATTAAAAAGTTACCACTATTAGTCAATATAGAAGTCTCTTATTACAAAATAGAAGATTACTATAATAGTTATGATGAAAACACATATGAATTAACAAATGAAAAAATGTGTAAATTATCTTTCAATCCTATTGATGAAGTTTAAAACATATCTCATTCATTATTTACATCAATTGGATTATGTTAATATAAGGCTATATGTCCTCTACATTATAAAGGGAAAGAAATAATTTTTAAAAAACAATGTACTTGTAATAAAATTTTATGGATAATTTCACATTATGATCATTCAATTACTTTAAATAGGTAAATGTTAACTCAAAATTCAAAAATTAAATCATCAAATCAAGATTGTGGTTTATTTAAACATGGATTTCCTACTAAAATTACTTCAAATCAAGAATCAAAGAATCCACTTACAAAAGTGGCACCAAAAGAGACTTCAAATAAAATTTCTTCTTATCTAGAGATCTCATACTAAATACATCTAAAAATGAAAAAAAATTACTAATGTTATGGTGAGACATTTACATGAGGGTAACATATGTAGTCTTCCTCTTCTCAAATACATTGGATATGACACACAACATATCCATCAAGCTACAGGACCCACACATTAGATTAGATATATTACATTAAAAGTCACAATGGGGTCAAATTCATGTTCTACACTATTCCATATTAATCCTAATTTACATAAATATAATGATATTCAATGGAGAGCATGGAAAAACTAATATAAGACAACCTTAGTATGAATTATGATGCACTCACATTTCAAAATGATAATGCAATGATTAAAATTTTTAAAGAGGTCATAGTCACAATCAAATATAACATTGATAAGAATATATCAATAGAAGTGTTTAATGAATAAATGGAATACTCTAAGGTAACATAAAGGTTTAAACTTTAGAAACATATTCAAATATGTGGGTTTTTAGAATGTAAAATACGTACATATACTCTTTATGTAGGTACTTCATTGGAGCTTTCTTCAAACCAAATAATGAGTTAGAATAATTTGCTAGTATCTACTTTTATTTATATTATTTTCCCCTTTTGTTTATTATTATTATACACCTAGCCCATTCTTTCTTTTATTCCTTGGCTCTATTTTCACTGTGGGAGATTTTTCTATTGCCTTCATCTTTGTGTTGCTTTGCTTATTTTTATCATCCTTTTTGCTTATTATGTCTTTCCCAAAATTTTCAAATTTAACTTATTCATGGTTTAATTTAAAAAAAAATAGATGAAATACAAAATACTTCATATATGTTAAAAATTATAAAAGAAATATATATTGATAATTTGTTTTTCAAAAGCAAGACATGTAGGCATACTTTCATATTGCTAGAGTACATATTTTCATATGTTATTTCTTGATCTATTTAATGCATAACATATTTAATTAAATTATGAATACATAATGATTATCATAAGGAATTTTAGTGTGAAACATGACATATTTTTATCTAAACAAAATTTATTCATACAATAGGTGACCCTATTATGATTGATTTTTTTGGAATACAATCAATCAAGACAAAGTTGCACCAGTTAGATAAAATAACATGTAATATCCCCAACCAATTGGGAATATAGAAAGAATAAAGCTCTGAACAAGATACAATTTTGCAGAATAAATTCAGAAGATAAACAATAATATAGTCTCTCAATAGCAAATCACAGATCTTATCACTTGTTCTTCTAGGCAATTACACAATTGAATCTCTATCATATAAATAAAATAATATGAAATATTCTATCTTAAAACCCTGGGCTTTTGCAAATCTGGAAATTGAGCTTGAATCTGGACGTCTCGACCTGCTGTGTCGAACACACAGTCACCAGCGTTGGTCGATATAATACCGACGTCAGTCTTTGTCGGTCCTTCTCTGCTAACATCAGTCTTCAATCAGCTGATGTCAGTCACTGGGGATCTCTATCTATCAAGGTTAGTATTTGCTTGGATCTATACAGACTTTGTACAGCCACTAATAAAGCACAACCTATCTATTTCCACCCCTGATCTGAAGATATATGGCTCTAATACAGAAGATCTCTATCTGTATAATTTATTGAATCAAAAATGAAATAAAGAAATACTTGGAAAGCTCTGTGACAAACTTTGTATGAAGTTACCTCTCAAATTTATAAACCTCTGTGATAACTTTTTTTAGAAGCTATCTCTCAATATGGCAATAAATCAGCTGATATCTCATAGCCTCTGAATCACACACAATGAAGAGTTGACGTTCTCCACTGCAATAGAATCCTGGAACCCTTGGCTCAGTCTTCACAGAAGAATTCTTCAATATCAAAATCAATAATCCATCATAATCAATAATGGCCTCCATGAGAAACCCTTATACCCTCAAAAAGATATGCTTGCCCTAATTACGGTTTTCTTAAATTAGAATTAGGGTTTATAGATTAAAATTAGACTAAATAATTAATATTTGATTAAATCAATCAAATATTAATATCTCCCTCAATACATGTCCGATCGAGCCCAAATGAAAGCCAACTAGGAAAATTCTGCTAAACAAAGCCAAGCCAATCTCCATCAAGACCCTCTAACCATCCTATCAGCCTACGAGGGTCACATAATAGGCTAACCATGAACTCAAAACATGTCAATAAAAAATGGGACATGACATAACACTACACCCCTATCATCTACTATGGTCATATCCCTATGAAATTTATAATTATATTTAAAACTACAACATAGTCATAGGGACTTTTTCTATATTTTATCATCATAGAATAAGAGCATTATTTATATGTCACTTAGATTTCAAACTTAAGGCATAATTTTACATGGTTTTGATGCTAGGATAAATTTTAACCAACAAAATTGCTTAGGTGGGGTAGTTTATTTGTTTTATATGAACACTATTATAATTTTTATTCATCCAGAACGTATTTTCCATGTTGAGTTATAACGAAAATATATAACTCAATTTCACTCCTACTTTACATGTACAATATTGAATATGTTATTTACTAACATGAACATAGATACATATGATTAAATCACGTAACTTTTAGTTTCTCTATGATTATTTGAAATGATTTATTCCTTACATATAATTATTAAATTTTATTGATTCTTGTATGTGGCCCTTGGCCTAATGTATGTTCATCACACACCTTATTGCTTGTATGACATAATCATGCCTTATGTGTGTGGCCTTTGGCCTTCTATGATTGTGTGACATTCACATATTTCGCATATTTAGCCTTTGTTCGTTATGAGTAGCATTTATGAAATATTTATTAATTCTACGTGACATCTTACATGTTCATTATATGTGGAATTTATGCCTTTTTGTGTGCCATTATATGACTTTGCTTACATGTTCATTACTTGTTGTTATGGTGCCATGATGCATATCTGAAATAATAAGTATATAATTACATACATCTATGGTTACATGACCCATATTATGAACATACTATTTATTTACTTTAAATACTTAATCTATTTAATACTATGGTTACAATACGTATAAAAA
This sequence comes from Torreya grandis, assembly GCA_037957365.1. NCBI lineage: Eukaryota > Viridiplantae > Streptophyta > Pinopsida > Cupressales > Taxaceae > Torreya > Torreya grandis. The sequence goes on along the minus strand of JARHVA010001192.1, from coordinate 1,776,185 downwards.
AACTTTCAAGTTATTTACATGCTTCGTACACTAAAAAAATACTATATTAAATTACAATGATGCAATGAAATACAATTTTTTTCATATTATTCAATGTGACATATTTAATATCCTAGTATAATTGAAATATTTATATGATATTACTTGATTAAATATAAATCATAAATGCTCTCACTTTTTATTTAGATATAAGTGATTTGTAAGATATTTCCCTCATCTCAAAATGGGAGCATCATAATGGGCTTAATGGGCTTATCTATAAGATTTAAAAATCAATAAATTTAATATTTGATAGTTTACAACATGTAAAATCATAATTTTCAGATTTTTGGGGAATTTGTCTTGCTTATGCACTCTACTCCTACAACAACTTGAACATGTATACACTTATGTGAAGACAATTAAAATATTTAAAATAGTTTTCAAAAATGAAATTATCACTCTATAAAATGAAAGTGACATGATATTCATTCATATCCAAGCTACTACTTCACAAAATTTTGTTTTATCTTTTTCAATCAATCCATGTTTTAAGAATTTATAGTTCGATTCTAGATCTAGATGTAATAATGTGATTAATATTTTTAAAGTGGGCCAAGTTTGATATTAATGATGCTTCATGTATTGGTTTCATCTTAATGATCCATTTACTAGTTCCCACCTCTTATTTTCATTTCAAATCTTTTTCTACATTTGAGCTTAATTTATGCTCCATATCTTGTTTTCACTTTAGCAAACCACTTTTTTGGTTCTCAGTTATTTAAAATAATTATAGAGTAATCTATAAAGGTTGGATCATATATTTTTTCTCACTTAAGAATCATAATTGATTCTTTAAATTGAGACTTGATTTCTCTCAATTCACCATAGGTTCAACACTTCTACACATGCCTCAACAAGGGGGCATGCACATTTCCCTAACAAATCCGAAATGTGTATACACAATAAGGTATCAAGTCTCCTTTAGTATCTTAATTTAATAAATCAAAATAATTGGGGGGATATGTAGAAACTAAAATTTAATCAATAAATGCATGATAATTCTTATATTTGACATCCTTATCTTGATTGGCCAATTCACCATTTTGATAACCTAAAACATCAAAGAAAGCTTTCATAGTCTCACAATTACTATACATATATCTATAATTACCTATTATATCCCTATCCATCCCAATTCGACATGTACTTCAAGGTCATTTTTGTTTTAGAATCTTCTATCTCTTCTAGATAAAAACACACTATCAAAAATGGATGCATTTCATCTTTATCCTAAAATGTGACTTTGTCCATAATACTTTAATAGTCATCTTCTTAAAATGACATGATTTCTAAGGAACCTCCAATGCAAAAAAAATGTCAATTATAAAAAACATTTTCAATATTATCCTATAAAATCAAATCCAGACTCACACTTGAAACCCTTGGATACTCCATCTAGCACTCTCTCAAAAAGGTAGTGTCCAAATAATTTATCTATGTAGACAAGAGATTAAATATAATTTTGATATAATATTATAGTTATTATTCAAGTTAGCATTATTTTTTTGATGGTTTAAGACATTCCTTTTTCAAATAGTATATTACATTTTTCTAGTTACATCCATATAATCTTCCTTAAATGGATAATTACATCAGCCATAGGTCTAATTTTACTATGTATACATCATTCAGTCAACAAGGGGTTTTCTAAGGATAGCTCAGCCATATCCCACTTCCCAAAATTTACCCCTTTTAAATATGATCTTGTTTTGTGTACTTGTGAAGGCTAGGGTTTTGATTTTTTAGGTCATCCAAATAGTGTTTACAAAATGTATAAGACACTATACAAACATAGGTGAGCAAGACCAAATTTTTAGATCCAACATATAGTCTATCTAGACAAAGCTACAGTAAAAAACATCAATTCACTACAACCTTATCTATATTTTTCATCTTTCTCCATATATAGAGTAGATATTTATTTAAAATTAAATTTGTATTTGTGAGATCTTATATATAGTTATATAGAATCACAATAAGCCAATTAATAACATAGTTTGAAATAAATCAGATTACAAGGAAATATCTTTAACCCTAATTCTAGGTTCTATTTTTATTAACTTACAACCTATATAAATTATGTTTATCTATGCATTTAATTTATTATATATTATTTACCTTCCTAGATCATATTTCAATAGTTTACATCTCTAATTATATTTAATTATTTATTATAATTATTTATAGTGTAAATACATAGATGAACTTTTATCCAAGTTTAATTTTATGCCTAGAGAAATAATGATGACATGCATACATTTTTTATTGACCAATTATATTGCAATCATAAAGATTATAGGAAAAAAATTCCTACTTCCATGCTTAAAAAAACTCCATATCTCATGGATAAGGTTAATAAAATTATGACTGATACTTTTCTCAATATGAATAAACAAAATAAATATAATGGTCCACCACCCATAATTTTAGAGAAATATGGAAAAGGTTACAATTGAACAAAGAACATGGCATATAGAGGTTATGTATTAGGGTGAAATGAATGGGTAATTATTGAGCAATTAATCCCCACTCCTCAATAATTAAAGATAGGCCTTGGATATAATATAACACTAACTCTTGATTCCAAACAACAACATGATGCTTCATTATACAAACCCTTAAATTCTAACTTTTCCAATTATAGTACAACACTCCAAAATGAGGTTTATAATGTTTCATATTTAGAGCTTATTTATATTGAGTTTCTTACACTTGATAATTTTTCTAATGTTTAATCTCTTCAATAATATATGGGGTGATATGATAACTTGTCATTCTTTCATCATAAAATATCATTCCATTATAAGCTTAGTCTTCATTCTTACTTTGGCAAGTGTCAACATTACTATATAAAATATGACAACCCATTAGATTTGATATATTATTTACCCATCATTATTTACATTGAAGACTAATCCAAATTACTTAACAAAGAAACAAATGAATTCAAATTTGATACAAAATAAGATCTAAAGTGCATATTACTTAGTGCATTGATGACACCTTAATAAGATAAACACCATACATAACTTTGACATAATTTATAAAATCATTTAATTGGATTTATTATGTCATACTTGGTATTTACCATAGATTTTCATAATATAATAGCCAATATAGATACTACACACACACACACACATTCAAAATATTCATCCTAAAATTGATTTATTAGTTAAAGATGAGATACAATGCTTATTAAATGTGATATTTATCTGACACATCACTTATTCACTTTGAATGTCTAGCATTGTCCCAATTCAAAACCTAATGAGAACATATATATTTATAATAAATCTATAAATTTGAACAAAGTTTGTCCCAAAGATGACTTCTTTGTACCAAATATTGATATTATTGTTGATACTATTTTTGGGTATGAGGTGTTTTCATTCATGAGTGGATTTACTGACTACAATTAAATAAAAATAATCATGTTGACCAATATAAGACTATTTTCACAACCCATTGGGGTAGATTTTTCTATGTTGCATCCCATTCAAACATAAATTTTTTGATGCTACTTATTAAATGGTTACGATTCACAACTTTCATGATTACATGCACAACATTGTTGATTCCTATGTTGATGATATTTTAGGAAAATAAAATAAATATGAAGACCATGTTAGATAATTAGGAAAGGTATTTAAATAATTATTCAAGTACAATGTTTGATTAAATCCAAATGAGTGTGTCTTTGGTATCACATTTGGGAATTTTGGTTTTATTATCTCTTAATGGGATATTGAAGTTAATCCAAAAAAGGTAAAAGTTATGATTTATATGTCTTAGACTACCAACTTAAAATAATTGAGAAGTTTGATAGGAAAAATCTAGGTCACATAATTATTTGTATTTTAGTTAATTGACAAAACCCAACCATTTTATATATTTATACACAAAGGCACATAATTTTAAAGGGATGACCATGGTCAAAAGGCTTTTGATGAAATTAAAAAATATCAAGCTAATCCATTAGCCATTATGTAATCATCTCTAAAAACCATTATTGATATACATATATATCATTGAGCATGCCTTGGTGAGCTTGTTAGCATGATAAGTTGATGAGCATAGAGAAATATCCATTTATTACATCAGGCATACAATGGTTGATTATGAAAATAAATTAAACTCAATAGTGAAATTATTCTTAGTTATTATGTTTGTAAAACAAAAATTAGACATAACATGTTTAATAATAAGTCATTCTATTAAAAAGATTGATCCTTTAAGGTACATCATGTATAATCCTTACTTATCTAGGCACATAGTTTAGTGGGTGATGTTTTTATGTAATTTAGTCTTAATTTTGTGCTCCAAAAATATATTAAAGGGAAAATTACTGTAGATTAGTTCACTGTTGATCCGCCAGTGGATTATATTCCTTTGAGTTATTATTTTTTATATGAATTTGTTATGTATACCAATGAGAACAAAACCTAGACCATGTATTTTTATGGGATCAACTATGCTTTAGGATCTAGGGGAAAAATTTTATTAGTAATGCTCTAAGTTCAAACTATGTCATTAACATATTTATTGAGCTTTCAATGTATAAAAAATCTAGTGAAATACAAGGATTTGATTCTTTAATTACATGTCTCATATGATTTAAAGAAAAAATTCATAAAATTTTGTATTTATTATCAAATTTTAATCAATCAAGTCATAATAACATACCAAAATAAATAATATAAACTCTTTTGATATCAAAATCTAGTCCACAATTTAGTTACTAACTTCAATGACATTTAGACTGGCAACATTCCTAGAAAGAAAAATTTCAATGTTAATGTTATAACTAATGTTGCTTCACTTGATCCTAGTGACATCACATATAACCATGATTAAATTATTACTATAACATTACAACATTTTTTTTTAAATTTCTAGCATTATATGGCCTAGAGGTATTCACCATAAATAGTAAAACCAATACTATAGAATGGTATACCAATATATAAAACTTCCTAATCAATGAAATTGATCTTGAAAATATTACCAAAAAAAAGAAAATAAAAATTTGATAAGATATTATTAGATAATCTATCACATGACACTCTTTTATAGATATATTTTGAAGGTCAATTACTTATATGCCTGGTGTGAACAAGCTAAATTTTCTTTACAAGAGGTTCATGATAGAGAGTGCATGGCCATTTTAATAGTAAGGAAATACCATAAAAATTATTATGAATGATTTAATATTGTAATTACATGGATAAAGTATGTAAATAATATGTAAAACTTTGTGAGTAATGTAAACATAATAATAATGTATAATACACCATCTCTAGAGTTATAACCCAGTTTATCAATGTTTCATTTTTTCCTTTGGAGTTTCATTCTAGTGGCAAGATTAATCCTAAATCCTCAAAATGACATATATCCATCATTAAAACCATTGAATATTAATTAAAAGGGTTGAGGTTATTCCCTTAAAGTCTACCACAAGTGAATACATATGTAGATTTCTTATGCTACGTATTATATTTTAATTTAGAATTATATTTATGATTAAAACTGATAATCATTCATCTTTCAAGTGAAAGATAGTAAATGATTTTTGTGTAAGATAATAAATGTTTTTTTGTTTAAAATATAAGTTTCAACATGGATTTTTTACAACTTATTGTACATATTGGAATGGTCACATTGAGGCCAAAAATAATATAAGAATGAATATTTTAATCAAAATTATTGCCAAACATGGTGAAGATTGGCATACCTAGATTGTATATGCCTTATGGGCTTATTTTATAAGTGTTTGAATAACTATAGAGGAAGCAATCTATTATTTTATGTATGATGAACATGAAATTATCCCACATTATCTTGAGATTAATTTTTTAGGTGTATCATTAAAATAAATTGTTAGTGATAAAAAATATAGTAAAAATGATTACATCAATTAAAAATACTTGATGAGACACACATACATGCTATTGAGAATTTAAAAGTTTGACATAATTGACAATATAAAAATTATAACAAAAATATTAAATAAAAAGAATTTCACATTGGTGATTTGATGCTAAAATGAAATCAATAGAACATAAATGCAAATAAGGAACATAAAGTAAAATTCAAACCAAGCTAGTTAGGTCCTCATAAATTATTTATTTTAAATATTTTTTTAGACAAAGGCATCCTTACCATCTATAGACACTAAAATTTGGTCTTTGGTAGTTAAAAATGGCAAGATTGACACACATTTACCATGAAATGAATTGATCACTCAAATAAGGTCCTAAAATTCCATTTTATTACACTTTAATGTTATCTTATGAGTCACTACCTCTATTATTTTATTATAAATCACCATGAATATCACTATCTATTTCAAACTTGTTAAATATCTCTAGACTCTCAGTTTAGTCTACATGTACACTAGATAATTTTCCCATGATCACCAACTTGTACTAATCAAACTTGGCATGTACCAACCCCATTTTAGTAAAGGATATTTTATAAAATAAAACCAATACTTAGGTTCAACCCATTATCATAACATGTTGGTGGTGTGAGGAATTATTCAATTCAATCTATATATAAAAATATCAAGGTCTTATTCAAAAAGGACTTTGCATAGACATATATACACTATTCCACACTAACCAAATGAATTTTATTCTTCCAAATTCGCATACCTATCACTAGGAGAAATCAAAATCTATGTCAGAAGCATACCAAATATTATCCAATTTTTTTCAATTATCAAGAAAAAGCATTAGCTAAATACATAATGAAGGAGCAAAATTGCATAATCACATTAGGTGGGATGACTATGTTTGAATTGATTTTCCTCCTTTGAGTATTGTATACATAAATAGAGATAAACCATCAGACATGGGTGATTAGGATCAACTCAACCCATTAAACATTCCCCCAATTTTGTAGGTTTCTATCCTTCACAAGCACATCTAGGGTTTCAAGGTAAAGGAGGCTTATTTCTAGATGTGTGCATCATTAGGGTTCATGATGAGAAATATAGATAAAGAAAATTAAATAATAGGTAACCATATAATCATTGTAACTGACTTATTCATAGGTTAATATTGACTATAATTCTAGTATCAATTAGCAATATTGACCCAATCTTGGAAACCGACCTAATGTAGTTAGAGAATTAGTTACGAAACTAAATAAACAACATACTTATTTCTCCTATTTTTCATTTTTAAAATACATACATATTTAAATAGTCAATAAAAAAGATAAGTATTGTGATCTATTTAGTATTTTATATATTTTTCATATGCCCTTGTCAAATTATAAGAATCAATCTCATTTTTTTACATTTATATGTATGCTTGAATGTCATATTTAATTATCTAAATTATATTTAAAATTTATATTAATAAAATAAATCTCATTCATTAATCCAAAATAGGGTCAAACATATTGGTGAACCCATACAGATAAATAATAGTGCAAAACACTAGGTTTTTTAGGGTTTCATCCTTCTACGATTTCATATTTCAGCCTCAAGGTTTTTTTTCATATCTATTTTTTATTAGTCCCTAGGAGTACACATTAATCATGACCATGTTAAATGAACATTATTGGTTATCACATGTAATTTAATCTTTTCATATTTTTAAACATGGGTATTATATCTTATTTAGATCAATTATACAAGAAAATGGGTAACAAGGGTCAAATCTAAATTCACTAATAAGGCTAAAGTTACCGATGAACAATCGAAAGCCTTCCTCCAATCTTATTTTTATAAAATCCAACTTGAGATGGATATTATTAGTACTATATAAAAAATAACATGCATGGCTCCCTTTGTTACTCCTCCCTAAATATCTTAAGATTGTAGTAGCTACCATCTTACTCTCATTATTGCCCATGAGTTATTTTAGATTACACAGTCCATGTTGCAACATAGATGAGTTAGGATGTCCTATAATGTTTTGAAGAACAAAGTTAGTTAACATGTTCCTCCTTGATCCCTTACATTTATTGTGAGGAAATCCAATCAACCTCAAGGGTATTACATCATTGATCAACTTAAGAATACTTGTGCTAAAAAATATATGTTAGTGTAGACACCAAAATAGTGTCAACTCCCCTTGGTCCCTTGCACACCTTTATTAATTTAAAATAAACTAATTATTTTAAATTAATGACATCACCCTAGACACCTCACCTTGGATTCCTTGCCCTTAGACCATTTATCACCCTATGAATAATCATAATTACCTAAGACCTATTCCAACTCTCCCACTAACCCTCTCACCTATTAAACCCGCCTCTTGACCGTTCTCCAACGGCAAATACACTCGGCACATGGAAAAATGGGCAAAGGGATAGAAATAGCCCTTTTACCCATTCTCTAGCTACCGATGTCAGTCAACTATCAGCTGATGCCAGTAGTATCGCCGATGTCAATTTACTTAAACTGAGTTCTAACCCTCGAATGTGAATTCTCTTGCCCCCGAATCTGAATTCTCTTGCTCCTCAACTCTTTGCACATCAAAGGCAGGCTTTGGAATGAGGCCTCAGCATTCTATCATCACTCTCTAGGCTAAGAAACTCTACAAAATTCACTCCACACTAGATTGAAACGTTACATGAGGTCTTCAGCATCAGCGACAATGCGAACAAGTCTTCTACACTTTTGGTTCTCCCACAAGAGCGAAGTATTCTTTTGGTTTACATTTTAGTATTTTCAAAATGCATTGGTAATTAGTCCATTGGCTATTTCTAAGTACTGTTGAGACCAAATTCGGCATTCTTCTTGGAGAGGCTGAAAAGCCTTTCTTTTATCCTGACCCATTTTGATAACCTGTCCCCTACCTTTGTCCTTCCTAAGACTTTGTCCACTATCCTGTATCCTTGCACAACTCCTACAGACCTCCCAGACTCCTCTATTGACCAAAGACATCAACTAGAAACCTGTCCAAGGCCCATTGCCCCTACTGACATCGGTAATATAATTGACGTCAGCAACTTTCCCAACTGACACTGGTAGAACTACCGACATCGGTGACTATGGAAGACTGATTGTAGGATTTAGGTACGCATTATCTATTTCTCCTTCTTTAAGTCTTTCATTATTTATTTCCATTATGACATTCTCTTTATCAACTAGTGGACTGTCATCCCTCTAGGAAGTCTTCACGCTTCCAGGACCGAGCATGTGCTTGGCAGTCCACCATATCTGTCTCTAACATTCTTCTGTTTAAGTCTTATTCTCTCTTTAGGTGTCTTCCTCCATATCCAAAGAGGAGCTCCTACAACATTTGGATATGGTGCGTAGCTTCATTTGGGTACATACAAACCCCTGACCATTATCTTTAGTTTCTTATTTCTTCTGAATGTAAAAAGTGAAAATGAGTAGAAGCATTCTAGCACACCCGGTGGGACCCTGGAGTTTTCCTGGGGTTCATTTCTTCTAAAGGCAAACATTCATATAGGTGCATTAGAAAAAAATTCTTCTTGCATCCTTCTTCTATCTCTTTATCTCGAAAAGACACCATTAGCATGAGTTAAAAAGATTCTTTCTTTTTCTTCTTGTCACCTTTTTCCTGCATCTTAGAGTAGTGAACTTCATACTCTTAACCTTTTCCCCACTTGTTTGCATCTGAACAAAACATTTCAATTTGGGTTAAAAATATATTGCATCTCATTCCTGCTTGAATGTATTTTTAGCTTATCTAGTAATTAAAATTGCATTATGAATAAATCATAGTGCATGTATGTTACACATCTAGACCACAAGCACATCAAACTAAACATCTAAACATACCTGAGATAAGGTCTGACTAGGATTTCATCACCTAGCTGATACCTTACCCTTTCTGGTAATCTTACTTGGACTTCATTACCAGGGGGAGAACCCACTCTATTCTCTAGCAGAGTATAAACTATAGGGGAAGTATATATTGGCTAAGTGACCTAGCTTGGCTCTGGGCTCATGAAGTGAGGGGAGCAAGATCCTAGCACCAGGCCACATACAGAACCTAATACAGATTTTGAGCACCAAAACTTAACCCAAAACCAACCATAGACTACCTCTTTTAGGACCCATTCTAAAAGCCCAATTCCCAAACATACTCTTCTAAGGCATAAGCCACCACAACTCTAAAATTTATTCTTAGGAATTTAACATTTAGAGGTTGCTTGCCATCATCTATTTTTTTGACTGTATCTAATTTTTTGAGCTAGTGAGGTCACATTCTGAGATCCAAAAATAACTCAAAACTTTCTTCTTTCTTCCAAAAACTTTTAGTTTTCTGAGTTTCTAGAAATACACAGTAACCGACATCAATTTTTCCACTGATGTCGACAACTGTTCATCACCAACATTGGCTATCTGACTAACATCGGCAACTTACTTCATCAATATCATTTTTTCTACTGACGTCAGTCACTGTCAAAAAAATTTCTTCTCAAACAGCAAGCTAAAAACCTAACCTTTTTGCTGTTAAAACCAAATTCTAGTTTTCTAAGGTTGAAACATACAGTTTTTAGAACCTAAATGTATTTTGCCTTGGATGGTTTTGACATGTAATCAAACCAAAACTCTTGTTGACCATGCAAGGAAACAACCACTCCCACCTTCACCTTCTATATCAAGTCCCCGAATGGAGTATAATTCAGAAACTAAATGTACTCCTATCCAACCAACCCCAACTCAACCCCCTATTGTTCTCGAAGGGGACCAAGACTTTGAAAGGTTCCTTGACCTCAATGTCAAGGCTCTTCAGCACTATCTCATGAGAAGTCAAACGCCGTAGCCTTCAGGTAACCTAGTTTATGGGATGCCAACTTCCTTAGTTGAAATGGCAATCATATCAATAGCCTCCATAACCCAACCCATGGTCACCCAGGCCATTGCCTCAACTAACAACCTGACCATGACCAATACTCAAAGTGTGGCCTCTCCTTCTATTTTAGGACCTACCTACATTGGGGTTTATGTACCCCCTCAACCACAAACCATTCAACAAAGTTCTACACCATTCCAAAACTTAATTGTCTCCATCCCACCTACTCTTACACCCATAAATACAAGAGTGACTACTTATCCTTTGGCTAGTGTTGCCACCATCCAACCACCTTTGGCAACATCAAGCCAAGTTGTGCCTTCTAGCTTTATGACACAACCACCCTTGACTTCAACATCAGTCCCTATGACTAGTTACCAATATGTTGCACCTATACAAGTGCAACCAACTATGTCATACACTCCACCTAACACCTTCCAAATGCCTTACAACCTAGGGGGTGCCCCACCTACAAATCCATCAATCGATCTAATCAAGATGTTGATGGATAAGGTGTTTAATCTTGAGACATCTATTTCAGGTTCAAGAAACGTTCTCTCATATGAACAAATCTATAATGAACCTATTCATCCTTCAGTCCCAATCCGACCATATCCTAGTCAGTGGGAACTTCCCAAGTTTACTCGCTTTTAGAGTAAGGAGGACCCACAGCAACATCTATGAGCATTTAGACATGCTTCTTACCTTATAACACATGATGATGCATTATTACTGCACATATTTCCCATCTCACTTTCTAACACTGCCCTTGACTGGTATAGCTCTATTGCCAGTCATTCCCTTTTTTCTTTCACTTAACTTGCCCAACTATTCCTTGACCACTTTTCAATCAACATCACTAAGAAGGTCTCCATTACAGACCTCTATTCTATCAAACAATTCGACGATGAGTCAATCACTGACTTCGTTGCCCATTGGAGAGGTTTGATTAACCAACTCTTCTTTTCTTTACCTCAACCTGAGCTCATTGAGCTCTTCTCTAGAGCATGTACCAAGCACATCTCATCTACTTTGCGGGTCCAAACATTCCACACATTTGATGAAGCTTTCACAATGGCCAGGAAGCTTGAACTCTACACTGTCAAAGAAGATAGAGTCACATTGCGTGGTAAAAATACTAATGCAAAATCAAATGACCCTTCATCCAAATATTATTCTTCTAATTCCAAGTCCAAGGGATCAACAAACACTGTGGTCCTTAGGCCATCATCTTCAACAACCAACCAATCTCAACCTTCCACATCAGAATACATCACAAAATAATTCCAACAATGATACATACAGCGTCAATATACTCTAATAGGAGAATCATACGCTTCTGTGTTGGATAAATTAGTAAAGTAGGCAGTCCTTAACCTCCCTCAAATTTGACCACTACCTCAATTTGATCCCTCGCATGCCATCCCTGTATGGTATAGGGAGAATGACTTTTGTAATTATCACCATGTCAAAGGCCATGACACAAACAATTGTAAAACCCTTAAGAACGTTATTCAAGATATGTTAGATAAGCAGGATCTTGTCTTGGGTAACCCAAATGCACCACCTAACCAAACATAGACATCTTTGGGCAACCATTCCCTAGCCATCCCCTAGTCAAAATAACATTCAGACCATAGCTGAAGACCCCCATGAGCGTAATATACACACGGTTAATATGGTTTCACCTTTAATCTCTAACCAACCTCTTCCACAAACTGAAGAGGTTAGTCAAATTATCCCTCCACCATAGGAAGAAGAGTCCTCTTCTCCTAATAGTTTTCCATCTACCCCTCTTATATTGGAAGATGCTTTAACCATACCAACACCACTAGCCCCACCTTCATCCTTCCTACTACCAATGGAGGAACATACCTTTCCTACTCTCCAAACACAAGTCGAAGGTACAATCATCCCTACCCTCTATCCTCTTGAGGAGTCACATTCTCTAATTCTTTCTCCATCAAGAGAAGAACTTGTCTCTTCACCTACTTCAACCAAAGAGGATCCAAGAATGGCTCTCTCTTGCCTTTGGCTTGAGATTGCCGCATCTAACACATTCCCACTCTCACAACCACCAAAATCTTCCGACAAACCAATTATAAATCCTAACACAATAGCTTCTAAACCATTCTCTCGACTGGTTGAAAACTTAGGATTTCTCCTTTTGAGGAACTTAGAACATGAGGCATTATGGCAGTGACTCAAAGCTCCTTATCTTACACATCCCATCTCATCTCGTACTGATGACCCTCCTTTGACAAAATCTCCCAAAGTCTCCAACGAGGACCAGGCTTCTACTTCCAAATCTTTAGAAGCTCAACCATCCACATTTGAGCCTAAACCCTCACAAACTTCCACTATATTGAAACCAGTTAAATCCCTTGGTGTTCGCCCCATATCAAACCTCACTCACCCACAAGTGAAGGTCGATTTGAATCTCACCTCCCATAATAGTGGTCCTCATACCATATTAAAGAAGGCTACTAAAACACATCAGAGAACTCCTCCTCCACCATCATCATTACCCTCCATTTTGGGCCCACATCCTTCTACCTTAATAAGAGTGCTCCCTAATCCAACACCTAACAAAAACAAGTTGCCTCCATTACTCCCTTTACCCACCAAAAAAATACCTCCTCTGAAAAATTTGGCACCCCTCATAAAGAAAGTGTCATCTACACGAGTGGCCATACCACCAACCCAAAAGGTGGTATAGAAACCTCCCTCAACAACTCCCAAACAAAAGTCATCAACACCTAGTACATCAACAAGCATAGACCCATTAGTGGGTTCATATGCTTTGATACTACGCCAACTTTTACAAACTTCTAACATCACTCTTCCACCTATTAAACCATTTCAAACCCTCGAACCAAAACCGTGGTTCGATGACACTAAAATCTACCTATATCATCACTCACCTATGCATGACACTAAAAATTGTTGTGCCCTCAAGGTTATCATTCGCCATTACTTGGAAAAAGACACCCTTCTTGTTGAGGATATTGTCAACAAATCTCCAACACTATCAAATGTCTCTCCAACCTCTCCACCTTCATCGGGATCCCATCATCAGACTATGGTCCCTTTACCTCCTTCACCCCCTTTATTCAAGATTAATACCATCAATATGGCGACTAGGTCACAAACTTTAAAGGATAAATCAAAAGAAAAAGTTGTTATTCCTTGGACCTACCCATTCGTCAAACCTGCTCAACCACCAAAACCCAAGATTTCTATCTTGGGTACATCCCAACCAACTTCTTCAGAGGCAATCCATGATTCTATGGTGAAACAACTTCACCAAACTCCCATGAAGATGACTTTATATGACTTCATTCAAATCTCTCCACAACATCGTCAAGCTTTAATCAAAGCTTTACATGCAGTGGAGGTCCAACCTCAAGACCCCCAACCACTAGCTGCCTTAGTCCAATCATTACCCACCGTCACCTCTATTACCTTTAGTGATTCTAAAATTCCTACCTCCAACTTGGAAGATTAGGATGCTACCCTTTTCATCATAGCCTACATTGATAGAACTCACATTAAGTGAGTTATGATTGATGGGGGTGCTAACATCAATATCATTTCCACCCATGCCTATGACCAATTAGCCCTCCCAAAGAATTGCGTGTCAAAGACTGACATAATTCTTTGATCTTTTAATGACTCCATTGCCACTACCGTTGGCACCATCGTCTTACATATTCGTGTTGGCCCATGAACAATCCCAAAACTCTTCTACATCATCAAAGGGGAGTTCCAATACAACATGTTATTAAGATGACCTTGGATCTATGCCATGGCCTGTGTCCCTTCTACATTACACTGTTGTGTCAAATTTGAATATGATGATCAAGTCCATGTCATTCCCACAGACCCCTCCCCTTTCAAGACATGCAACACAACTTATCGACCCAACAATGTTCTCATTCCTTTAAAAACATCGACTTGAACACCACCACCACTTGTGGAAGCTTCAACAAGTACACAAATGGCGATTACACCTACACCACCTCCTCAAGTGATAATAAAAGACCCTATAGAAGATACATTCCAATGTCTTTCACTTGGGGAGTATCATTTACTCACCTTGGACATGTTCTAGAATCCTCAAGAGTATGTACAACTTCATCACAATCCTAGCTATGACCATCATATCAGAATGGTTGTCCCTTATGGTCCTCTCAATCTTTGAACAAATCTCATCTATGGAGGGCTAGATCGAGCTCCCACTGATGGGAATCATCTTTCATCACCCCAACCATTTACATCTGACTTCTCTTTTCTTGGCAACCCAAACTTTGCTCATACCTATCTTTATAGGTGTGCATGGAAGGGCTTTGGCTTTGGGTGCTACGAACAAGGCTCCCACCAGCCCGTTGAACCACCAAATGATGAGGCCATAAAGAATGCCAATAAGTGGCATGGCCTAGGTTTCGAAGAACCTACTAAAACTTCTAAAAACTATCACCCTAAACCTATCATAGAACAATCTCCTCCAACCTCACCTATTCACCCATCCTCACCTATGGAGTTGGTGGTTTCTATCCCTCCTAGTTTTTTTTTGCATAAATGCAATTCGCTTGGAACCCTTGACCTATCAACTAGGTGGGGTATCTAGGTCTCTTCCTCTCATTTATCCAAACATGATAGATGATGAATCTACTACTATCAACACTATCCAATGCGTAGATGATGATTCCATTCTCACCTACATGGGTACAGATGACTCTTTCATTCAATGATCCCTTCCTTCAAAAATGTAGGTTATATTAAATGAATCAACCATTGACATTAACCACCCATCTTTTGATGTTCCTCACATTTTAAAGATTGGTCAATCTTTAGATGCCTAGGGACAAATTGACTATACCAAATTCCTTACAGATCATAGCAAAGCCTTTGCTTGGACCTATAGTGATATCCCTGGCATCGACCCTAACATTGTCATTCATAACATCATCACAAACCCCGTAGCTAAGCCTATCAGGCAAAAGCTTTGCAAGATGCATCCTCATGTCACCCTCGTCAAAGAGGAGCTTTAACGTCTTCTCTCCATCTCCTTTATCCAACTCATTGATTATCTATAATGGGTGTCAAACATTGTCCCCATCACCAAAGCAACTGGGGGGATCTGAATCTATACTGACTATCATGACCTTAACCTAGCTTACCCAAAGGAAAATTTTCATTTACCCAACATCGACCAACTTGTTGATCTTACTGCCAGTCATGAGATGCTATCACTCATGGATAGGTTTTTAGGATATAACCAAATCTTGATTGCACCAGAAGATCAACATAAAACTACCTTCATCACCCCATGGGGGACTTTTTGCTATAGGGTCATACCTTTTGGCCTAAAAAATGCAGATGCCACATATCAACGTGCCATGACTTACATCTTTCATGATCTCCTCCACAAAATCATGGAGGACTATGTGGATGACCTACTAGGCAAATCTAAACTTTGTCGTGATCATTTAACTATTCTCAAAATCATATTCACTCACCTCCTCCAATACAACGTTTGACTAAACCCCAAGAAATGTGTCTTTGGGGTTCTCTCAAGGAAGCTTTTAGGCTTCATCATTTCTCTTCATGGCATTGAGATTGATCCCGCTAAGATTTGAGCTATACTCGAGATGCTGCCACCTACCAATCTAAAGCAACTTTGCAGCCTGTAAGGGAAGCTTCAATCTATTCATCGCTTCATCTCGTAGCTTTCTAACCAATGTCAATCCTTTCATCACCTCCTCAAGAAGGACATCTCCTTTAATTGGGATAAGGATTGCCAAGAGGCTTTTGAGGCTCTTAAATGTTATCTTGTCTCCCCACCAGTCTTTATTCCATCTAAAGATGACCAACCTTTCTATCTTTACATCTTAGCAAAAAATCATTCTTTGGGTGCCATGATCACGCATCGAGATGAACAACATCATGAGCAAGTAGTTTATTACATAAGCCAAATGCTCATTTATTATGAAACTTGATATACTCATACCAAAAAATTTGCTTTGCATTAGTCATTGCTGCCTCTAAACTCTGTCATTATCTCCTCAATCACAAAACTTATGTCATCACCCATACCGAACCTCTAAAATACATGCATTCCAAACCATACCAAAATCAACATATGGCTCGTTGGCTCATGCTTCTTGCTGAGTTTGACTTGGAATTCATTCAACAAAAGTCTATAAAGGGGTAAACAATCACTGATCAACTAGCTGATGCCCCTCTACCTAACAACCAACCTTCCCCTTGTGAATTCCCTAATGAATCAATTGCCACACTTTCCACCGATGATATCTTCTATCAAATGACAATATTCTTTGATGGATCCAAATGTCAACTTGGTGGGGGTGTAGGGGTCATTCTCATCCCACACGAGGGTGAGCCCATGCCTCTCTCTTTTGAACTTGACTTTGAATGTACCAATAATATGGTTGAATATGAAGCCTTAATTTTGGGACTTCAAACTACCCTTTCCTTAGGTGTCAAGACCATCAATATCTTTGGCAACTCACAACTAGTTGTCAATTAAATCAATGGTTCATATCTTTGTAAAAATGAAGTTTTGCAAAGGTACAAACACCATGTTGACACATTTCTAGAGTCCTTTGACCATTATCTCTTGCAAATTGTTCCTCATTCTAGCAATAAGTTTGCAGACACTATGGCCTCTCTCACCTCACGCATACCATCTTCATCTTCTTCTTTGAGAATTTATGTCATGGTACACCATTAGCGTTACCTTCATATATCTCTACTAACATCAGCTTTTTTAGCACCATCAACTCTAGCCCATAAGATGTTTGGTATAAACAACTTGTGGACTACTTAACTTATTCTATTATCCCTCCTGGTCTCTCTAGTAATGTGTGATGGGCTTTTATCAAAAGCACGGCTTAATATACCATGCTAGGGGGTCTTCTCTATAAAAGAGGTTTTGATGGCCTCGTTCTTCGATGTCTAACCTCCACTGAAACATCTCATGCCATCAAACAAGTCCATGATGGGATTTGTGGAGGGCATTTCAGTGGTAACTCAGTTGCAAAGTGCATCCTTCACCTGGGTTATTATTGGCCCACTCTTCATCAAGACTACAGTGACTATGTTTGATGTTATATCAAATTCTAACAACACGCTATCTTACTTCACATCCCTAGCCATGCTCTACAAGTTGCTAAGGACTTATGGCCCTTTTCACAATGGGGCTTAGACCTAATCGGTGAGATTAACCCCCATTCATCTCTCTGACATCAGTCCATTATCACCACAACTGAATACTTCACTAAATGGGTGGAAGTGATTCCCCTTGTCTCCACTAAAGCTAAAAAAATTGTCAACTTCATCAACCAACACATCATCTATCGTTTCGGTGTACATCACAAAATCATCACCGATAATGGCAAATCATTCAAAAACAAAACTATCTAGAAACTTTGTGACTCATTTGGCATCAAGCTTAGCTTCTCCTCACCTTACTACCCATAAGAAAATGGGTAGGCCGAGGCTTCCAACAAAATCTTAACCAAAATCCTAATGAAGGTGGTCAATGACACTGGAAGGGATTGGCACATTCACATTCCCTTCACTTTATGGGCCTACCACACTAGCATTCAAACCCCTACATGTGCTACACCTTTCTCTTTAGTGTATGGAATAGAGGTTGTCCTACCTCTTAAAGTACAAATACCTTCTCTATGCATCTCTTTGCATGACATACTTTCTAATGATGACTTTCATCAAGATTGATTAGCTCAACTTGAGTTACTTGATGAAAGTCATCTTGCCGCTCTTAATCATCTTCATATCTACCAAAATCACATCAAACGTCCCTATAACAAAAACTTGAAAGAATGAGATTTCAAAATCGGGGATCTCATCCTTAAAGAAAACCAACATGTGACCAATATGGAGAGAAGTAAATGATGTAAGTTTGCTCCTAATTAGCTCAGACCTTATATCATAATGCACAAGTATGGATCAGGGACTTATTGTCTATCTTCTCTTGAAGGCTGGCCTGAACCTGAACCCCTTAATGCCTTGCATCTACAACCATTTTACTATTAATCAAGTACTCATTCACTTGATATTTAACTTGAGCTCATCTCTTGAGCAATCCCTATCATCCTCATTCTTATTCCTTTCAACCCTTTTTTCCTATAAACATTAGTTAATCCTTTTTGCATTAATACTTTGTCCTACTAAAAGGGAAACCCTTAAACCTCTATAGGCTAGTCCATGACTAAAACTTCAGTCCACAAAACATATAAAATTTGGATGCCTATTCAAAGGTCACAAAACTATAAATGTAGACTTCTCCCTTGAAGGATAGCTGCATAATTGCTATAACTGATAGACTGCTCCCTTGAAGGACAGCTATTCAAAAACATTCAACCATACAAAGCAAACTATAGACCAATCCCTTGAAGGATGGCTATGCCCAAATTTTGCTACAAATAACACTCTCTAAAAAGCATCTTGCATTGATCAGCTTCACATATGACCACAAAACAAAACAACATCCCCATGTAGACTTCTCGCATTGATTAGTCTACCAAAAAAAATTGACTGACAAACTATTAAGTCATGGACTTGCCTATAGTTGTTCTCAGGGTCACCTATAAAAGGGGCAACATTATCCTTGCTAAAAAGGGTTATGCTATCCTCACATCTCACATAATCAAACCCATTACCCCAACATACTCAATGGATTTTGAGCTCACTTAATGTCAAGTGATCAGAATACTTCTCTAACCCAATGGTCAATGATGTAATGCATGAATGGGGATTTTGTTTGCAAAAACCTTGTCTATGCTATCTTTATGGTCCTTGTCAATGAAAGAGCAATGCACCTTTCACTTCTTATACATCTTTGTCATATAACCAAACCCAATCAAACCTGACCAAACCAAACCAAAACATTTTCAGACCACTAACATATCATACCCCATTCACACTAGTTTCTATGGAAACCAATACACATGGAAACTATCAACCAAACACAATTTATGTCAAGCATACACCATCACTAATATGGAACTTGCTGAAGCATAAATATACTCATTTCATTTTTAGCATACATCATCACTAATATGGAAAAATTACTAGGGATGAAAAACCCACATCACCAATGTTACAGAATACACCATCACATAATATGGAAAAGACTTTAACATCATCATACACTCATCATTTCAAGCATGTACCATCACACATAGGGGAAATGCTAACAACCCTAACTTGACCAAACAAATATCAACCTCTTAGACCCTTCTTCCCTTTTGGGGAGAACTACATTGGCCTGAGGCCCTTCAAACAGGGGCTATGTAGGCAGCACTCAGATGACACAGGGTCTTCGAAGGTTAGCTTGGCCACATTCATTTGTTCGTCTACCTAATCGACAAACCATATAACCTTTAACAATGACTTAACCTTGACCAACACAATCCATAATTGGCTCTCTTCTTCCCTTTTGGGAGAAATACATTGGCCTAAGGCCCTTCAAACAGGGCTATGTAGGCAGTAGTTAGTTGACATGGGGTCTTCTGGGGTTAGCTTGGCCACATTCCTTCGTTCGTCCATCTAATGAACCCACTATCTATACCAACCCAAAATAACAACCAAATGACCAGCCCTGACACTATGGAAGTCACCTTTGACTTCTCATAGGTCACATTGGAGATCACATGCATCTCCCCATCCACAACAAACATTTGAGATCACTTATATCTCAACTCAACTCAACCAATGACCTTAGAGATCACGACTATCTCCTCATACCATGACCATTTTTGAGACAATTCTATCTTAGTTATTTTGATTGCATATATGCTACCTCACAAATAGATAGCAAATTGTATGCACCTCACATTACGACCCTCACAAGTATCAGATCGCGCTCCAGTTGATCTCCACTACTTGTGACATTTTTGTGTTTTTTAGGAGCACTTCTTGAGCCTTGGATACTTGGAACATGATGACCATTAGAGCTACAATTTGGATCAAATAACCTAATCAGCTACGACTAAAAGCTAGGGCCCAATTACTTCAATTTTAGTACTCCTCGACCTTGCCTGTGACAATTTGACCTGCCTATCATGTGAAGTGGTATACATGCAATCTCAACTATTGCAGCATTCACACTCTAACTTCACAATACACGTCCACTACTTATCAAATCGGCACCCAATATCAGGTTACCTTCCCTCAACTCCCACTTTGAGGGGGAATACCTCATCCCATACCTGGGGAGACTTCTATTTTTGTCTTGCAGTTCATTAGAACAACCAATAGGACAAAAACAGCCTTATCCCATACCTAGGGCAACTTACTCCTATTTTTGTCTTGCAGTTCGTCAAGAATAACCAACAAGACAAAAAGGGGCAAATGTAGACACCAAAATAGTGTCAACTCCCCTTGGTCCCTTGCACACCTTTATTAATTTAAAATAAACTAATTATTTTAAATTAATGACATCACCCTAGACATCTAACCTTGGATTCCTCACCCTTAGACCATTTATCACCCTATGACTAATCATAATTACCTAAGACCTATTCCAACTCTCCCACTAACCCTCACACCTATTAAACCCTCCTCTTGACTATTCTCTAATGGCAAATACACTCAGTGCATGGAGAAATGGGAAAAGGGCTAAAAATAGCCCTTTTACCCATTCTCTAGCCGCTGATGTCAGTTAAATATCGACTGATGCTAGCGGTATCACCAATGTCAGTTTACTTAAACCGAGTTCTAACCCTCGAATGCAAATTCTCTTACCCTCAGATCTAAATTTTCTTACTCATCAACTCTTTGCACATCAAAGGTAGGCTTTGGGATGAGGCATCAACATTCTATCATCACTCTACAAGCTAAGAAACTCTACAAAATTCACTCCACACCGGATTGAAATGTTGCACGAGGTCTTCGGCATCAGCGATAACGTGAACAAGTCTTCTACACTTCTAGTTCTCCCCCAAGAGCTAAGTATTCATTTGGTTTATATTTTAGTATTTTCAAAATGCATTGGTAATTATTACATTGGCTATTTCTGAGTACTATTGAGACCAAATTCAGCTTTCTTCTTGGAGAGGTTGAAAAGCCTTTCTTTTATCCTGACCCATTTTGACAACTTGTCCCCTACCTTTGTCCTTCCTAAGACTCTGTCCACTATCTTGCATCCCTACACAACTCCTACAGACCTCACAGACTCCTCTGTTGACCAAAGATATCAACTAGAAACCCGTCCAAGCCCCATTGCCCCTACCAACATCGGTAATATAACTGATGTCGATAACTTTCCCAACTGATGTCGGCAGGACTACCAACATCGGTGACTATGGAAGACTGATTGCAGGATATAGGTACACATTATCTATTTCTCCTTCTTTAAGTCTTTCATTATTTTTTTCCATTATGACATTCTTTTTATCAACTAGTGGACTGTCATCCCTCCAAGAAGTCTTCATGCTTTTGGGACTGAGCATGTGCTTGGCAGTCCACCATATCTGTCTCTAACATTTTTCTATTTAAGTCTTATTCTCTCTACAGGTGTCTTCCTCCACAACCAAAGAGGAGCTCCTACAATGTATGGATATGGTGTGCAGCTTCATCTGGGTACGTACAAACCCTTGACCATTATCTTTAGTTTCTTATTTCTTCTGAATGTAAAAAGTGAAAATGAGTAGAAACATTCGAAAGCTAAAGTTACCGATGAACAATCGAAAGCCTTCCTCCAATCTTATTTTCATAAAATCCAACCTGAGATGGATATTATTAATAATATATAAAAAATAACATGCATGGCTCCCTTTGTTATTCCTCCCTAAATATCTTAAGATTGTAGTAGCTACCATCTTACTCTCATTATTGCCCATGAGTTATTTTAGATTACACAGTCCATGTTGCAACATAGATGAGTTAGGATGTCCTATAATGTTTGGAATAAAAAAGTTAGTTAACATGTTCCTCCTTGATCCCTTACATTTATTGTGAGGAAATCCAATCAACCTCAAGGGTATTACATCATCGATCAACTTAAGAATACTTGTGCTAAAAAATATATGTTAGAGTTACTCAATAGATCAATAGTCTAAAAAGATATATTATATAAATAATTAAAAGAGATAAATTTACCTAATGATACATAAATTTCATCATTTCCTTACATTATTAATACATTCAAAGAGAACAAAAAAGTTATCAATTTTGAAAAATAATACTTACCCACACAACATATAATTTAGCAAAATAACTTGGTCAAGTATGTATTGCTAGATAATGGTTTTGTATTGAACATTTTAAATAATTATTTCTTCAAAATTATTAGGGATCAATATGAATACTATTTAAGAATTTGATTAGATCATAAAATTATTTAATAACACTCCACATCAAATAATTAGAACCATCTCATTGAATGTGATACTATGTCTTGATATAGTACCTAATAATTTCCATTTTATGCCTAATTAGTTAGACTATGACCTAAGTTTGGGATGACCATGGATACATTATATGGAAGTATTTACATTGATATTACACATATGTATCACATATAGGCATGAATACAATTCCTATTCATATCCAAAAGATGAGGATCTTTTTAGATATTACAAAATATGCCAATCCACTAACAAAGACAAATCATAATCACAATTGGAAGATCATAATATTATTTATCCATAAAAACTAATTATAATATATAAAACTAACACATATTAAGTGGGTGAATAAATTATAAAACAAGACAAGGAACCAATTATTTCACACCAAGCCAATGTATAATAATAACCATAAGTTAATTTGGAACAACCACAACCTATTCTTGATCTTCATTTACTAGTGAACTCAGAATATCAAGATAGAATATTTATAAACTATTATGATAATGAAGATTAACATATCAACATTAAAAATATTATTGCTGATCATATATTAAATATAAAATTTAATTGTTTGGAATAATTATTATCTCATACCCTATTCACAACTATTAGAGTTGGAACATATCAAGATTGTTCATATATAACAAAGAAAGACAAATCACAAACTCCTATTGAGACACAATGGAAATTTAAATTATTAATGACTGATAATGAATGTATTATAAATGTGAATAATAGTTTTAATACTATAAAATATCAATCATGACCAAAATTAAATACACATAAGATTTGGACAAAGAAAGAATCATATAATTTGGTGAATAATGTGGAGATCAAAAATTATAATATTCCAACACCATTGTAAGTTATAAATATTTAGGATACACATTAAAAATAGTATTATAGATACTAATTTATCATAATATTTTCACATCACCATTGACTAAACATCAAGAAGTGGGTTGTATTTCACATCAAAAAGGAAATGCATATTGTGGTTATCGTAGAATCATGGGACATGACATAGATCATTGTGAAGCTTTGAAAACATATTTAAAAATATAAATATGAATAAATTATAAATATTTCATATCACCAATATGAAAAACCTACATCAATCCTAATAAAGGTTCCATATACAATAATAATGAATAGAAAGTGTCTTTAACAAGATCCATTGACTATTACCATCTTTATGGAAAGTGAACATTATAAAAATGTTTAAATAGGTGATAAAAAATAATACAGCATATGAAGTGTTATATGTTTAAAACACTTAGGACATGAATTATATAGTTTAAAATTATCACATAGTGGTCATGACCACTTGGATATATCCTTTTATAAATAGTTTGTGGGATAAAGTGATAAACACACTCATATGGGTCATTCCTTATAAATATAGAATACTCTCCACATTATAAAAATTATGATTAAAATAGATGAAATGTATAGTATATTGAACTAATCAACATCTCAATTTCTCACATGAATAAATATTTATCATTATTTGACATGACAAATATGCTTACGATGAAGGAACACAATCTTTAGAGATGATGGAAGGCACAACAATGGAACAACAAGAACCAAATGAAGAATAAGTAATTAAATTACATAATATCAAGGAAAATCCAATATATGATAACTTCAATCCTAAATATCAAGACTTACTTTCATACTCATGTGCCAAAATGTATAATATTTCAAAAATACAAAGTAATTAAATAGTCATAAAAAATTAAAAAAATATTCAAATGTTCAAAATACCCAAAATTAGTAGCTAAGAATGACATGATTTATATTTTACAATATTTAAATATGTTATTTATCTCATGCTTGGTAGATGACATATTATTTACCTACACATATGCATTTCATGGCATCTAAGTGTTATTCAGGACATACAGGTTACTTTTGGACATATATATGTTGTTTTTTCCTCTACCCATTGGCCTTGCATATATTAGGGGCATATAATTATATAATTTTTTATATTATAGTCTATTTATTTATATTATCATTGTACCATGTTAAGATACATGTATTTCTTACACACACTTTTCTAGTTACTAAGTTCTTACATAGTGATACATGATTTGCTATTATACTATGATGTGATATTGATATATATATATATATATATATATATATATATATATATATATATATATATATATATATATATATATATATATATATATATATACATATATATGTATATATATACATATATATATATATATATATATATATATATATATATACATATATATATATATATATGGTGTTGAGTTATTCCTTTTTATATTATCCATTGATGTTGTTACTATTTTTCATTTTTGTGACAATTTTCATGTGTCTTTTTATGACATTTTACATGTCCTTTTATATGTGGCCCTTGGCCTTATGTGTAATACTAACATTTTCACATATTTATCTTGACAAAATTGAAGGGCACCATGATATATATCATGCATTATTTTTTCTTAGTCTTATTAAATTACACTTCTAATATATCCTTCATGGATTTATCTATATAGAAATGACACTTACATGTCATGCATTCAATATGTTACTTACATGCCTTGATTGATACATACATTACTATGATGACATATTTTACACATGATCAAATGATTTTACATTATGTTATCTTTACACAAGATATGATACGGTAAACTCTTATTTTGATATGAGTGACTTACATAATACATCCCTCATCTCAAAAGAGGGGCATTATAGTGGGATTTTCATAGATATGTAAACACCAATGAGCAAAACATTTGAATGAAGTAAAATTTTTACATATTCAAATGGTTTAGATTTTATATCGTTTAAATACATGGTAGATATTAGTACATTGATACTTATCATAGGGACATATGCCATGCATATGCATTCACTTTACAAACACTTTAGCACATATTCATACAAAATTAGATTCATATGCATACTAATTTATAAGAACATAATTAAAAATTTTCATATACACATACATTTAAGGTAAAAGTTCTTAAATTCAACATATACAGGCGTAACATTCTATATTAGTTGGTACATATTAACATGGCATGATACCAATTTATGCACACATAACAAAATATAGTTGAATGAAAAATGGTTGTCATTACACACACTTATCAAATTAATGTTCGTTATGGGGGCATGGACATGGTTTATTCTCTTAAAATCACACATTATAATCTACATTGAGTAAAACTATACAATAAAACATGTAGTCATGATGGAGGCATGAACAATATTCATTTCATTTCAATCATGAATATTTTTTCTAGATGGGTCAAACTTGATAAAATTAATTATAAATAATAAAATTGAATCTATAATGCATTTGTATTGTTTGATTCACTTTATTTGAGTGAAACTATCTTCATGGTTATATAATTAACCTATATAGTTATTTATTTGAGTAAACCTAGACTAGTGGTTATCTACTTTTCCTACATATTTATTTGGGTTAGTAAATTATGTATTTTTCTCCATGTTCATGAGGGTTGGGGCATGTTACCTTCCCATCTCATTACAAGTTTCGGGAATGGTCAACCCAAATCTCCATGTGATTCAAAAAGGAATAAAAAATCTCCATTACTTCAACAAAGAATCATCGTATCCAACAAGTTACAATGTTAGATGGATTACTCATGTATATGTCTAATTCTTTTCTCTTAATACATTTTAAATTTTCAATTTTAGAGTTCAAATTTCACATATATAAATTGACTACTTCATTTTCATTACAAGTTTTCATGGAGAAAAGATGTACACTTGAATCCATATCCCAAAAGCAAAGTGTGGTGTACACACTTAGGTACATTTTATCCTTTTACTGTAGTAATTCCATTACTAGAATAAAGGGGGGATTTATAGATACTAAAATATGGTCTTCAATACTTGAAAGTGAAAAATTGTAAACACATTGACCACACATGACTTGAGCACTCAAAAAAGGTCCTAATCCACCATCCTCTTACACTTTCATGCTATCTGATGAGTCAATATTTCCATTATGATGTTATAAAGCTACATGAATTTTAGTGTCTATTTAAGACATAATTATATTGAGAATACATCTCCAAACTCTCAATTCAATCTACCTATACAAATGAAGGTTTCACTTAATATAGTCAGTATCAACAATTGATATTGACTTGATTTGATTAGTATTAACCTATTCTAAACAAAAAATACTTTATAAAATGAAACTAACACTTATGTCAACCCATTAGCCAAGTATTTTAGCATAATGAGGAAATATTTAATTAGAACCACAAAAAATATAAAGGTATCACTTAAAAAGGACTTAACACTTATCAGACATACATATATACATTGTTGGACATTTAGTAAATTTTCCCTATTCTTCCCAATTTTATTACCTATCACCAGGAGTGGTCATAATCTAGTCATAAAATATACCAAATAACATCTAAAGTGAACATTTTCAAGTATCAAGTCTAATAATTGATAGCATACACATATCAAAGGAATATAATTACACAATCTCAATAGGTGTGATAACTATGTGTGGCTTGATTTACATTCTTGGAGTATTAGATATGTAGGCAATGATCAATCATCAAATGAGGGTGCTTGGGGTCAACTCAGTCCATTACACTTTCCCCTATTTTTAGGTATTTGGTCCTCATAAGCACATCTAGGGTTTCAATCCAAGAGAGGTTTAATTTTGGATCCGTGTACTTCATCAAAGTTTAGGATCACAAACATAGAATAAGCAAAGATAGTCATAGGTGACCATATAAACATTGTGCCATACATTCACTTACTTTAATACTAAATAGTTAGCCAGTATCAGCTAGAAATACTAACTTGATCTTTCTAAAATAATCCAATATACATAGAAAATCAATTCCAAAACCAAATGAACAACATACCTATTTTATCTAGATTTTCATTTTTAGAATATTGTCATATTTAAATAATCAACTAGAAAGACTAAGTATCGTGATCTCTTTAATATTTTATATATTTCAAATATGGTATTGCAAAATTAGAAGAATAAATATGTTTTTTTACATTTAGATGTATTATTTAATTCCATATCTATTGATATGAATTACATTTCAAAGTGTTATATTAACTAGATTAGTTTCACTCATTAATCAAAATTAGAGTAAAAAACTATCACTATACTTACCTCTCCTATGAGCTTCATTAATCATATCTATACTTATATTTTTATAGTTTGGAATGAAACCTACATATATTTTTCCATGAGCCCTATATTGGCATAATATTATATATATGGATATTATTACACACATATGTTTTGCATGCTTACATTATTTATTCATTTAGATATATCATTTTATTACATATATATAGACATAGGATTTGTATTCACACATGATACATATATTATTACACATTGATACCTTGAGATTTATCTAAATGTGGGGCATATCTTCATCCCCATCCACTTAGATACATTAAGGTAAATTATTATCCCATGCATTATCATCCTCAAAATAGGATGCAGCCACCTACGTAGCTTATCACAAAGTTATTTATATGTAGACATTTAATTTTGGTACAATATCTTATTACAATGTTTTATCACTATTTTGTGTATATGAGCAATCAAATTGAATTAGGGACGTATTGAAACTTGTTTTTATTTATTTATTCTTCTTCTTATTTATGCGATCTTATGGTATTATTTTCTTCTATTTGTAGTTCTATCATGATTATGTTGCGCTCATAAGATTATTCTCTCTCTCTTTTTCTACTTGTGTCTAGTTATTCCTTTGAGATAGGATCAAAAGTCCTATAATACCATCCTAGGTGCAATCAATTTTCCCAGTAGTCATGCCCTCTATATTCTTGTAGTCCATTTGACACATGGTTATCTTATCGATGTTTGGATCTATTTATCAATTATTGTCATTTTATTTTGCTGATATTTATAAAATAATAAATCTTTAAATTTTAACCATGGTAATCTTATATATAAATCATATATAAGAATTATAAAAGATGTAAAAACAAAATTTAAGATACAAGATCTAATAAGTTCCAAAGGATCCATAAAAGTTTTGAATTTATTTCCAGTCATTTATTTCAAAGTAGAGGCATACTCTAGATTTTTTGGTGTGAACAATGTTACTTTTCCAACTAGTTATACTCTTGGGTCCCTTTCACACCTTTCATTTAAGTTTACTTGGGGTTTTTCATTTTATGTCCATACATACATACATACATACATACATATATAGACATCTACATACACACACACATATACATATACCTACATACATACTACACCACTTGTCATAATACTATGCCATCTTGGTGAGTAGTTGGTGAGTGGTATTTCCACAAATACCTATTTTTAGGCATATTTGAAACCAATTCATTTATTGAATTTATTATTGTACATGAAAACTATCTCATTGTATTTTCATATCCTTGATAAGAATACAATTTATTGTTATCAATTTTCATCTCTTTTTTTGTGAGTTATTGCATTAGGCTTTAGATCCTTGTTGGTTATCTCTATAGATAAATCTCACATTATACCAAAGTGGATGAGACACCTGGGGTATCCTCTTAGGAGATCCAAGATTGTAAATATGGTATACACTTGAAGTATTGATTATGCTCTTCTCTTTCATCCTTTCAAGGATGATCATGAGATTAGAAAGATGTTGAAGAAATACTAGATTCTAAGGGGTTCTTCCTTATGTGTTTTTATTGTAAGAACATTCCATATATTGATGGAGTAAATTTGAGCTCACCATTAGATCTAGGGTGTCGAAGAAAGTTAGATTAACTTTTTTCATCTCGGTTAGATATCAAAGGCTAAATCCAAAAGGATTTTTTATATCAAAGATCATATTTTTAGGGTTTTATAGTTTTTTCCAAAAAAATGTAAACTTTTTCCTATGCACTGATTATTATACTTGTACTTATGCATCGTGTAATGGCTTACATCTTTTTTTTGTGCTTCACCTACACATTAAATTTTTTATATGAACTACACTCATGTTTGTGTTATATGCATAATTTTTTCCTAATGAATATTCTATAATAATAATAATAATAATAATAATAATAATAATAATAATAATGATGATAATAATAATAATATATGATACATACCACCACCCATATCTATACCTACACAACTACATATCTGGTGTGTACTATATTGGCAAAGTCAAGTTGTGTGTAAGGTGTTTTTTTAATTTTAACTTGTGTTTTTGTAATTTTTTAGACCCAATTATATCTAGTTTTTTTGGCTATAATTGAAATATGATCACAATGTCAATACTTCTTGTCTAAGTTACTTATAAATCAAATCCAAGATCATTGTGATATTTTTGTCAAAAAATATATATGGGTTATTTGGAAGCATACCATGTAGATTTTATTTTTATAAAAATATGTATTTTCTTCTTAAAATACTTTTCAAATGGTAAATAATAAATAAAACTAATTACTAGGTTTTTTACACCTCTTTTTAATATTTCCAGAACATTTCAAAATTATAAATGTGGTTAATAAAAAAAAAATATTGCATTTTTACTAATGTTATTTAAATATTTTTACAAAAAAAAAAAACTTCAAACCATTCACTTTTCTATGGTTAAA
This sequence comes from Torreya grandis, assembly GCA_037957365.1. NCBI lineage: Eukaryota > Viridiplantae > Streptophyta > Pinopsida > Cupressales > Taxaceae > Torreya > Torreya grandis. Next base: position 1,745,317 of record JARHVA010001192.1, on the reverse strand, counting down.
TCTAGTGAACCTCTAAATTTGGTGGTAGTTACACTAAAGTTAGCATAAATCTTTGAAAATTTAGACCCCCTCTCCAGCAAAGTTTTCAAATTATTAGTTCAATTTCAAAGTCTAATATCTTTGGCTCTTAACCTCATTTTTACAAGCATTTTTTTTTTAATTTATTTTTGATTTATATATTGGCTATTTTTCCACGCTCTATATAGTGGTGTAGGTAGTTTCTGATTTTGGTGTATGGATTTTCCACAAATTTCAAATTTTCAAGGGTATTAATGAGATGTTATAAATTTTGAGACCTTTTGTGACTTTGTTTTGGCTCATAAAATCTCCTTTTAAGGTGTAATTACTTTTCAATGTGCATGAGTTTTTATGTACCTCATAGTGGTACTACTAATTTGTCTTCATTATAATAAAAATTATGCTTATATAAATATAACATTATTTTAGAAATTATAAAACATAGAAATCATGACCAATTTACTATTTCTATAAATGGAAATTGTAATTTCACTAAAATATAAAATTACAAATAATATTTACCTTAGGCATCAGGGGGTTCTTTCAGTAAGTCATTTTAGAGGGTTATGGTGTGTGATTGTGTCCATTTGCTTTAAATTCTCACTTTTGTTCTTGTAAATTTACCATGGCTAATAATATATTTCCTCTCTTAACTCCAAAAAATTATATAACTTGTAAATCACATTCATGGAGAGATTTAATGGGTAAATTCTCACTACATAAAGGAAACAATTCTAGAACCAATAAAAGCTAAGGAAAATTTGGCATGACTCATTAAAAATACAAAAAATCTTAGATATTTGTTTACATTTGATTATATTGATATTATTTTTCATATAATTATTTTAAAATCACCTAAGGAGGCTTAAGACAAACTTCAACAATTATACAATCAAACTGATGAGTTAGGGTGTATCAACTTGATAATGATCTCATGAATCTAGATCCTAATTTTTTTGACAGTGTCCAAGAATATGTAACTAAATTAAATGAAATAAGAACACAAATTAGAGACTATGGTATTGAGAATAAGGATGTAAAATTAGTCTTCAATCTATTAGGTAACATTCCTTATGAACATGAAACATTTATTTCAGGTTTTCAAACTCATTAGTTAACTATGGGAAAGGATAGACTATGAATTCATTTGAATTATTTTTAGAGATGTTTATGATTTAACAAGAAAAATTAATCGCATTCGGAATTATGAAGCCATATAAGTCACAATATTTGGTGGTGGGTCATCCATAACATGTGAAAACGTCTAATAAGAAACATAAGCCACCAATGTACAATCCATGAAAATATCACACGCAAACATATTTTAATACACCAATAGATTCTAAATCTTTTTCCAATAAAGGGGAATCCTATAAGGAGAGACTAAATTTTTTATATTGAAATAAAATTGGTCATGATGAGAATCATTGTCATGCTAAGGAAATTGATGAGTTGACCCATATTCTTAAGAGGAATCACATTAATTCTCCATCTTCCTACACAAATTAATCATCTCTTTAAAATTATTACACATAAAATTAAGTGAAGGGGTAAGCACTATTATTAGAGTGAAAATATTCACAATAATGGATAGTTGACTTAGGGGCTATGAATCATATGGGTTTAGATTAATAACAATTTTATTCTTTAGAACCTTATTCATTACCTTGTATTCTAATTAGTGATGATACATAGGTGTATATTTTTGGGAAATGTTTGGTTGAAATGAATGATGGATCATTTAATAAATTTCTCTATGTTCTTGAATTATGTGCTAACCTCATGTCCATATACCAAATCACTCATATCTGGAAGGGTTAAAAAAATGAGTTTTCTCCTAATTCAATGGAGATTTTGGATATTGAAAATAATTCCTTAGTTGTAGTGGGACAATATGATCATGATTCCTAGCTATATACATTATCTAACTTTGTGTCTTATTAATATTATAACACTTTACTCATTCAATTAGATTTAGTGAGTAAACAATGGCATGAGTGGTTTAACCATCTCAACTACCAATATATTTGGTATATTATCTCACATAATATGGTCATATAAATCCCACCTACATAGTTTTTATATGGTTTATGTCAAGGTTATAACATAGACAAACATCCAAAGGATAAATTTGACAAAGGGGTTTCTAGGAGGGCTTCACATGTCCTTGATGTATTTGATAGTAATCTCATGTGTCCTTTTCCTACCTTGTCTTTTAATAATACCTACTACATACTCACCTTAATTTATAACTATTTTATATATACTTGGGTCTACTTATATTTAAGAAAAGAGTGAATTATTTGACTAGTTTGAAGACTTGAAGGATCATACCAAGAAGTAGTATTGAAAATATGTCAATATTATTTGCAAAGACAATGACCAAGAATATTTTAACCATCACCTTGATAAATTATTCACTCTTTAAAGGATTAAAATTCAACATTCATTTGTCTACACATTGAAACATAATGATGTTTTTGAATGGAAGAACATGGCCATAAAGGAGATGGATAATTATATGTTTCATGCTCATCTTCTTTCTCTAAATTTTTGGGTTGAAGCCATTAACTATACAATTCACATTTCATACTGATTTTCACACAAGGCCTTGATAGGAATAACTCCTTTTGAAACTTGGTACGACAAGAAATTAACTATGGGGATTTTTCAATTTTTTATACCCATTGATTGTTCACACATTCCCTCCAAGAAACACAAGGATTTATAACATCAAAGTTGATCTTGCCTCTTTGTTGGATATCCTAATGTTATTAATAGGTATCAAGTATTTGATCTAGAGATTAAGATTATTTTCATTGAGGAGAGTGTTTAGTCCAAGTAAAAATATCCTCCCTTTCCCTATAATAGTTCCCCTCCTCCATCCATTGTTTAATTAGATGGAAGTGACTCAAAGTACTCTTCTTACCTCTACCTTCATATGGTTCATATATAGTAGCTACATGATCTACTCCTCCATCCCCATATTCTTCATCAACTTGATGGGTTTGATCAAATCTATAGTTAGTAGGAACCTTTATTGAGACTCATTTTGACAATCAAAGGAATTGGTTATAACATTGACATATTTCACATGTGTAAATTTCCATAAATTTAGAACCAATATCTTTTCATGAAGAGTAAGGTAATATTGAGGAAGATTTAATAATAGAGGAAGAGTATAATTGGTTGATGAGGAACCACACTTAGGACCTTATCCCCCTTTCTAATAGAAGTAAAATGGTTTAATATAATTCAATATACCAAAAAATATGAATCAAATGGAACTTTTGAAAAACTCAAATCATAAATAGTAGTCAATGGGTTATCACAAGTTCATGGTGTTGATTAAATTTATACATGTGCCCATGTTTCTAAGATGACTTCCATTCAGTTGAATTTTTCTATCATTATATATCATGGTTGGGTTATATATTATGTGTATGTTAATATTAAATTTAATCATGTGGATCATTAGGATTATATTTATATGAATCAACAAAAAATTTCATTCAAGATTATTATTTGGTTTGTAGATTAAAGAATTATATATATGGCCTCAAAGAGGCCCATCAAGATTGATATAACAAGATGAAATCCTTTATTTGATTAACCAAATTATAAGTATTCCATTTAGATATAAATTTATACATTATATGAAAATGCAACTCCCATCTTCTTCCAATCCTCTATGTTTATGACCTGGTTCTTACTAGGAGATCCTCATCCATCATTGGATGAGTCAAATCTACTTTATAGGACCAATTTTATATGAATAAATTTGGAATTTTAAACTACTTTATCATAATTTAATCCACTTAATATTCTTATATGATCACTCTTTATCAACCCAAGTATGCTCTTGATCTCCTAGCTTGATTCCATATGGATGATTGTAAGCTTGCACCAAATCCCTTTATATCAAGAGTTAATATTAAGGTAAAGTTTTCCTCTCCACTAGTTGATGCCACCTTGTATTGTCAACTTATTTAGAACATCATATATTTGAATCACACTCACCTTCAATTTTTTTTTTTAAATTTTTCATGGGCTAGTGATTTATGTTATAACCACATGAGATTCATTAGAAAGTGTAAAAATGTATATATCCTTACATCTAGTGCACTCCTCAACATGAGATTCATTATCTAATAGGGACTAGTTTAGACTTGGTTAGATATACAAATTTGGATTAGGATAGTGATATTGAGTATTATAATTCCATACATAATTATAAATTTCATCTTGGTTCATACCCTATTATCTAACATAAAAACAAGTTACATGTTATTACTCTCTCTTCAACTGAGGCTCGATATCATGGAGGATATTAATGTTTCCACTAAGGCTATTTGGATATTTATCTTTAGAATATTTTTAATGAGTTTAAAATCATAATTCCTATACCATTTGTCCTCTTTTATGAAAAATAGAGTGAAATACATATATGAACAAACAAACACATCAAGATCCACATGCACTATATTAAGAAGCTGATTGAAGAGAAAGTCATTCATCTTCAGTATTTACCTACAATAGATTAGGTTACATATATATTCACCACACCCTTCATAGAGAATAAGTTCCATATTTTATGATGTATCTTGGGGTTGTGGGATTCTAACTCAAGGGGGTTCACATAGCCTTCTTTCATCATCCTCTTATGCAAGGAGTTTTTTCCTATGAATTTTCTCCTTATCTTCTACTTTGAGAGAATCATTTTATACATGGGTACCTAATTAGGACTTATTTATAGGACCCATTTTTTCATCTTTGAATTTTTTCCCATTAAGTTTCACTTACCCTTTAATTTCCACTTAAAGGGTATTGTTGGTGTAGATAAGGTTATTTCCCCAACAATTTCCACTCTTGGGTCCCTTTCACACCCCTTCATTTAAATTTTCTTAGAATGTTTTGTTTTATGTTTCACTTCATATGATAATGAAAATATCATAATCCTATGCCATATTATGGAGTGTTTCGTGAGTGATATTTTTATAAATACCCATTTTTAATCTCATTTTAAACCAATTCATTTATTTCAATTGTTGTTACACATGAAAACTCTATCATTGTATTTTTTCCTCTTTGATAAGAATACAATTTATTGTTACCAATTTTGATCCATTATTTTTTGAATGCTTCTATTATTTGACATAGATGAATGTGGATATAGTTACATCTCACACTTATGGAGAGAATATGTTTTTTTTATATTAAAATATCCATTCACATTGCACATGATCTTATAGGGATATAAATATGTAATTAAATATACCATAGACATCAAATTTTGGTATTAAACACTTTAAAAACATAAAAATTTACATACTTTGACATTGTACATACATTTAAATCTTTATCACACTTTCCATCTATCTATGTACCCATATATTATCTTGATGAAACCAATTAATTCAATACACATATTTAAGACCATATTATTCTATAAAATAATATATCATAATCCTAGACATAGTTTATCCATATCCTAGATCATTAATTTACACTCTCAGGACACTACTGGTAACACCTAGGTAGTGTTAGTTATCATAGAGGTTTGTCTCTAGAAATAGTGTCTACATGCACTTAATGGCTTGTTTTTAAATTATAAAGTCTCCATTAGTTTGGAATAAACATGTTTTATGGGTTGATAATTATGGGAAATAATAATTAGTCATCTATAAATACAAATCATTCCTAAAGTTATACTCATTTGGCATGACCTGACATGACCTAGTAATTACTTGGTCATAGCTTAAGCATCACTCTAAAATGTGATGAATCAATCAAAATTATCCTTAAACATTTTTAAAAATTAATAAAAATATGAAAACCACTAAAAAGAGTAGCCTTAGATCTAAGTATGAACACACAATTACCAAAGTTGTATGGTGATAAGTGTCAAAAATCAAAACATTTAATTTCATTATAGATTTTTATGGAGTTTTTCACACACATAAGTGGGATAAATACATGTGGTTTGAGACTCCTTTGGAGTATTATAATGTAATACACACTAAACCATTTATTAGGTATTAGTTAGGGTTATCCAACCCAAAATAATAACCCTTTTTTAAAGGGTAACTTGTTGTCAAAAGAAGAATTATGGTTTGGATAGAATGAGAAGGAAACATACATCAATGCATATGACTAAAAGTGTGTACACACACACACATTAAGAATTTGCACATATATACAGAAGGGTATTAAGATTTTAAAACTCACATAGTTCATAGGGCCAATGTTATGAACCCCATGAGTGCCAATTACCGTAGGGCTCAAACTCTATCGATATCATCTAAAGTGGTCTTAAACCTCTATTTTTGGCTTGATCCATTGACAAAGTAGTCATAAAATATTTTTAGGTATAGAGACATTTTATGAGTGGTAGACAGTGAAAATAATATATGTAATGAAACTTATTAGATATATAAATCTAGTTCACAAAAATTGACATAAATGTAAATATCACAAGGATATTAATAATAATATAGTGTAACAATGAGAACAAAACAAACATACTCATACCTATAATTGATAACGGTACATAATAATAGATAAATGATACTAAGTAAATTCAAGGGTTCAACCTCCACAACCATCTACCGAGAATATAATTCATAATATGAATCTTAAGTTCTAAATACTACCTCCTATTTATACCTTACTTATACTATGTTTACTATATAGGCTGACCCTACACATGATATAGGTTAATTGTATAACATTCCCATCCCCTTGAAATTAACATCGCCCTCAATATTGAATATCTCTAGATGTTGTAGGATTTCTTCATCCTCCCATGTTATATCCTTTCTCATCATATTCTTCCACTTGATAAAATACTCATTAATCTCCCTTGTTTGTATCCTTTTAATGCATGACTAAAGGATATCATAAGGTTACAAAATGACATGTCCTTCCTCATATATCTCTAGTAATTTAATATATGTTTATACTTGATGTTCAATTTCCTTTTGTAAGAAGGGGACATGAAATACTGGATGTGTGTGTGTAGACTGAGCTAGCTCCAACTTGTGTGTAGCATTATTAATTTTATATTAGATTTTATAAGGCCCATAATACTTAAGATATGGTTTATTATCACTTTTTTTCCTTGTATGGATGTAAGTTCATAAAGACTCAATCACCTATTTCAACATTCCTCTTGCTATAGTGTTGATTCATTTGATTATGTGCCATTGACATATTCTTTATTATACTAATTAGTATATTCTACTAGTGTTGAACGTGTTCTTCAACAACTCAATCCATTGGATATACCCTTAAGTATGAGCTAATGGATGGGGTTTATTATCCATATATTTCAAAAAATGGAGATATTTTGGATGATGTATGTATGTACAATACCACCATTCTTCTAGTGGAAGCTAATGATCCCATATTTCATTTTTTGATGAAAAACATCGAAGATAAAATTCTAGGCACTTGTTTACCACCTTTATTTTCCCATCAAATTGAGGATGATATGATGAAAAATGAGATAATTGAGTACCCTAACATGAAAATAAACCAATCCAAAAATTACTAGTAAAGATAGGATCAAAATCACTCACTATTATCTTAAGCATACCATGTATCTTTTTAATTATGTCTTCAAAAACATATACTCCTATATTAACTACAAATGATTGAGACAAGGAACAAAATTGGTCATATTTTGTGAGCCTATCCATTTTGACAATGAATTTAGTCAAACCTATTGTTATATCCATAAAAACCTCCTTCTTACTTTGGCTAGGAATAAATATGGGCTACATAAGACTTGGGGTCTTAATTGTTTCACCCTTGTTTTATTGAAACACCATGCATTCCACCACAAAATTTGTATATCCCCCTTGAGCCCTTACTAAAATAAATATTTCTTAATGTTAGGATGGGGTTTCAAAAATCCTTAGTGCCTCCCTATTGGAGATACATGGATCTATATAGGAATATTATTCTTGAGGGAATTATTAAAAATGTATAATTTATCTATACACCATAAAGTATTTCACTTTTTACTCAAATTTTGTTTGAGATAATATAATATTACTAGAGTTACTAAGTGAGGATCTATTTAACACTATTGTCTTTTAATTGTAATCTTACTATTAGAACTATTTGATAATAAACTATAATAGTATGTGTTATATTAGGATTATTAGATTTATTAAATTTTGTTATAATTTCCATAATCTCATATATGTACCATATAGCTAATTTATCTTATTGTTATTTACTTATTTTTTACATTATAATTTTAGTCCTTTATTTTAAAAGTATTATAAACTATTTTATGGATCACATATGTAATTAAATGTCAATGCTTGTGGCTTCTAAATATTTATTATTAAATATAAAGGTCTTATTTTGTTTACAAATACTATGATAAAATATTATGATGGAGGAACTTGATAAGGTGTTAGATATAAAATATAAGTTAGGGTGGATGTTTTGATATTGATATACACCTTGGAAGCATCTACTAAGAAACCAACTCCTTATCAAATAAATAAAATTCTCATTAATCATTCATCTTGTTGGACATGGTGGCATTCATGCTAGAGATAGGTGTGGAACTACCTAAAGGTAATGTGGCTTCTATTTATGAGTGTGATGTTGATGTATTAGGAGTGTGGTACCTTTAAAAGAGTTTGATTTACCTTTTGTTAGTGTGGCATCATTATAAAAGGTGACCTAATTAAGCTTGAAAAAAATCCACAATAAGGATTGAAATGCCATTATGATATGATAAAATTATTTTTTGGAGTGAAAAAATTAAGAGTGGTATTATGATCTTAGAAGCAATATGGTAAGAGAAGGCACAACTGATAAAAAAAATGAATAAAACCATATAAGAGTGGTGCTTAGGCAATAATGTGTATCCCCAAAGAACAAGACACCATATTTGTCATGAAAATATTGTTTAGGAGAAAAATAATTTGTAAATTAAAGTTTATAATTTGGTTGAAGAAATAACTATAAGGATAAGAATTTTATTCTATTAGAAGACATACATTAATATAGGAAATCCTGTGCTAGAGGATGGTATTGTTGGAAGACTCTATGATTGGAATGAACAACTATTTTCATTGGTTAGTTCAACTTATTTTCTTAACAAACATTTTTAAAGGATTATACAAAAAACAAGGAAACATAATTTCTAAGAAATATTTTATAGTTAAAATTTTTATTCATTCAAACTCTCTAAATAATTACATGTATTTGCCTTAAACACTTCCCTATATGATGGTTAATTTTTATTACATAAAACAATAAGGAATAGAAGCCAAAAATTTTGTAGTATTATCCAGTTAGGTGATCACAATCGTGTGAAAAAAAAAATGACCAAAATTTTTATGAATTTTGAAATTAAAAAAATCATCTTTTTTAGGTAATTGAGAGGAACACTATTAATTTAATCTCTCATAAAATGTAAATATTTTAAATCTAAAAAATGGTAGAATTTTCTATATTTTGTTTATAATACACATGCAATTTTTATTTTTTTTAAATATTTTATATTTTTTCATGGATTAATTATTTTAGTACAAAACTAGGGGGAAATGGCTAGCTTACATCACCTTTTGATTCTTAATTCTAAAAGACTGACAAGTAAAAACTTTAGTTTATGGATTCACAAGTTACTTATATATTTGATTTTATAAATATTTATCAAATAGTAATTTCAAAAGAAATAAGACTAGATGATGACCTAGTGACTATGATAGACATCATAGTGAATCTTTGATGTTTTTAAAACTTTATGTTGCTGATAATTTGTCTATAAGTTAGAAATGAAACTATAGCATCATATTTATAGAAATATTTAACAAGTAAATGCCATGATTTAGAAGCCAAAATAGTAGTATAATTTTAAAAATATGTTGCTTTCCACTAAGACATAGGTTATGGTTCCATCTCTAATTTTTTTTACAAATAAAGGACATCTATGATCAACTTAAACTAACTAAAAATATTATAGATGAGCAATATGTGATTGATCTGGTACTATAAAACTTACTATCAAATAATTGATCATTCTGTGAGTCATTACATATGATCATGGAGATATATAATCCTTAATTTGATATGTTGTCCATACTTCTCATGTAGAAATAAAGGAGTCAAGATCAAAAAATTTCCTCAACATCAGTTGCTACAGAGAGTGCATTCATTACATTGTTAAAGGGAAAGAAGAAACAATGGAATGAAAGTAGTTCTTAAAATTAAACCTAAAAAAATGTAATTAGTTTCAATAAATCTAAATGGAAATGCTTATATTTTAATGAGCCTAGTCATTTTAATAAATATTATAATAATCAATAACAAAATATGTAAAATTCATAAAAAAGTCTCTATATGATCCTATTATTGAAGAAGCTAAAGAGATATCACCCAATAAATTTTATTTTATAGCATCACATGATTAATCCATCAAGTCACACATCTAGTACTTCAATCCAGATGCATCATGACACTATACATGCCATAAATATTGTTATGTGAATTTATTTGAGGATAATATTAATACATAGTTTGTTTCCTTTGGGAATTGGTGAACACATTTTTTTAGAGGGTGTGGCATTGTTCAAGTTACATAAAAAAATGTTTTTAGATATACATTTATTGATGTTACATATGTACCTATTATGAATAAAAACCTACCATCCATAAGTGAGATCATACAAAATAAAAGTATGGTAGTGATGTTTTAAGGAAATAACTATATAATATCTAATCTCAATGATAAGGTAATTTATATTGGAATTTGGGAGACAAGTTCATACAAGATTATATATCCTAAGATATCATAAAAAGATGCATTATCATCATTTAAGCATACTAGTATTTTTTGGCATGAAATATATGGTAACCTTAATTACTATTACTTGGATTTTTTAAGAAATGCTATAATGGTAAATGGACTTCCATCCATTTAAGAGAGTTATAATGTTTTAAAAGGGTGTCAATTGGGTAAGAATATTATAATTCCTCTTCCTACTAATAGCAAGATGTGTATTAGACTTGGTACATGTAGATTTACATGGTCCAATGAAAAATTTTATAGTATCTAAAGCACTTTATTTATTATTGTATGTTGATGATTTTTCTATGAATATGTTTTTTTATTTCATAAATAAAAAAATAGATTGATATTTAAACATTGTTATATGGAAAACATTAGTTGAAAAATAGTAAGGTAAACAAGTTAACACCATTAAATATAGAAATGGAAGTGAGTTCATCTCAAATAATTTCAAAAAGTAATAAACATAGGAAGGTATACATAAAAAATATACAACTCCTTACACTCCATATAAAAATAGAGTTTTGGAAAGGAGGAACATGACTATTATAAAAATGACACAATATATTATGTAAATATGGATGTAATTTTTTTGTACTGGGCAAAAGATGGTAATAATATTGTGGACCTTTTCAATAAATTTCTATTTAAATATTTTCTCATGGTCATGTAGAAAACCTGATTCAAGTGATATTATAATTTACGTTATGTATAAAAATTATTTTATGGATTCATTTCTCCTAGATAGTGCATGTACGAATACATTATCCTTTCCTTTCTTATATATGATTTCAAATTCATACCCAACATTTTGGTCACCCATTTTTTCTATTATTTTTATGAAAACCTCTATTATAAAAATCATTTTAGAATAACATCATTATTTTCCACCTCAAAGTGTTTACCCATTAGCTGAGGTCTCAATTATTTGACTACATGTAGAATAACCACCACCTTCTTCTCATAGACATGCTTTAGTAAATTATTAGCTTTAAGATAAAGACCTTAAATACAATGGTTTTACCTTATTTATTAGTGTCTCCATTCCATATCATGACACATCACATTCAAAATAAATGTATTTAAAACCTTTGGTGTAGCCAAAATGGAGTGGATCACATGGCCTCCTTAATTTTCTCAAATGCCTTGGTGGAAGATACATTCCAATGGAAGGAGTAATTATTAAACAAATATATGAGTGTTATTGTTATGATTTCATAATTTTTTCACAAACAACTAATGGTGGCCTATCATCCCTAAAAAACCTTTGATGTTCTTGAGTATTAATATAACTTTCCATTCTATCATGGCCTGTATCTTGTGAGGGTCTAACATGATGCATTTATGTGGCATAATATATTCCAAGTACTCCACCACCTATACCCTAAAATCCCAATTTCAATGTTTGGTGTAAATTTTATGATTTTTCATAAACTCAATGCATGATTTAGATGCTACAAGTGTCTTTCCCATGACTTAATAAATAATACTATGTCATCAAAAGATACCTAGGAAATTTTCAATAAAAAGGGCCTAAATATAATAATCATCAATATATGGAATGTATGTGGTGGACTTGTGAGACCAAAGGAATTACCAAAGTCACGCAACAATATTCATGAGTTTTAAAAGTCATCTTATGTATATCCTCATATTTGATTTTAATTTGATGGTAACCTAAACAAATATATAGTTTTGTAAAGTAGACAACACCATAAAATTAATATAACAAATAATTAATTACAATAATATTGAACTTATCTTTGATGGTGTATTTGTTGAATTATCTATAATTTGGGCACGTCTTCCAAGTATCATATTTATTACACACCATTAACACAAGGGATGAATATACACTCTGGATATAACTGATAATACCATCCTTCCACATTTCCTATACCATCCTTTCAATTATAATATTATGGAAATATAGGTACCTATATGTTTAATGTTTTGTGGTTAAATCTCTGGTATCCATTGAATGGCATGGCTATGTTCCATTTTTCATGGTAGTCATGTTGAGTTCAACACACCTCATTTTCCTAAAAATGGGTATCCTATGAAATTTTGGGTCATTTACCCTAAGACATGCCTTACCATTTATTCCACATGATAAAAGACCCTTTGTATGATTTTATAAAGTTTGAATTTCATGTTGGTCCATGATAAATATTAATGAGTAGATTTTAAAAATGTTTCACTAATGTTTAAGTTTATTGGTTTTCTAATGATCTAAATTGTTTAAGAATGATCTTATAAGGGGTTATAATTTAAAATTCAAGGTGTGATCTCTAAAATACAATCAAAACTACTTAATTAAGGTTTTAAGACCATAGTATTACTTTAAGTATGTAAAAAATCATAAATATGACACTATGATGTACCTTAATTTTAAGTTTTAAAATAGGGTCCAAGTTTGATTTTGTACTTGGAGTTAATGAATTTAGACTTATACCTTCTCTTTTATTTTTCAATTTGATAACTTTTTACATTTATTTGCCATTATGTAGAATCTTGATACCAACATGGCCTCTATACACATGCAATAGCATCACATGTATTAGTCACTCAATTATATAAAGTTTGGTACTTAGTTGCATACACTTTAGCCTTTGAGAATAGTTGTGAAAAAGTGACCCAACTAGATCATACCATTTGGCACTTATTTGCAACATTTAAAATTCAATGGATAAAGTTTGAAAGGTTTGCAACCCCATAATCCAATGGGAGTCTGCCACTTGGCACTTGATTATGACATTTCTAATTCATAGAATAGCTATAAAAAGGTCTACAAACTATCAAATCCATTGTAGCATGCCACATGTCATCCAGTCATGATTTTATAATGATATTACTATTCTCTCAAGTCTAGCAAACCCATGACCCAAAGAAACTGTGCCACTTGTCAATCAATTACTTCATTTTAGCCTACAAAGAAGAGTCATGACACTATCAAGGCATACCATGTGGAAACCAATTACAACCTTTTGAGATCCTAACCAATTTCGAGGGTCCAATAATAAATAGATACAATCATATTATGACACTTGCTACTTGGTTTCACCTATCATGCCCCCATAACTAAGGTGCAACATTCAATATCTTAAGGCATATGATTGCAAAAAAATATGATACTTGACAACTGGTCACTTATACCTTAGATAATTAGATGTCACACTAAAGCCAAATAGAAGTTGAAACCAATGGGATGATGACATGTGGACCCCTTTCCCTATTGTATTATCACTATCAAATGAAACCATGCAAACTAGAGAAGAGTGGTCTAATCAAAAGATAATATGTCGAAAAATATCATAGTAGTTGGGTCCATCAAGAGTTTTATATAGCAAAGCCACACTAAAGCATGAGCTAATGAGAGCCTACCACTTGGTAAGATAGTATAGGTCCTAAGGCCACATTATCCCAAAACAAAAGGGGTCAAATCATGTAACATAAAAAATAAGTGTAAGCCAATTAAAATATGCCACTTGGTAGAATATTATGTAGCCCACCTGGGTATCCCAACATCCAAAATAAAAGGCTAGAATGCATGAAAAGACACAAAGTGTCAAGTATGACACCTAGATGGCACGTAGTTGTCCATGAAGTGCTAGTTGTTGGTGTGAATTCCATGCTAATGGGGCTCATTTTGATGATTATAAATCCAAGTCACCCTAAGGGAAAAGTTAAGTTTATGATGAGAATATGCATGGATAAATTGAGAATAATGATTGGCTAATATCCAAAAGTGGATTTTCAAAGTTTTTAGAATAAAACTGAAAACCCATCTAGCTTTAAGTAAGAACAAGTTAAAGATACTTGTCATTTATGACTCATATGTTGTAATTCTAAATTCTAAAAATGTAGATTTTAAAGCTTGTTGTCTCAAGGCTTTTGATTCACTTTCAATTGTTATCTATTGAATAAATATAAAGTGATCTATTTTATTTTTTAAGGACTTATATGTATTCATTTGACATCAATATAATCTATGAGCTCATAAATCATATTATTTGAAAACCATGGCTGAAGTAAGAAAGTCTAGAGCTACCAAGCTAGAGCAAGTTCCATTCCTATATTCATATGGAATGAACATAGTCTTTCAAGACACCATTTTCAATTCCATTATATTAGACACTAAATATAATTACTGTAATGATTTATTATACCATGTGGAAAAGACTATAGACTAGGATAGTGATGATGAGGAAGATCCTTGTATTACAGAAGAAATGTTAAACATCTTGGCACTCTAGTCTATGGGATTGCACAAGGCTGCATCCAACCCATAGGTACTCTCTTATGTGGACTTAGTCCACCAAATATTCATTTATTCTAGATGTGTAGATAATATTATCATGTCTTTCAATTCAAGTAATGCCATCACTTTCATATGTAGATTAGCCTTTCAAGCTTATTTTGATTTAACCAAGCTGAAATTTACCTGCAATGAAGAAACTATCACCCAATGGCTCAAAACACATAACATCAAATAAGTTTTGAGAGGCTAGGAAGAAAACTAGGTGAAGTTCATTTGTAAATCCAAGATTAATCATATCCCCATCACCCAATTTAGGAAGGAGGTAATAATGGGGATGGATATGATGAATATGTTACATGGAGATGAGGACACTAACCATGTAGATGAGAAGTGGGTTCTATTTCTATCCATGATCGTAGATGATTCAAAAACTCTCCCTATGAAAAATATCATTTCATGCAACTTGGAATCCTAGATTAGGAGGGTCATGGGAAATGAAGGAGATCATGTCTATATGATTCCCTATTTGGTTTGTTCCATATGTGTTACCTTGAAATTCCCCTAATTCACCAATTTGGATATAAACCTAAAATGGACCATGCCCCATGTATTCTCAAAAGTTAGAATTTATAATTACAAGCAATAGATGTGAGCCATTACTGAACATTTTTACCCAATTGTATATAGGGTCATTAAAGAGAAGATTGTGTCCAAGCTATTTAAATAAATTAGGGAAACACTCAACACATTGGGAGCCTACTAGAATTATCCTAACTACATGATAATAAGGGTGGTATGCATAGTATATGCCCATTCAGGATACCTATTATGATGCCAAACAAGTTGGTTGAATAGGAGATTGCCTTCTAGATACTCACAGGAGGAGATGGATTGTGTAAAAACAAGAAAAAGGGACCAATCGACCCTCAATTAACTAACATTGGTTGATTTAAGATTGATAATTAGAACTCAATTATGGTTACTACCAAGTAGAGGTCCACCTTTGGTTTATAAAAGGATACCAATAAGGAATGGGACCCTACACATGTAACATTCAATTACTATGTCAAGCATAGGGCAACCCTGAGCATTACATACCAACATGGATCTGAAGATGGAGACCAATTATATATCAATGCATTTAATGATACTAAGGTGAAGTAGGGTTTAAAGGTTGATAATATCCTAAAATGAAAGGAATGTTGGATGATGTAGGGGTTTTCCACGTTTTCAAACACCAAGATACTCAGGCAGGAAAATCAACATCTCTAGTCCATATTATTGGTATTGAAGAGCAAAGGCTGATTGACCCATAACTTAGTTAGAGAATATGATAGGAACTATCTCCTACCTTTGATAAGGGAGGATTTGGTGCAAGAAAATAAAATTATTAGGATTATACCTCAAGATCCCTATCTAGAAGCCCATCCCAAATGCAAAGTACTACTGCAATATAGGCAATACCTTTAGTGGAGGAAGCAATTAATTCTACTTTAGCTCTAGTAATTTTAACATCAAGGTTACCTCCCCTCCATCAAATCAAGGAGGAACCAGGTATAATAGGTCAAGAGTGTGCCTAATTACCTCCTTTTTTCTCTATAAACAACTGATTAACATATTTGGTGAGCTCTTAACTCTAAACCATGTCAACCTGTTACCCTACATGACCTCACCAGACCTTTAATTAGGCCTATGACAATGACATTACCCACCATTAAACCATTTGCATATAATCCACCTTGAAGATCTCTATAATGATCAATTTTCACCTAATTATGCCCAAGACTATGCCTAGACTAGGCCCAATTACTTAAAACTAGGATCACTATCATCATTCCCAAACTTCCCTCATTCACAACTAGTGCTTCAGATAACACTAGTTCTTCTTCATCCTCAAGAGTGACACATTCACTTCTCCCCCAACTCTACATTCATATTTTTCACATCTATATTTACCTCCAAAACATATTCTTTCTAAGGATTGAATCCATCCTAATAATTACCCTCATTTACTTGACCTCTAAGTGGCTCTTCAAACAAATAATGGATAAGACAAATGCAACTAACCACAACAGAAAACTAAGATTTAATCATATTAGACCCTCCACATGTCACATTCAAGTTTGATAAGAAGGATAGAGCCATGAAAATCTTAACCAAGAATAAGGTCACCCATCTAAAGCAAATAATTGTTTATGAGTCAGAGGAGACTTTGTTCGAGTTAACTAAGATGAAGAGAGGTAGACTAGGCCAACAACAATAGTATAAGGAGGACACCCTCTTAGTTATTCAATAAAATATGGATGTGGCTATTTAATTGGTAAAATAATTATAGTAAAAATTCACTAACTTGGAGTAACAAGAAAAATACACATTCTAGAGTAGACCATAACAAAGGTAGAATGGGTAGTGGGAGAAATGTTTGACATGTTGAACACCTTGTACTAGTACAAGGTTAGGGGAGATAAAGTATACAATATGATCCTCAAGGCCAAAGTTATATATGGGTAATATGATATTAAGATAATCAACTTGGTGAATTTGATGAGAATGAAGAAGTTTGAGGACTTAAATCTGATCCCCTTAGAGGAATTGAGCATTTCTTAGTCTTATGTAATTAGCAGAAGGAAAGATTTGAACTAGTAGATTGAGGAAATGAGATTTATGGGCTAATATCTCAATCAACAAGGTGATAGAGTCATCACTTTAATGAAGGATATTAAGATCATGTACCTTGACAATAAGGATAGTTCCATTGTTAGTAAGGATGACTTTAGGGCCTAGCTATAGAATTTTATTGTAAAATTTATAAAGTATGCCATGGCTAGAGGAGTAACCTTTGGATATGAAATGGTATATTTGCTAACCTCTACTAATTATAGGATAGAGAAAGCTCTATCAAGTAATGAAGTTGTAGGGCCTCTCCTGAGAAAGAATAATCTAATGGAAGGGATTATAGTCAAGTTTCTAAAGGAGCCTATCATTTATCTAAAATTATTTGATAATGACTATAAAATATGCTCTAAAGCATGGAGAGGGAAAATAAAAGCCAAAAAGCAAATAACCAGTAGGACACAAACTATCATCAACTAGGAGCTTATGCCTCCTCATCCCCTCTTGGGATATATTCTTCCTCAGCTAGAAAAAGTACTCCTTCAGATGCTATTGGTTCACATCCATCTTCTTGTACAATAGGAGATTCATCATCTACTACAGCAATGGGATCTCAACCTAGCTCTTAAAGAGCGAGATAGACATATATTGGGCTTTCTTTTGATAAGAATCATACCCTAATTCCATTCAATTGCATTGTAAAATATTCCCCTATTTGAATAGGGAATATTCTTTAGCTTTAGGAAATTAGAGACATTCTCTACTAACATGTGTCATATATCCAATTCTTTTGCAACTATTTGAGGCATTTAAAGGCCTATATATAGGGTTTCTCCCCTTTTATTATTTTATAGAACATGATTTTTTTATATTAATACAAAAAAGAAATATAATTCATTAAATTTTCTTGATCTTTTCATTATCTTCATGTTTTCTTGTTTCTCATGTTTTTTTAATGATATATGATTTCATTTCTCTATTGGTTAAATCTAGCAATAGTATTTTTAATGTATCTTATTAGTTTGTGATTTTAGTTATGCTAGTAAAATATATTATGTATGCTCTGCTTTCCTCCTATTTTACTAGTAAATGTGTTAAAAAAATATGTAGGTAGACTTTTAAAATCATACTATTTAGATATACACATTATATTTACCCTAGAATCCTCACTGCACTTATGATATTTTGAATCTTGCACTAAGACGTCATAGATGTTAGTTTTATTTGCACTATTTTTAGAAGAAATTAAAGGAGATCTGTTGGTCTTTGTTGTAAAAAAACTTCCTTTTTTACTTTACCCTACTTCTTTTAAAACTTTTTAACATCAATCAATTTAGATTAATGGTCATTGTGAATATCCATTTGTATATTTAAGGTTTCCACTTATATTGGCAAAATACAAAGCAATTTTACATCATAACAACATAAATAAATTAAAGTAGTTTATGTCATCAATGAAGTTCCTATTTTCCCTATATTAGGGTCTAATTATAGACTAAAATTGGTAACCACATAATCTCTCTAGCAAAATTAAGTTAAGCCCTAAGGTTTTCTAGGACCTATACTATAATCTGAGAAATATTTTTATACTATTTAAAGTATATCCTCAACATAGATATACATCAAAAAAAAGTTGGAACTACAAGGAGGGTTTTTTATTTTGAGTAAATTATGGTGTGTTTTATTTGGAATATAGAATAATTTTTTTAAACACATAAATATTAGGATAAACATAATGTTTTCTTCTTATTTTTTGCAAGATCTTCATAACCTTTGAAATATCCTTGTGAAAAGTGTTTATTCTAAAATATTCTTTAAATATTGATTCAAGTCTAAAAGTATTTTGGTACTAACCCTCCAATCCATTTGGATTTCATATAATGATGTTAATGATAGGCATGTCAATGAATTATTTGAACGGATCAAGCTCTATTTAGTCTATATTTACAAAATTCTACATAATTTAAAATAATAACTTTTGGTTTTATAATAAATAAGTGTAAATATCAAATTCTAATTAGATTATTTTTTCAAAGATCACTAGGCCAAGGCTTTAGAGGTCTAGATAGAGTATATTCATGTAGCATCAAGATATTCTTTGCAAATATTTTCTCTAAGACACTTTGATAAGATTGATACACTAAATATTACTTGAAATATCATGTCTAACATTGATATTCATAGATTAAACCAAGTTTATAACAAATTTTGTGCAATATTTAAAGCTCTAAAATATCCAGGTCAAAAAAAGTGAAATAAGATCACTCTACTTGATTGTGAGACTTCATATGGGGGGTTATTTTATGTTAATTTGGCTGATCTTTACCTTATTTTGTAAAATATAAGGAGCCTTCATAGTATTGAGAAATTTTGACTTAGATCCTTTGCTTAGCATCTTGGAGTTTCCTAGGATCTAGACTAGATCTCATTTTGAGACTAGAGTTCCCCTTGGATCTTTAGAAACCCATCATAAGGCTAGATATGATAAGGGAGATGTAGGAGATCCAAATACCACCCTACTTCTCCAATAAGCCAACATCTACACCCTTTATTCTACATACCCTTATTCATGGCATGGTTAGGAGGATCTTTTATAAATGTGCCCAACCCTATGCATAACTTGCCTAGAAACCCAGAGAAATGTCTTCCTCTTTTCAATCCATCTATGGGTATAACTACCAAGGAGAGTATAAATTCCTTCAAGTCAGCCCTTAGGATTCTAAATGTAATTTATGAATATGTATCATGTAGACTCTTCCCATTCACCTTCAAGGAAGTAGCCTATGACTAGTTCCTTAACTTGCCAGAGGATTCCATCAATAGGATGGAACTAATTCAATGACACCTTCATTGCTCAATTTGGAAGGTTTATTATTCTTAGAATCATTTACAAGCAATTCACCATCATAAAGTGAGACATAAGTAATCCCATAATATATTTTAACACTAAATTTCAAAAGATGTATAGTCTCACCATAACTCCCTACCAACCTATAGATGACCTAAAATTATAGATCTATAAAATTACCTAGATCCCATGATTTTTATCTTCATACACAAGGCCATAAACATAAATACACTACCACATGCATATGTAGATGCTATACACATTGACAAGCAAATGGACTCATAGGGGCACCTTGACTTTACCATCTAAAACATCAACATGGATTTACCTATTCTAAATTTAGTCTCAAATGTAAATTAGAATATGCCTACATTAAATTAGATACCTATCCTCATTTAGTTTCCATTGAATCATGTGGATCATATCTAATAATTAGGATTCTTTAACCATTATAATTTTGGGGCTCATCCCCAAAATGATAATCAAACTCTAGTCCTTGTTGATAACTCTAACACCTAAAGCCTTACCTAAAACCTAGTTCAAAACCCTAAACCTAACTCCTCAAAGGCAGACTTGTAATTAATTCAAAGGATGATTCAAAAACTAGGTAGTGATTTTCTAAATTTACAAAGGCAAAAGGGAAATATGGGACAATTTTCTAATGAAAACTACATGTTCCAAAATTAAAACATACATTTTAATAGGTATAATAATTATAACAATAATGAACCCCCAACCAATAAGATGCTTGACATAAATCTCTATGAATTAGCATTGCCTAATTGGTGTAGGGTCCATAACATGGCCTAATATGGAGAATTAAACTACATAGAATTTTACAACACTTTTGAGATGTTTTGAGGTCAGTTGGAAAGTTATGATGTTGTCTCTGATAATCAAGACAGTACTAGAAATTTGGGAAACACATGAGCACCTGATAATAGGTCCAACTTCACTAAAATGGACCTCATGGTCAAAACTTATGAGTTTATTGACCAAGAGGAAATTGAACCTAAGAGTAACATAGATGAGATTCATGGTTTTCAATAATACCAAAATAGAAATTATGCCTTGAACAATAGATCTCAAAAGGAACCTACAATAACTTCCACACCACCTAACAAATTTGATACTCTCCTAGATCATAGAGCCAATAATAATCCTTCTCCTCTTAAGGTAAATGATACTCATCCAATTTTAGAGTTGGTTACAACTAGATCTAAAGGTGGGTACAACGTTGTGGAATATATTAAGAAAATAAAAGCAAACATTACTTTGTATGAGCTTGCCCAAATCACTGAACACTGTGATATGTTGATTAGATCATTGATTGAGAAATTAGATAAAGGTAAAGCTAACTATACAAATTCAAATGTGGTAATGTATAAAAGTAAGGTTGAGGTCCCTACATTCTTGTTAATCATTAGGATATTTATAAAGAATGTGCATAATTAATTACTTGATTCTTAAGTATCTACTAGCATAAGGCCTATAGGTATTTAAAAGAAGCTAGGGCTGAGTCCAATTAAGTCTGATAGATTTTTTGTCAAGTTAGACAAGTCAAAGGTTAAGGTGGTACAAGAACTATTAAACATTCATATACAACTATCTCATGAACCGTAGACTCAATAATTCATCAACATTTAGGTCATATAAATCCTAGAATCATATGAAATGTTGTTAAGCAAAGACTAGAGAAAATACTTGAATAGATATATGTCCACAGATTGATCACATATGTGGTTGCCTTGGAGAGGCATGCCTAATCAGATCTGAATAGAGTGAGAACCAAGGATGAAGTTCATGATCATGGAGTACAATGACAAGAATGAAAAGGTAAGATTTTTTTCTACCAACTTGGGTGTATACATTTTTTATACTTCTAATTCAAGTGAAAGTAATCCTATGACCAAGGATGAAGGATTATAGATGATCTAATTTGATGGAGTGAGATCCAAGAGAGGTTTAGGGGTAGCTATCATGCTAACAAATGTAGTTGGTAAGTAATTCTTAACATCTTATAGACTTCTATTTCCATGTACTAATAATCTTGTAGAATAAGAGGCTATGATCCTAGGACTTCAACTCATTATCAAACATAAGGTAAGGAAATTATTGGTATGTGGTGATTAGGAACTAGTTGTCAAATAAGTACATAGTCAATATCAATGCAAGATTTCTTATCTAAAAAAGTATAAATTTAGATCATGGGATTTAATTGAAATATTCAAAGCATTTAACTTTGCTTCTATACCTAGAGATCAAAATTTTCTCATTTATGTTCTATCATTGACAATGGTGAATCTAGTCCAACCTAAGGTCCTTGAACTACAAAATTTTATAGTGAAGATAGTATCTTACCCTTATGTACCAAATACCATAAATCACTTCTAAGTGTTTGATGATGATAACTAAATCATCAACTTCATCACTAGTTCTATAGTCTTTGAGTCACACAGTCTTTGAGTCACATGTAATCAAGATGAAGAGTATATAGAAGAGGTCAAAGCTTGTGATGATGGCATATTCCAACTAAATAAGAATAGAATCCCCAAGGGCATGATCTCTCTAGAGAGAATATTTAATCAAGGTAAGAAAACAAGTGATACCAAGGTACCTAAAGTAAGTGGCAAGGATTACAAGAAAATTAATTTAGGTTCACTAATAAATCCCTAGAATGTCAACATTAGACTTGTCTTCACCAATAAAAAATTACCCAAGTCTGCTAAGATACTATCCTAATTCAAGGATGTCCTCGCAAGGTCTTTTGAAGATCTTGAATTCTTTGACACCTAAGTCATCACTCATACGATCCCTTTAAAGGAAGCATGTAAATAATTTTTATAAAGGTAAAGATCCATCAACCTAGTGCTAAAGCATATCAGTTGTAAATAAGTAAAGAAGTTACTAGATGCAAGGATGGTATTCTTGATTAGACACTCCACATGGGTGGTCAACTTACTCTTAGTCATAAATAAAAATGGTGAAATAAGACTCTAAGTAGACTTTCAAAAATCTTAATTGATCCTTAAAAAAGGATAATTAGCCATTGTACTCTTTGGATGAGGTAATTAAAATGGTTATCAACTCTTAGATGATGTCCTTCTTAGACATCTTCTCTAGTTACAACCAAGTGCTAGTCAACAACTAAGATAGAATGAGGACTGCCTTCACAACTAGGTTGGTAATGTTTGCATACAAAAGGATGCCTTTTGGGATCATCAAAATTGGGGATACCTTCCAACATGACATGGACCATGAATTCCAAATATTGATCTATAATTGAATCATTATCTACATGGATGATTTAACCATTTTCTCTAAAACTAGAAAAGACTACATGATGTATATTTATCAAGTTCTAGATAAATGTAAAACCTTTGGTATCCCTCTAAACCTTAAGAAGAGTATCTTTTACATAACTAAATGTAATATTTTAGGACACATAATCATAAAGCATGGTATCGATATTGAGCTTAATAGGGTTAATGTTATTTTCAAAGTTTATTTTCCTAATATCAAAAAGAAATTAAAAGCATTTTTTGGAAAAATTAGATTTGTATATAAATTCATTTTACGTTTTGTCAAAATTGTTAGACCTCTAAATGGCATGTTGAAAAAAGATGTGGAGATTGATTGGATGTCCAAGGCTAGGAAATATTTCCAAGACATTAAGTAATCTATTATACAAGCACCCATGCTAGTTAGCTTAGATTTTGGTAAAGATTTATACCTTTATTCTTGTACTTCTAACCACACGATTGTTGTTGTCTTAACATAGAAGGGATATGATAAATAAAATCTAGTCACCTTCATGAGTATAAACTTGAAGGATGCATAAATAATGTAACCACTCATAAAAAAGCAAGTGTATACCTTGGTAAAGGCCATGAAGAAGTTTAGACATTATATCCTCTAAAACAAAACTCATGCCATTGTACCTAACCCTATCATTAAGTTTATGCTTAACCAGAATGAGTTAGGAGAAAAGATGACGAAAATAGATGACTAAGATCCAAGACTATGACATAGATATAAAGTTGGCCATGATGGTGAGAGTCTAAGGTTTAATTTATTTAATCACCAATACTAATCCTTAGATTGATGTTTTACAGGTAGAAGCAAACCAAGTTTCAAGTGAGGAATGGTATAAGGACATTTTCTATTACCTATTAAATGGCACTTGCCCATCAGAATTGAAAAGAGAGACAAGAAAATAACTTAGGCTCAAAATATCACATTTTATGATTAAAAGAAGAGTGATTCATATAAAAACTATGAATTCATCTATTTAATATGCATATTTAAGAGAGAATCTATAGACATACTAAATAATTTCCATGACAAATTAGGAAGTAGACACCCTTTAGGTAGAACCACTACCCATAAAATAATTAGAGAAGGATATTACTAGCCTACCATATTCAAATATATACATGATAATTTTTTAGCATGTCACCAATGTTAAGTATTTGACATCATAGAAGTAATGGAAACCGTGAATTTATAACCAGTGATTGAAACTAGGCTATTTTTTCAAAGGGGATTGGATTTTATTGGAGTCATCAATCCTAACTCCTTGATGGGCCATTAATTCATGTTGATAGATACTAACTATTACACCAAGTGGAATGAAGTATTTTCCATTAAGAATTGTAGGTAAATTAATATCATCAAGTTCTTATAAGAGAACATCACAACCAAATTTGGGAATCTTTTGTCTCTAGTGTGTGATAATGCCATGACTTTCTAATCCATAGAATTCATAGAATGGGCCTATGATAATAAGATCATTGTCAAATTTTCCTCAAATAATTATGCATAAGGGAATGGTGTTTTAGAATCAACAAATTAAAACTTGATGACTTGAATAAAGAAGTCAGTAAATAAGAAACTAAATGAGTAGTAGTCATTATTAAAATATGCTCTCTAGGTAGATGGAACCAGATAAAAATAAGATTTGAAGTCATCTCCATTATTACTACTGTATGGGAAGCAACCAATATTTCCCATTACATTGTAGCTACCTAATTATGAGTTTATGGCTGAATACATGGATGGTGAAATAATTTAGTCTAGAATATTGAATATCATCCAAATGGAAGATGATAGATATGAAGTCCTCAAGAACTTTAGAAAACACCAAGATGTAGTTAAGAGGTGGTTTGACAAAAGATATAAAATCAAAATGTTCTAAATATCAAACTTGGTATTATTATGGGACAAATCCCATGAGAAAAAAAAGCCATCATGATAAATTCACACCCCTCTAGATTGAGCCATATAAAATTTCATAAATATTGGGTGATAACTCATTCAGACTAAAGGAATTGCAAGGAAATGGCTTAGATATGTTGATGAATGGATAGTACTTGAAGCACTATTTCTAAAATTCCCCTTACACCCCCACCAAAGGACTGTGAGTTGATTTAGTGTAGTGATAAGTAAGAATAGATTAGTTTTCCTTCTAATTTTATTTCTTATTATGTGGTTGCCTTCTATCCTTTTTTTTCATTAGAGTAGTTATGTGCTCTAGCCTAGTAATAAGCCCTCTAGGCAAAGTCCTAAATTTATCTTGAATTTATCCAAAGTTATGAAGTCCAAATAATTGAGGTTTTAAAGCTCGTTTAATCCAAATAAATGGTTATATGAAGAAATAAATTATATCATGTGCTATTTTATAAAATATGGAAGATTTTAATGATAAAGTTTTCATTTCATGGAATATGTGATTTTATTTTGATTATAATCTAGTGATAAAAAGCATATGTTTGAATAGACTAAGGTTTCAAAATTTTAAAGGTCCATACATACTATCACTTAATTTTACATCATAAAATTACCTGGGTAGAACTCAATCATTAAAAGTGAATGGGTCTTGAGAAGATGTTCTAGAATTCCTTACAACTTGGTTAATAAATTGGTTCCCAACCTTTAAGATTTTACAAAAAAGATAAAACATGTGTATCAAGTTGAAATAGACCTGATACTATAATATGCATTCTCTTCAAGTTGATTTGGGTAAACTCCACCAGAGTTATGGATGCCTGACTAGCAATAGATCAAGGCCTAGAGTAGAGCCAAAGGTATTTCTATTAGGGATATGGATTCCAAGCTAGTATCAGAGAAATTCCCAGGACACCCCCTTTAAATATGAGAATGATTATATATATCTAAAAATGCTTTTCAAGAACATATGTTCAAATCCATAAAGCTTGAAGCTACTGATTCTAAAACTAAAAGGCATGTTGGTCAATCAATTCAAAGCACACACATAGTATGAATGATTTTCAAGTTTTTAATATTTAATCATTCAAGTTAAAATTTATTAGTCTTCAATAACTAATTATGATATTTATTACATCTTCCAAGGGGTGATTACTTAATGATTACATTGTAAACTAGGATATCTGAATTCTAACATATTGCTATATTTCCCATAGAGGTCACCATTTATTGAGTTCAAAATGCCCCATTTTCCTAAAAATGGGGACCCTATGGAATTTTGGTTCATGTACCCTAGGACATGACTTACCATTTGTTACAAATGATACAAAACCATTTTTTTATGATTTTAAAAGGTTTGAAAGTCATGTTGGTTATGACAAATATTAATGAGTACCTTTTAAAAATGTGTCACTAATGTTTAAGTTCATTAGTTTTATAATGATGTAACTTGTTTAAGAGTTCTCTTATAAGGGGTTATAATTCAATAAAAACTACTTAATTAAGGTTTATAAACCATAGTATTAATTTATCTATGTCAAAAATCACAAATATGGCACTATGACATACATTGATTTTAATTTAAATTAAGATCCAATCATATTCCATACTCAGAGTTTAAAAATTTACACTTGTCCATTATCTTTTATTAGGGAATTTGCCAAAAAAAATATTTCTTTTCCTTTATGTAGAAGCTTGATGCCAACTCAACCTCAATCAATATGTGGTAGTGTCACATACATTGGTCACTTAGTTATATAAAGTTTGGGACTTAGTTGCATATGCTTTAGCCTTAGAGAATAGCTAAGACATAATGACATAACCAGAGTATAACATTTGACACTCAGTCATAGATTTTCAAGCTCAATGGAAAGTTTTAAAGGTTTGTGACCCCATGATTTAATGAGAGTCAGTCACTTGGCACTTGATTATGGCATTTCTAGTTTAGACAAAATTTAAAAAAAAGTTATATGACCCAAAAAATCCATTACAACATTCCACTTGGCATCTAGTCATGATCTTACTATTATTTCAAGTCTTATAAACTCATGACCCAAAGGAAGTGTGCCACTTATAATTAAATCACTCCATTTTAGCCTACAATGAAGACTCATAACCACATCAAGGCATGCCACATGGTGACCAATCATATATTTTTGAGATCTTGACTACTTTCAATTGTTCCACACCAAGGAGATCTAAATAGCATAATGATAAAAGGAACCAAGTATCAACCCTCATGCACCCTACCTAAGGTGAAACATTCAATATCTCAAGGTTTATAATTACATGAAAACATGACACCTAGTAATTGGTCACTTAAACCTTAGATAATTAGATGCCATGCCAAAGCCACCTAATAGCCAAAGGCTAATGACACATGAAACACTTTCACTATTATATTATCACTATAAAATGAAACCATGAAACTTAGTAAAGAGTGATGTAATCAAAATATGACACATGGCTAATTATTATACTAGTTAGGTCCATAAATAGTTTTATATAAAAAAATATACATGACATTACGATCCAATGAGAGCCTACCAATTGGAAATATTGTAGAGATCCCAAGGCCACATTAACCAAAAAAAGGGTCGAACCATCTAACATAAAAAGGAGGTGCAAGATAATCATAATATGCCATTTGGTACAATATCATGTAGCCCACCTAAGTGGTCCAATATCCAAAATAATGGGCTAGAATGCAAAAAAAAAAACACTAAGTGTCAAATAGGTGTCAAGTATGACACCTAGATAACATGTAGATATCTATGAAGTTCTAGTTGTTAGTGAGAATTGAATGTTGATGGGGCTCATTTTGATGGTTATAAAGCCAAGTCACCTCAAGAGAAAAGTCAAGCCTATGATGATAGAATGCATGGACAAATCAAGATCAATGATTAGATAATCTCCAAAAGTGGATTTATAAAACCATTAGAATAAAACTAAATACCCACCCTAGATTAAGTCAAATCAAGTTAAAGATACTTTCCACTTATGACTCGTATCTCATAATTAAAAATTATAAAAAATACAAAGTTGAAATGCCATAGTCTCATGGCTTTAGATTCATTTTCAATTATTATCTATTGAATAACTTTGAGGCATTCTATGTCATTTGATTAGGACTTATATTAATTAAATCAAAATCAACACAATCCATGATCTTATCAATTAATTAATCTAAAAACCATCACTAAAGTAGGAATGTCTAGAGCCACCAAGATAGAATAGGTTCCATTCATGTATTCATATGGAATAATATAGAATTTCAAGACACCAAATTCAATTTCATTACATTGGCCATTGAAGAAAAACACTACAATTATTTTTTATACCATGTGGATAATACTATAAACCAGGATAATGATGATGAGGAAGATCCTAGTGTTGTATAAGAAAGGTCAAACATCTTAGCACTTTAGTCAGTGGGATTGCACAAGGCTACATCCAACCCAAAGTTACTCTCCTATGTGCACTTAGTCCACAAAATATTCATTAATTACATATCTATAGATGATTTGATCAAGCATTTTAATTTAGGTAATGACATCACTTTCATAGCCATGTTAGCATTTCATTCTTATTATGATTTGTTGAGGCCCAAAATTCACTACAATTAGGAAAATTTTACCCAATGGCTCAAAACACACAACATTAGAAAAATTTTGAGAGGCTAGGTAGAAAACTAGAGGAGGTTCATATTAAAATATAAGATTAATCAAATCCTCTTCACCTAATTCAAGAAGGGGGTAATAATGGGGATGTATATGATGAATAAGTTACATGGATCTGAGGACACTGGCCATGTAGATGAGACGTGGGTTCCACTT
The DNA here is from genome assembly GCA_037957365.1 of Torreya grandis. Lineage (NCBI taxonomy): Eukaryota > Viridiplantae > Streptophyta > Pinopsida > Cupressales > Taxaceae > Torreya > Torreya grandis. The sequence goes on along the minus strand of JARHVA010001192.1, from coordinate 1,715,699 downwards.
CTATCCATGATCATAGATGATGCCAAGATGACCCTTATGGGAGAGATCCTTTCCTACAACTTGGTATCACATATTAGGAGGGTCATGACCAACTGAGGAGATCATTTTTATACGATGTCCTACTTTGTTGATGCCATCTGTGCTACCTTGAAGTTCCCCTAATTCACCAATTGGGATCTAACATTAAAATGGACCATGATCCATGTCTTCTTAAAAGTGATAATTTATAAGTACAAATAGGAGATGTGATTCAGAGTCAAGCATTTCTACCCAATTATATACAGGGCCATCCATGAGAGGACTATACCTAGGCTATATGAAGAAATTAAGGCAATATTTAGTACATTGGGAACCTACTTTTATTATTCTAAATACATGGTAATAAGGGTGGTAATAACTAGGATATGACCCTTTAGGATACCTACCATGATCCTAGACAAGTTGGTTGAATAAGAGATTACCTTCTAGCTACTCACAAGAATAGATGGATTGTGTAAAAATAAGAAAAAGGGACCAATCCACCATTAATTAAATAACATTAGCCAATTTAATATTGATAACTAGAACTCAATTATGGATTCTTATAATAAAATTTCCACCTTTGGTTTATAAAAGGATACCAATAGGGAATGGTACCTTGTGCATGTAACATTCAATCACTACATCAAGTACAAGGTAACCAAGATCATTACATACCATCATGAGCCTAAATATGGAGACCAATTCTACATCAATGTAGCTAATGATGTTGAGGTGAAGTAGAGATTGAAGGCTTCTAATATCCCATAGGTGAAAAGAAGGTTTGATGATGTATGTTTTTTCTAGGTTTTTAAATACTAGGATACTCGAGTAGGAGAATTAGAATCCCCAGTCCATATTACTAGTGCTAAAGAGGAAAGCCTAACTAACCCACAACTTAGTCAAATAATACTATAAGAATTATCTCCCACTTTGTATAATGGAGTATTTGGTGTAGGAAAAAAAATATAATAGGCTTCTACCTCAGGATCCCCATCTAAATACCCATCCCAAATGCAAATTTCTACCTCAATATAGGCAACACCTTCAGTGGAGGCAATAATTACTTCTACTCCAGTACCAACATTTTTAGCATCAGGTGAGGTAGGGAAAAACAAACTATAAAAATTTATAAGTGTGTTTATTTTCCTCCTTTTTTCCTCTATAAACAACCTATAAACATATTTGTTGATCCCCCAACTCCAAACCATGTCGGCCTCTTAGTCTACATGCCTTTCATTAGACCTATAATTAGGCCTATGACTATGCCATTTCCAACTATCAACCCCTTTATCATATAATCCTCCTCCAGGGTCTCTATAATGGCTAATTTTACCCTAGTTATGTCTAGGCCTATGATTAGACTAGGTCTTAGTAGGCTAAGAAGAGGCACACTATCATCATTCCCCAAGTTCCCTCATTCACAACTAGTACTTCAGATAACACTAGTTCTTCTTCATCCTCAAGAGTTACACATCTCACTTCATACCCTAGATATACATTCATATTGGTTATGTCCATAATTAACTCCCAAACATCTTATTTCTAAGGACTGACTCTATCCCAATAATTTACCCCATCTATTCAATCTCATAGTGGCCCTTCAATCAAATCATGGATAATACAAATATAGCTAGCCATAGTGAAAAACTAGGATTTGGTCATAATGGACCCTCCAAAAATCACATTGAATTTCGACAAGAAGGATGGAACCATGAAAAGGTTAACCAAGAGGAATGTCACCCATCCAAACCAAATAATTATGTATGAGTCAAAGGAGACTCTATTTGAGCTGATTAAGATCAAGAGAGCTAGACTAGGCCAACATCAATAGTATAAAGATGACCCCCTCTCATCTCTTCAAACAACTATGGATGTGGATATTGAAATGGTAAAATGAGAAAATCATAAAATAACTAACCTAGAGTAGTAACACAAAGGCACATTACCAAAGTAGACCATAACAAAGATAGAATGAGTGGTGGGAGAAATGTTTGACATGTTAAACATTTTGGCCCAATATAAGATAAGGGGAGATGAATTATACAATAAGATCCTTGAGGCTAAAGCTACATATGGGACATATGATAATAATATAATCAACTTGGTGAAGTTGATCAAAATTAATAAGTTCAAGGAATTAAATATGAACCCCTTAAAGGACTTGAGCATTGCTCAGTCCTATGTAATTGGTAGAATGAAAGATTTGAATTAGTGGATTGATAAAATGAGATCCCTTGGCCAATATCTCACTCAAAAAGGTGACAGAGTCATCACTTTACTAAATGATGCTAAGATCATATATCTTGCCAACAAGGATGGTTCTATTATTAGTAAGGATGCATTTAAGGCCCAATTGTAGAACTCTATTGTAAACTTTAGTAACCTTTCAATAAGAAATGGTATATTTGATAGCCTTTACTAATCAAAGGATAGAGAAGGATTTAGTAATTAATGAAGATATAGTACCTCTCTTGAGAAAGCATGATACAATGGTAGAGCCTATAGCCAAGCTACTAAAGGATCCTATCATCGATCTAAAATTGATCGACATCGACTATCAAAGATGCTCTAAATCATGGAGAGGGAAAATAGAAGCCAAATATGAAGCAACGATTAGTCCAAAAACTAGCATCACAAGAGCTTATGCTTCCTTAACCCCTATTAGGATATCTTCTTCATCAATTAACATAAGCACTCTTTCTTTATATGTTGTTGGTGCACATCCATCTTCTTCTACAATAGGATCTTCTTCATGGACTACACCAATGGGATCTCAACCCATATCTTCATAAGAAATATAGCCATATATTGGTATTTATTTTGATAATAATCTTGTCTTAATTCCCCTCAATTTCATTGTAAAATATTCCCCTGTTTGAATAGGTAATATTATTTTTTCTAAGACATTAGGGACATTATCTATTTATAGGTGTCATATATATTATTCTTTGTAACTATATGATGCATTCAAAGGCATATATATATATATATATATATATAGGGGTTCTCCCCCTTTATTATTTTTCATAACATAAATTTATGAGCTTAATGTAAACGGAAAGAAAATTCATGCAATTTTATCATTGTTTTCATTATCTTCATGTTTTATTGTTTCTCAAACTTTGCTAATGATATATGATTTCATTTCTTCAATGGTTAAATCTGGTAGTAGTATTTCAAATGCATCTTGTCAGTTTTTTTATTATATCTATGCTAACAAAATTTGTTATGCATTCTCTATTTTCCTCCTATTATACTATTAAATGTGTTTATGATAATTTTTTAAGTAGTATTTTAAAATCATACTATTCATATATATGTATTATACTTACCCTAGAATTCTCATTGTAGTTATGATATTCTAAGTCTATCTCTAGGATCTCATAGATGTTAGTTTTTTTTGCACTATTGTGATAAGAAATTAAAGGAGATCTGTTGGTATTTTTTGTTCCATATAAAATTTCCTTTTTTACTTTACCTTTCTTCCTCTTTTGAAATTTTTTAACATGAATCAGTTTAGATTAACACTCATTGTAAATATCCATTTTTTCTGTTTAAAGTTTGGGCATATATTATCAGAATTCAAAGCAATTTTACATCATAACAACAAAAATAAATTTAGGTAGATTATGCCATAATTTAATTTCCTATTTTCCCTATATTAGGGTCTACTTGCATAATAAAGGTGGTAACCACATAACCTATCCATCAAAATTGAGTTAATCCCTAAGGTTTTCTAGAACCTATACTACAATCCAAGAATTTTTTTTCTATTGTTCAAAGTATATCCTAGACAAAAATACACATCAACAAGTCCTTTTGGAATTGATAAAAAAAAAACACATCTATAAATAATATTGTATATATCAAGTTATGTTGACATATTTTTTGGTTTTACTTCTAAGGAAAATAGTTTTGATATAAACCCATTTGCAACATTTTAAAGAATCATTTACATCTTATGAGAAATAAATAGTTTTGGAGACTTTTAATTGAAACCATGTAGTTAAAATATCATTATTTTAGATTTAAAACACATAAAAAACCTATAAATTCATCTTTATCATGCCCAAGGTTGTGATCAATTGGACTCCCAAAACTATGTTAATACCACCCATGGGAATGGAAAACATAGTATATTGTAGCCTATAATGCCCCATGGAAATTTTTATATTGTGGTGTTTGATTGAATAAAATATTTCACCACTATATAAAATCATGATTTGAGATATTTTAGTTGGATTAAAAAAATTTCAAGTGATTTAGCAACTTATTTTTTATGAGGCTATGTCTACTCCTAGAGTTAATCAACACTGTCACCTTCAATTTGTTAAGGAAATACACAACATTTATGTTTTTTGGATTGAAAATACATGAAATTCATTTAATGATGTATTAGGTTGTGAATTTTCAATTTCTTCCTTTATATCCTCCTCACCTTCACTTGATCCTTGATCATCTTCCTTGTATTCATTGGCCCCTTCAATGTAGAAATATTATTCTCAATAAAATTATGTCCATTGTTGTATTTTATATCACAGTTAAAAACATAACCCCTTTTCTCATTTCTCTTAAATTTGTTAAGGAGTTATTTTATTATGATGAGGGAATGATTATGATGGAATAATTCACTATCTATTAGTAGTTAAAGCCTTCTATTTGACCATATATATCTCCTTTGAACTTCATGTGAAGAACATGGAATATGATACTGAACTTGGATTAAAAATTTAAACATCAAGTTGGATGCTATGCTTGAAACCACACAATAAAATTTCATTTAGGTTAGATTTTATGATGTCATCCAAATGAAAAGATAAGTTCTAAAATTTCTAAATATATTCCTTGACAGTACTGATTTGTCTTAGTCTTACTAACTTGCCAAAATAGTTTTATAGGAGACTATTATAGTAATGCATCTACATCTAATTAGTAAACATTAAGTAAGATTAAAATTTTGGTCTTCTTTGAGACTCCTTTCCTATTTTAGATGCTTCTCTATAGAATATTTAAATTTTGGTATTCTTTGAGATAGTTTGAATGGTAAAAACCCCATAATTTGGTCTTTCAAGCACATCATTGATGAAGCCAAAGACATTTTGAATTACTTCCAATAGGTGCATATCTAACATACCTATAGAGAAGGGAATGGGATTGTTGAATAGTTTATAAACATGGGAGTCAGTAATGTAGGTTTTAAAACATGGTTTGGCTATGAAGACCTCCTTAGGGAGTTGATTTTAAAAGTCACAAATGCGGGTAAAACATTGTTAATAATGTTATGCATATGGATGCTTTATTTAATGTCTAGGAGGGACATGAATTTGTATGTTAGTAATCAGGGACTTAGGCCTCATGATGATAACTTCAATTATTCTATGGATAAGCATCTAGAAGGGGAAAAGAGTCTCGAAGAAGACCAAAAATTTATACATAGATACAACCCTATTTGGATGGTCTATGAGCACAGAGATGGTAAGAGTGACTGAAGTGCAAACAATAGGAATAGGGTTGAACCTAAAATCCAACCAAAAGTTATAAATAATGAAAGAGTTTGTAATGCCTTATAGGTAGGGGGCTTCATGGGTTTCATGGAAAGAATTTAAGGTTTTGACAAATATCTCTCTATCTTATTCATAAAGGCTTAGAAGGAGAGGTTTATTACCATCAATGGTGTCATGATTAACATTATATAGGAGCTTATCTCTCATGTGATTGATCTTGAAATTAAGAAGACCAAGAACTATTAAACTCTAAGAGAATTTAAAGTAGATAAAGAGGTTTTTCAAGAAGATGACGAGCAGTTGGAGTAGCTTCATAATGATTTCAACAAAGAATCCCTTCCTAGGAATGTTTTTGAGGTAGATTTTCACCATATTTAGTATATTGCATTAGATGGTATATATAATGTGGTGAGATGGTCTATGTTCATAATGCTCAATTACTTTAGGCACAAGATGTATTTTATCCTTCCTTTCTTTATTCTCAAATTCATGGAGATGTTTATTATGAAATTCAAGAATGAGAATTATTTTACTCTGAGACACAAGGGGTAATTTTAATTAATTTCAAATATTTCAAAAGTATGAACTAAATCATGCCTAAAATACCTCTAGACTATTAAGAGAAGCTAGAGGAGGGGCTGGTTGATATAAGAAAGATCAAGAAAGTTTGGATTAATTATCCAAGTAGCTTGAGTAGGTTTTTGGGAAATAAGAAAAAATATGTTGAGATGGAATTAGAAAATAAAGGTAAAACTATCATTAAAAAATATCATAAAGTTAAAAATCATCTTAGGTGTGCTTCTAAAATCACTAATCACAACAAAGAGAAATAGTGGAACCAGAGATACAAGAGATGTAAGAAAAGAGAAGTGTTGATAAATTCATTGACATGGATAGAGTTACTTTGGAATTAGAAGAAATTAGTAATGAGGGAAATAAGAATAGAGAGTATGATCAGGAACACACAATGTTGATAAAAAGAAAGAGAAGAAGGGGACTGAAACTTCAAATAAAGGGGAGATATCATAGATTTAAAAAGATAAAAACATGTATTTCAATCATTTGATTTATTTTCTCAAAACTAAGGAGAACATAGACAAAATTATAGAACTCAACCTCTAAAAATATCTAATGAGGTGGTTCATGCATGAAATTATGACTCTAAAGAGTAAGTTGGATGTGTTTCAGTAGGAAAATATTGAAATGTCTAAAACCTTGGTAGAGAGAGTAGAGGATATCCAAATTTAGTTCCTAAATTCTAGAGTGGACTTAGTTGAACATGCTAATGATAATCTCAAAAACAAGATAATTTTCTTGGTTAATTACAACAAGGCTATAATGAACAAAGGTATTCAAAACATGGAAAATATTAGGGCTCATCTCAAGGAATTATTTGAACCTAGCTATGTTCGAAAAGGTAAGGGAAAAAGGGGTAAAGTAGTAGTGCCCAACACACTATAGATCATGAAATTTTATTGATGCAGATAGATATGAATCTCAAAAAAATTAAGTCATGATGGGAAGATGTGTCTAGAAGCTTGGAATAGTATAGTTTTTATGTTGTTTTTAGGCTATTTTGAGGTTGTTTTATAGATGTTTCTAGACTGTGTTGGTCCTTATTTCTCTTTTTTTCTTGGCTATCCTTTTTTCTCTTTTGTAATTTATCTTCTCTTATGGTTTGGGGACTCTAACTCAAAAAAATAATCCCACCCTTTAACCTTAACAAAAAAAATATATCAAAATAATGAAAATATAATAAGTAGATCCACACTAATAATTGACAATATCATAATACTTGATAAAAAAATATTGAGCCACTTTGAGGGGGAAACCTCAATAAGAATGTAATAAAAATATAATTTATAATAAGATGCTTAGGTACTAGCAAATACCTCCTATATATACCCTACTTAATTTATGGCTACTCTATAGGCCAACCCTACGAATAATATGAGAACATAGATAAATGTGACAAGATAAGTTAAAAGGTGATGTAGGCCACAAATTATCCATCCATATCCATAGACTCACTATAGGTTAAGGGTGTAGCATGTTGAGTAATCATTCTCTTCCTTTATCAATTCTAAATCAAAACATTGCAATATATAGAAAGTAAATTTCAATTTAAATTAGTAATGTATTGTCATATGTTACGTAATTTTATTATATCTAGTTTTAAATTATTTTGGATCACTTAAACCTAAAAATAATTAAAAAATTTTAGTGAACCCAATCATTTATTTGAACATGAAAAACCTGAGGTTTCCTTCTATATTAGGGTTTTGACTTATCTCATCTCTTTAAATTTATCCTCTATTAGGGTTTGAATTTCATATCTACTTTCTTATTTCCCCTTATTTACATATGAAATACTCTTACATGAGTGTGATGGATGCCAAGTGATTAAATTTATCAATCCGAGGTATGATTGAAATAGTGGAAGTTTATTTCATAAATCAAATAATGTATTTATATCTCATGTAACGAAATGGGTAAAATCCAAATCCAATAAAACTTAGATTGATAATATGCATGAGGGAATTTTAATTATCCATAGTTACATATATTTAAATAATGTGGAATTAAAGATGCTTCTATTTACTAATAGAAAGGAACGTGAATTTAAATTTTTTTCATTCATCCTCCCTCAATACATTATTGTGGAGATAGCCAATGTTTTAATCCAATTTTGGAAAACTAATGAATAAGTTACATAAATATGATAGGTTGTTGTTCAAAATTATAACATTACATTTTTAAAATAAATAACATAAACTAATAACAAGTTAAAGAGTTTATGAAATTATTTAATACATACAAGAGCAAAACATAGAGATATTTAATAAAACACATTGATCATATATTATTCACACTCTATAAAAAACTAGTTGGGTAATTAAAATTATATAGGAGATGTATTTCCTATAATCTAGGATATTATTCTACCCACGATATCTCCCAAATATCTAAAAAAATCCTATAATAGCTTGTAGGTATTATATTATTATTACCAATAATATACACAATAAAAAACATACTTAGAATATAATTAAAAATTATATTCTAACGTAATATATCCATAGTACTAGTTATCATTATACAATCACTCATGTAAATAATTATTCCTAGTGTTCCCCCCATATTTTTTACATGGTACAATATATCTCATTTTTGTATTGTAACATTTCACCTCCATATGCCCATGATCTTCTCTGCATACATGTGCCATCACACATCTCTTCCTTCACACTCATTTGAAATTGGTTTTCCATGTTCACCAATAACCTTAAAAAATGGTTTTCACATGTTCACCAATAACCTTACAAAATGGTTTTCACAGGTTTAACACTAACCTTTCATCATGATTGATACAATGATTTTTCAAAATGGCTTGCATGGAAATATCTTTCACAAGTGAATAGGTACAACTAATCTTATTTTTAACACATGCTAAAAAAATAAATGGAAATACCACACCATACTAAACTAAAATCCACATAATTAAAAATAATCCACCACACAAAATGTCACCACATCATTGATGTGGCTCCATCATTAGAGACTGATAAGAGGTTATTGAAAAGACCTCCATCCTCCATGTATCCTCTAGCCTTTAGTAGAAGAAGCTACTCACTCAATGAAATAGATTTTGAAACTTAGCTGCATGATTTTATTGAGGAGAAGTTCCCCCCATAGGTTGGACATATTTGACATTTGACTCAAGATGTCACGTATAATTGATAGTGCATCCTTGTATAAATAATTAACATTTTGACAATTTTTACATAAAATTAAGACATTGACTCATTTTTAATTTTTGACATTTTTAATGACTTTAACCAAATTGACATAAGTATAAAAATTTGATGAATTGAACTATATTTCCTTTTAAATATTCAAATGACATACTATTGACAAAATTATGACTCCAACTTTATTTGATCATAACTTATATGACATATAATATTTATTGTCATGAATCAAATAATCATACCCCTACTACTAAACTAAGGACTCATTAAAAAGAACACTTTGAATTTTATACAAAATACAAAAAAAAATTACCAAAATAATTTTGATAGCTTTTAAACTTTTAAAACATGACTCTTAGATTAATATATAAAAACAAAAATCTAAAAAACTAATGACTTATACACAAAAATACTTACCTATATTTATTATTCTTTAACTACTAAAAACTTTGAAACCATGGACCATATGAAGTAAATGGTGCACAAAATTGTATTTTGTGCTTTTTAATGGCAAGTAAAATATGACAAGCTTATGCTTGATGAATGGAGACATGGTAAATTGTAGGAGATTTTTTTTTTTAATTTTGAGAATGACTCATGGATTGACATGCACATGGGTAATAATGATAGAGAAAAAAATGGTACTCATCTTGATCCTAGGAAAAAATTATCTTTTATTTGAATTTTCTTCATACCAATCAGTGTTCAGAGAAAATATCAATTACAAGATAAAAATGGGAATGGTCAATATTGAAATTAATGATTTTAGGCAATGAACTAAGCACAGATAAAAAATTGGTGTAGTTGTATTGGAGCAATCAGATATAGCTAGTGGCGTCACCCAATTTTCAAGTTTGTGTATATGTTCATCCACAGATCTGGTAAGAAGTTTGTAGAATCAACACATGTCCCTGCATCACTTTATCAATACCAAGGCACTTGATGTAAGATACATGGGCAGTAGTACATTGACTATCACAATAAGCTTTTCAATGATTTAGCATATTTGAGCACATGAATACCTTGCCATATTTACTATATGTAAGAAAATACATTAAAAACCCATTGATAATTATCGATAGTATATTGAAATAGTGGTACTTATGGGATAATATTGTTGTATGAATGCCAAAAACTTTCTATATAGATATAATCTTTCTCATTACCAAGGTAGTAGTGAGTATATAGCTTCCCTTAGTTACACTAAAAATGCATAATAGGTAAAGGATCAAGACCATGTTGATGCTAATGATATAAATTTAAAGAGCTTATGAAATTATTTAATATATACAAGAGCAAAACATAGAGATATTTGATAAAACCTGTTGATAATATATTATTGACGCTCTATAAAAAACTAGTCAAGTAATTACAATTATATAAGAAATGTATTTCCTAAAATTTAGGATATTATTATACCCACAATATCTCCCAAATATCTAACAAGATCTTATAATATCTCGTATCTATTATATTATTGTTACCAATAATATATACAAAAAATAACATACTTAGAATATAATAATAAATTATATTCTAATGTAATATATCTATAGTATTATTTATCATAGTAAAACCACTCATTTAAATAACTACTAACATAAATTGATTTGCAATTTTCTAAACTGGGAAATATACTAAATATGGAAAGTACAAAGAGAAATATAAACTTAACTAGAAAACTAAGATATGTACTATTTATAGATTTGACACTGACATGGAGACTATGTTAACTAATTCTAGACACATAATAAGATTTGGTAGGGTTCTTAGACAATAGTGGTAGAATTGGACATTAGTGTGGGTTGAAATTTTCATAAATAAGGTATCCCTATCTGGTACGAAAAATAGATCCAAAACTTTTGGGTTATGTTCTCCTTCACCTATGTGTTTTTTAGATTGTGTAAGAGTTTATAATCTAATATGGGGACCACTACGTAACTCTTTCTTCATTTAAAACCCTATCTCAATGTCATAGGAAGATGAATGAAATAATAAAATAAAAAAGGATTATTGGTTTAATGTGTTCTTGACCTCAACACTCCCTAATTTGAGTGTTACCTACACACCAATAATATAAATAGGGGTGAAACTCCATGTATCTATCCCTTGTTATGGTGGTGTGTATGGAATATTAGTGAGAAATGCTAAATATTGGGATAATACTAGTGTGATTAATTTCTTAAACTATGACTTGAGATCTTGAAGGTGTATTCAAACTTTAGCTTAGGGATACTTGATGATTCCAATTAATGATTCATTATATCCATAACCTCTATTACACCTGTTAAAATACTATCTTGGATTGAGTATTTCATACATCTTAAGACTATGATCAATGTAAATTAGAATATAGATACTTATATCTTATTGTTTTGTGTGAGTCAACCCTTGGAGTGAACCTAGAGAAAGAAAGTACCTTATAAAAAACCTTTGGAGTTTATCACTAGAGATCTAGAGTTTATCAATATAGATCTAGAGTCTATCACTAAAGCTCCATATTTTGATAGTAAATTTCTAAAGTACTACATGAATTCTAAGAGTGAACCATGGATCTCTTGAAATTGTCATCATAACTCCAACATTACTCCAACACATGCATAAGATGTTTTTAATGAAAATAAAAATATTATACAAATGTTAATAAGTCTATCTCTATATTATGTCTACACCCACTATTGTTATAGGTATAATCACTAAGAGTAGGGGGGTGTTGAATATGTGAATCAATATATTTAAAAACTTCAATCTAAATCCTCCAAACCATTAGTCATACACCATAAGTAATCAAGAAAAAAATAACCCACTCATAGTAATGAATATGAAAGATAAGAAAGATAACACAATATCTATGTTGGAAACCCTATTAAGGGAGAAAACCCACTCTAAATCCTAGAAACACATGGACTACTTGTCCTATAAGATGATTATAAACAAGAGACTTTAGTGAATTACCCACTTCACAAAGAGCACCAACCCCTAAAGATGACAAGCACTAAATTACCTAAGATGTTGAGCACCAACACAAAATATAAGAAATGAAAAAATAAAAAAATATTTATTACTTCTTAATATTATTAATAAACCCTAAAAAATAACCTAATTCATTCTTCTTCATTCATTCAAACCTTCACATAAGCAAGGCATCTAAAATCAACTTTTGGATCAAACTACACACCTTCACTTATTCTCATGCATCAAACCTATATATTCAACATTAGAATTATGAACACAATGTTATCCATGTAATCCACACTTTAATTTTATTCTCAATACATCCACATAGCTTTCATAGCCTTCACAAAAAAAATTCTTATCACTCACACTCAACAACATCGCAAACAACCCAAATAATTCTTGTACTTGTACCACTTTCTTGGTCTATCCCATATTGGTAAGCCAAGATTCTTACCATACTTGTCTTACACTTTAAATAAATCTCCACACTTCTTACATGGGTAAAACACTCCATTACATAGGTTGGCTATAGTCCTTAAGACTCAAATCCTCCATTAGGCCTTAATGAGACCGAAAATAATTAGGCCTTCATATCCACACATTACTCTTACAACATCTTGGAACACCTTCAAATTATAACAATTATTAGAACACATCAAAAATATTTATAATAGTCCTTCTCTCATTCTCATATGGGTCTATGCCACCTCTAAGACCAACTCAATACTTGAACCTACCAATTAGGTCTCCTTATTCTTCAAGTCTTCATGCACATCAAACACAGTCTCAAACTTTTGAAGAAACACTAAAATATTTCACATACTTATATGATTATGTCACGTGGTTGAAAACTTTAGGACATAAATCAACATCTCCATATGTTTTATACATTTCAACACAAGCTCTAGGCACTAAAAAAATGCTCTGAAAATGACCACTTATGTTGGTCATACATAGTTAAAATATAGTTATACTATTTCAACTCTCCATATCTGATAAAGGGCACATCATTAAATTTAATACTTTTTCATAATCATTAAATACTTATATAACATCTCCATACTCATTTTATTCTTTAATAATTCTCAAAACACCTTCAACTTACTCTTGTAACACGGTCACTCAATCTATCAGTGCATTCACCAAACATAGTCAAATTCTAAACCTTTGTTAATATTGAATATGTATTGGTAAAACTTAAAAAATCCATAGATATGATTTTGATGGATTCTACACACTCTTCAATAGTTATTTCATCTTTAAACATCAAAACACTATCAATATATCTTCAATTATCCTTCTTGGGTCACTTGTAGAATGCAGTTAAACACATATTCAAATTTGGAGCTTAATACATACAATTTTACAAAAATTAAAAACTTATAATAATTTTTTTGGATTCACCTTAAATTCTAATTCAACTTTTATTTTTACACCACCATGAAATTTGTCTTGGATCAAAAGATAAAGCTCAAAAACTACATACTAGTCTTCCTTTACAAATTTGAATATTTAAATTCCAATGTTCACTGTATAAATAGTAAACATTGGACACTTTGTCATCATCTCATGCTTCCTAACAATTTTTAAAAATACACACTATCAATCTCCTTAGAAGTCTCTTGAATTTAACCTACAATCATTCATCATTTATCTTAGATTCTCACTTTTATGATCATGCCACTTGGTATCTCTGCATGCCTTCTACACATATTTAATATTTCAATCAATGTGCTCGATTGATCTCCATCTATACAAACACTTGCATGTCATTGATCTTTTTTCAAATCATCAATTTTGAGACACATGTCACTAGCATGTGAAATCTTAAGAATCTTTGACAAATTAACCTCATACATGTCATTGATCTTTATCTGACAAGATCATGTGCTCTGTTAGATCCTTATCTAGTTAGATAAAATGATCACCATTAGATCTGTGATCTAATTAAATTCTCATCATATATCTTTGATATCAAAATTTTGGCTGTGGTAACTTAGTAAATTATGTCTCAAAAGCCAACTTTTCACCTTAATAACTTTTGCTACACTCAGCCTCATGATCTAAAATTTGAACCACATGATATCCTCACATTAAGGAATCTATCCATATATAAAAATGATCTTGAAACATACACATGTGTGAAATATGATGTCATCAAAATGCTTACTTAACCTTATTTTTCAAGATGACTATTTGAGCTTAGACAATCATATGACTATTCTGATAAATTATGTTTAGTTCCATAAGCACTCTAAGAACTCATAACATCCCATAGGGTCTATATAACATGTCCATACCATCAATGTCATCCATAAATTTACTCACTAATTCAAACATTAAAAAACCATGTAGGAACATTGAATCACATTGAATCACACTTTGTCATTATCATTATAGCACACATGACACTTCATCAACATCCTTGGTCACCTTAGAGACATCATTGACAAACCTCCAATAATCTCCCCCTTTTTCATTGATTTCAAACACAAATACAAATCTTATATTTAGACTTTGTCTCTCTCTTCAATTACTTTCTCCCCTTTGAAATATTGATAAAATGTGCTCAATTCCTAATTCTGTGGACATGAAAATACTTCAAGTACCAATAATAGGAATGTACCACCTCTAAAATATGATATAAACTCCACCTAACATTCTGAATACCTCTTCTTACCTTGATCTTCTCAAACATGCTCCATGACTACACTCTTCTTTGATTATACATAGATTCTATGAAGACAAAACATATATTAACATCAAAAACTACATGAACATACCTTTAAAACATTAAGATGGAATCCCCCTAAGTCACCTAAGATTAGGCACCCTTTTTCGGCATCTTTAGACCACTTGCAATAAGGATGAATCAACATAACTACCTTCATACCTTCTCTCTCAAATTTTACTACATAGTCCTCTAATCCTAGGACTTAACCATTTACAAAGCTCCCCCTTTGTTCATTCATGAGGATTCAATACCTTGTCAAAACATATGACTTGGTTTGGTTAAGTCATCATATAAACCTTCTTAAATTCACAACTATAATAGACTTATTCATATCTCCACCATGACTATAACATATCACATATGCTCCCCCTCACATCATGCATAGTTCTTCAAGCCTTTAAAACTATCTAAGTCAGCTCCCCCTAACTCCATTCTTCACCTGGATCATGAAATCTTCAACAAGTCTTCTCAAAGAACTAAGTCTACCAATAATTATTCAAAACTATCCACAATTCAAAAATAACTCATATGGAAACATCTTATCTCTAAAACACTTTGACCTCCATGGAATACTTATCTTAACATATATATAACTCCAAGACCTTATATATGATATTAAAAATGTGATAACACATTCTCCTCATACTCCATATCAGCCTTGTCTTTAGTCTTTCAACATTTGATCAATTAATTTAAGCAACAAAAATTGATAGGTTTTTATCTTCAAGACCAAAAAACTTGAACACACTTTGAGCACACTAGAACATGATCAGCATACCTTGATATGTAATAGAATATTTTTACAACTCACTATCCTTGATTAGACACTTGGATATCTTCATTTCTTGCCTTCAGATCTTGCACACATAGCTTTATTCTTCACCACTTTAACCAACTAGACCATCCTTCAAATATTTGACCAAAACTTTGACTTTAGGATCATTGTCACTAATATATATTTTAAATCATTCCATCACAACACTTTTGGAGTATATTCATAAAAATCACTATTCCCCTTAGCCAAGCACACTTTTAAAATATCTTTATTGTCCTGTAACATCAACCAAAATTCAACTAATATCTACCATGGTTATTCTTTTCAAAATATATTTCTTTTCATAAAACATTAACCAAAGATCAACTAGCATCTAACATGCTTCTTCTTGTTTTTAAGTGTCTCTTTGAATCCTAAATAGATACACCCTAACCCACAATGTCTTAAAACAGTGTGAAACTAGGAGTTTCCCACAACTCATATTCCTTCTCCTCCTTGGTCATCTAATATTGATAGTTATTCTTCTTATTTTTAGGCTTAAGAGAATCAACATGCTCATCCACAACAATATTTTCCTTTTCTTATAAGATGGTATTGACAATACTTAGAGAAAATAAATATTATTGGCATACCTTTTCACTTGAAGTATCAGTCTCACACTTCAAAGAATCAACACTTGACATTTGATGTTATTTATAGTAAACTTGCTCATTAGCATCAAGATGTTCATTTTTACCCTCTTCATTCCCAAAATGAGAAGATAATGAGATATCCTAATTATCTTCAATCTATATAACATTCTCTACCATGGCAAATAGTCCACTTGGACCTATAGACTGATCATAACACATACATTATACTTTTTGTTTCCATATTTTACCTTTCCTTCTTCCTTACAGTCTAAGAGTCTAATTGAACTTGTTTTAACTTGATGACCTTTGCTTGCAGAACCTAGCAATGTGATGAATCTTCTCATAGTTATAGCAAACCATTCTTTTTGAACTAAACTCATCTTGCCTTACCTAATTTGGATAAAATCTATTAATGTGTCCCATGTCATTACAAGTATAGCACTGATTTTGACTCACAACACTTGATTGATTATTCCATTCATAATTCTAAGAAAATTGATTCTTGGAAGGTTTTCTACACTCTCTATCTTTATGACGAAATTGATTACAAGTGTTGCAATAACCATTAAAGTTTTCATACCTTATTACATTTGGTTATCTAATTTTATTTATCTTCCTTATATCAGCAACTTCATTTCTTGACTAATTGTTGATCTTCAAAGTTTGATTTTTCTCATTCTCAATAGTCTTCAAGTCGTCATGAGTAATATTCTTTTGTTGTTTTATGTATCCAAGACTAGTTTTATCACTTTCACATTTTTGACTACTCAAAATGTTATCTAGATCAATTGATCCCTTTTGAAAATTTACAAATGACTTCACTTGAAGTTTTTTTCAACTCATCTCTTAAAGAACCAATCTCAGTTACATGCCTTGAACATTCATCTTTTTCGGCCTTTAAGTTTGCATTCACAGTCTCTAATTGATCATTAATAAGCTTGACCAAATATTTATACTCATCAAATTATTCATCTATTCTTACTTCAAATACACTAAATTACACCTCATAGTCCTTTATTTGATACTTCAACTTCTTGGTTTTCTTCTTCTCAATTTTTAGATCTTCAAGGGAATTCATCAACTCAGTCTCACAAGTTACCTTGTCTTCTTCATCATTTGTATCACCTAAACCACCTCCAAACCATGTAGATTCTTCTTGATATGAGAAGCTACCTTCTTCAACCATGAATAGAGCTTCATCTTTAGTATGACCATCATCTAAATGATCATTCTCAAAATTGCTGCCATCATTCTCATTAGATGATCTAAAATATCCCTTGGTGTAGAGTCTCCTCTTATCTTTGTAAAATTTCTTTTGGCCAATATACCTTTTAAAACTATTTTTTCTCTTATCATACCTAAATTTATTTTTAACATTTTCAATATCTTGTTCATGTTCTTCATTATTATTTCACTTATGCTTATGAGGACACTTGTTAGCAAAGTGACCTTTCTCTCCATAATTGAAACATTTGAAAGGAAGTTTACCCTTAAACTTGCTTGAACCTATTTTTAGTTTTCTTATTAATAGATATATTAGTTCACCATCATCAATATTGTAAATCTCATCATCCTTGACTTTCTTACCTTGGAACATCTTTTTTATCTTCGTTTCTACATTGAAATTTGCTTCTTTCTTTGGTGGTTTTTCCTCATTAACTCTCATCTCATAAGTAAAAAGAGTTCCATGTAATTCATCCATCTTCATTTTGGTGAGATCATGACTTTATTCTATAGAAAAAACTTTTGAGTCAAATTTTAAAGTGAGAAACCTTAATACCTTTTATACTACAATGCCTTATTCAATAACCTCTCACATGACTTTGATCATGTTAACTACCTCATCAAATCTTAGAAGATAGGAAGCTACAATATATTCTTCCTTCATTTTGAGCCTTTCAAATTGCCTTTGATAGGTTTATAGTTTGGCTAACTTAAATTTTGAATCTCCTTCATAGATGAGATAAAGTCTATCCCAAATATCTTTGATAGAATTATAATGGATTACCTTGGTGAAATCAACCTCAAAAATACAACAAATTATAACATTCATAGCTTTAGAATTGTTATAACTCAGCTTCTTATTTGTAACACTAGTTGGAGGAGTAGGTGTCATAGAATAACCATCAAAAATAGATTTACAAGTTTCAAACCCAAAGGACATGATGTAAGTCTTCATTATTACACTCTAAAAATCATAACTAGATCCATTCAACAATGGATCTTTCTTAATAGAGAAACCTTGAGAACTTGTCATTATACCTAAGATTACCTTCAAGTGGTTAAACTTATACAAAAGGTCCTACTCCAATACCAATTATTATAATTATAATTACTAAGAGAGGGGGGTGAATTAGTGAATTTAGATATTCGAAAAATTCAATATAAATCCTTCAAACCCTTAGTCATACACTATAATCAATCAAGAAGCAAATAACCCACTCATACCAATAAACATGAAATGTAATAAAGATACCACAATATCTATGTGGGAATCCATATTGGGGGATAAAACCCACTCTCAATCCTAAAATAACATAGACTACTTATTCTATAATATTATTACAAACAAAATACTTTAGTGAAGCACCCACTTCACAAGGAGTACCATCACCTGAAGATGATAAGCACCAACTTGCCTAAAATGTTGAGAACCAACACAACATCTATGAAATTAAAAACTCTATAACTCTTTATTTCTTATTAATATGATGTATAAACCCCAAAAAACAACCTCCTTCAATCCTCTTCACTCATTCAAACTTTCACACATAAGTAAGGCATCTAAAACATCCTTTTGGATCAAACTACACACCTTCGCTTGTTTTCATGCATAAAATATGTAAATTCAACATTAGAATAATGACCACAAGGTCATAAATTCAATAATTTTTTTATATATTTATAAATAAATATACACATCTCTCATATCCTTCACAAATATTTTTCTCATCACTCACACTCAACAACATCACAAACAACCCAAATATGCCTTGTACTTATACCACTTTCTTGGTCTAACCTATCTAGGTTAGACAATATTCTTACCATACTTGCAGTAAAATTTAAATATGTCTCCACATATGCTACATGGGTGAAACACTCCTTTCTATAGCTTGGATATAATCCTTAAGACTCAAATCCTCTATTAGGCCTTCACATCCACATGTTACTCTTGCAACCTATTAGACTACCTTAAACTTTTACCAATATTTAAAACACATAAAAACTCTATCCAATATCCCTTTTATCATTATCATATAGGTCCATTCCACCTGGAACACCAACTCAATACTTGAACCTACCAATTAAGTCCCCTTGTTCTTCAGGTCTTCATGCATAGAAAATACAATCTCAAACTTATACAACAAACACTCAAATATTTCACATAGTCATATGATTATATCACATGGATTAAACCTTAAAAATAAAATTCAATTACTTCATATGTTTTAGACACTTCAACACAAGCTCTAAGCTTTAAAAATAACTCTCTCAAAATGACCACTTAGGCTACTCATACATAGTTAAAATATAGTTATACTATTTTGAATCTCCATATTTTATCAGGGGCATATCATGACATATAATACTTTTTAATAATCCTTAGATAATTATATAACATCTCCATACTCATTTTATTATTCAATTCTACTCATAACACCTTCAACTTACTCCAACATGGTCACTCAATCTTTTAGTGTATTCAACAAACACAATCAACTTCTAAGACTTTTTTCATACTAAATATGGATTCATAAAAATTATAAAATCCATATATGTTGTATTCATGTAGTATTCATCACTCTTAAATAGTTATTTCATCTTTAAACATCAAAATACTATCAGTAACTCTTTAATTATCCTTTGCAGGTCACTTGTAAAACATGGTCAAACACACAATCAACTTTGGAGCTTAATATCTACAACTATATGAACATTAAAACATTATAATAAGATTTTATATATGAAACTTTACTTCTTATTCAATTTTTTTTTACGTCACCATGAAATTCATCATAGATCAAAAGATATAGCTCAAAAACTACAGACTGGTTTTCCTTTGTAAATTTAAATATTTAAATTCCAATAGTCATTATGTAAATACTAAACATTAGACATTTTTTCATCATCTCATTCTCCATAAATTTTTTTTAAAAATACACACCATAAATCTCCTCATAATTCTCCTAAATTCAACCTAAAATTTCTCACCATTGATCTTAGATCCTCACTTCCATGATCATGCCACTTGGTAGTTCTACATGATTTCTATGTATATTGACTACTTGAATCAATGCACTCCACTGATCTCCATTTGTATGAAAACTCATGTTCCATTTATATTCTATCAACTTATCTATATTAATACACATTTTGCTAGCACATGCAATCTCAATAACCTTTGACAAATTGACTTCAAATGCATCATTGATCTCTATCTGACAAGATCATGCACTCTGTTAGATCCTTATCTAGTTAGATAAAATACTCACCATTAGATCCATGATCCAATTAAATTCTAATCTTATATCTTTTATATCACAAATTTGGTTAATTATGGTAACTTAGTAAATTCTATCTGAGAATACAACTTTTCACCTTAATAACTTTTGTTATGCTCAACCTCATGATCTAAAATTTGAACCACATGATCTACTCACAAAGAGGAATCTATCCATATATCAATCTGATCTTTAAACCTTCACACATTTGAAATATTATGTCATAAAACTTATTACTTAGACTTATCTATCAAGATGACTATTTGAGCTTAGACATTCATATGACTATTATAATGAATTTTGTTCACTTCCATAAGCACTCATAACATCCCATAGGGTATCTTTAATATGTCCATATAATCAATATCATCCATTAATTACCTCACTAAGTCAAACACTAAATAACCATGCAATAATATTGAAGCTCATTGAATCAAACTTTTTTATTGTCATTCTAGCATACATGACACATCATCAATATCTTTGGTCACCTTGGAGACATCATTGACAAACCTTTAACAAATTTTAGGATTTATACTTGTATTAATTCTAGTTTTATAATATCTAAAATAACACCATTATATTTGTAAGAGATTTTGGGTTACTTGATTTAATATTGTAAAGATAAATGGATGTAACCAATTAAACAAACTTAACATGCATTGCCCTGTATTATAACATTCCTCATTGGAGTTTAAGGAGTTTTAATGCATATTTATATTTTTCAAGTTAGTTTCATCACTATTTTTATATTGGTATATTTTTAGTTTGTTAAATATAATCTAGACTATTAGATAAATAGTTTAATAGAATAAAGTAGCATTTCTTGCTACTTCCTAGGTAGGAGCATGTAAAGAAATATTAGCAGTAATTGTATAATTCCATTTTATAATTTTTTTATCAATCAATGACACTTTTTATAGTTCCAAAAATGTTGAGTTGATTTCATCCTAATTTGAGTGAGAGTAAGGGCCCACTCACTTGAGGAAACTAGGATTCATGTGGTAGTTATGTTTGTCATTTCATTATTCATTAAATTTTTTATAAGGTTGTTTATGTGTAAGTGTGGATTATTAACCTATAGGATCATCTCTATTTATGTGTGTATATTTTTTCCAAATTATATTCAAATAATATTTATTTCATTAATTTGAACATTTCATTAATAAGTAAATCCAATTCTGTAATCCTTAATAACAAGTGTGTTTCTAATTCTATAAAGTGTGTTTCTCATTTCATCAATTGTGTTTCTCATTTTATTAAGTGTGATTTTGATTTATAAACATAGTGTTCTAATTTACAATCAATTATCTACTTTTCACTTTCAAAAATATAGAGTATAAATTAGGATTAGTTTCTCCATCAAAACTCCCCAAAACACCATTGTTATCCAAATCACCAAATTACCTTATTGCATATAGCCATTGGACACCGGCCCTAGTATGAATGACATAAAAATTAGATTGATTAAATCAAGGGGTAAATTAAACCCATAAATACTAGGGCTATATATTATAATAAGTAAGATAAATATGAAATTTTATCTCAATGTGTAATTATAATTTTGGTGTTTTTCAATGTGGAAGCCTCTTGTGTGAAAATTGGTTTGGAATGTGGATTTATAGTGGTATTTTTTCAATCCCTCTAGATGGGGGTTTATAAACCTATGTTTTGACCCTTTAATTATTTATAAATGATAGAAATTAGTCATTATTTGCCAAGAGGACATTGATGGTAGATTTAGATAATAATAGGGAGCATTATTATCCAAATAGGGAACTATTGTCTTAGGGTACAAATAATTGATCTGGGTACTAAGGATAGATTGAGTGTAAGATTATATTACTTTGGATAATTAATAAGGAAATTATTGGTTTATTCATTTTATTATTATAGTGGATCATTTGTGTAGAAAGTGAAGGAAAGTGGTCAAAAGGCCATGGAATAAGTCATGAGCTAAGTGTGTTAAAAGAGTGATCACAAGTGTACTATTTTATCTTAAATGTTTATTTATGTGTCTACATTTTTTCCACTTTTATTATACTAAGGAAATAAATTTAAAGATTAAAATTAGAAATATTTACATGAACTTAACTATGAAGTACAGTTCTAAATTTATGCCACAACATTGATCTATGCTTCACATGAACCTAGAATGTAACATGTATAAAATCGGTCCTTACTTAAGAGGAATATCAAGAAGTAAATAAAATAAAATTATAGATATAATAATGAGTAATAAATAAACCTAATTGGGTATACAAACCATTATGTTTTCCTAGTGCAAAAACTAGTGATTGTCGATGGTAAGACCCTTGGATATTTCATTCACGTTAAAGAGTTTGGATTGGACTATGTATGCCCAAATCTTCATTGATAGGTGAATGTTATTAATAAATCAAGGTGTGATTGAGTCCATATTTTTATATCCAAATTATTTAAGTAGTTTAAAATTCCTATATGAATTCCAATAGATTATTTTGATGTAAAAACTAGTGCAAAAACTAGGAAGAACCAACCATTATATATGGAATAATGTTAATTTCTTGTGTAAAAATAGTACAAAGCTAGCACAAAACTGGTGAAAAAAATAATATAATCTAGGTCTCATGTATATAACATGGATATTGAAAATCATTGTCATTTCATCTATGAAAAATTTCTAAATTGAGAAAAGAGGAAGTCACATGCCTTGTACATGTCTCCAATATGATATATGGTGCATATGGATTATAATAATAATTAATAGAAACTAAGATTATGAGTAACAATAAATTTACTAACTTGGAACACATACAAAAATGATGTCCCAAAACTAAGAAAATTTAAGTTTTTTTCTAAAACTAACACTGTGTATCTATTACATAATGCCCTATACTAGTTAATATTTTGAATTTTTGAAAGTGACATTTTTCTAGGTACTTGGACAACAATGCCCTGTTTAGATAATACTAGGGTGCACTACTATCCAAATGAAGTGATATAGTATGAAACTAAAATTTCTCTATGCTTTCTGGGTATATTATGTGGTACAAGACGTGAGGTTTGTAGAATTATTTATATGTAATGTACTATAGTGGATTAATATCTAAGATAATCCACTATGTATGTTCACTCTTTGAGGTGAGTTGTTGAGCCTTCACTATAAGTTAACTAAAATACAAATATATTTGATATATGGTATATATAAATATGTAAATATAAGTAATAATTATAGCATGTAGGATCATGGAATCATCACATACATACTAAGCAAAACATTAATGTGAGATGCATGTATAAACACAAATACATAGTGACATTATGAAATTAGATGTTACTAGTGAATAACATAGATAAGTGATATAAACTCGTATGTAAATATAAAATAGAGAAAATATTGGATGGATACCTAATATTCATCATGTCATAAGAAGGGATAGGAGCATATTTGATGTCCATCACAGAATTAAAAATTTAGTAAACAAGCAAAAAAGTGTCATGGTCATGAGAAACACAAATACATAATATATACAAAGCACAAAAAACACATAATATAAGGCCTAGGGTTCACATACAAAGGACATGTTAAAATTTCATTTGTGCAAATATAAAAATACAATTAAGGGTTAGAACAACACATAAGGACATATTAAAATATACATAATCAAAATAGAGAATATACACCTGATATGAAGTAAGAAATCAAACATGAAAAGTTTACATAAATATATGTAATTGATCCACCTAAGCAATGTGTAACACTAGTAAATTCAATAACTTGGAAAATTTTAACATATTAGTGTGTTATTAAGTTATAAATATCAATTCATTTCATGTCATGTAATTATCTGAGCTATGAACAATAACATATAACCAAACAAGAATAAAACATGTGTACAAGAATCCCCCAATGAGCTTGCTAATATATATATAAGGACCTAGAAGGCTTGTGTGTTGTTTGAATATGAGAAATTATGGCTTATTATGACTATCAAAATAATAGGGGAATATGAAAATAGTGAGATACACTATTGTATTAATAGGTAACTACTATCTAATTGCAGTTTTTTAATATGAGATAGTGAAATAACTTGCATCTGGGTCTAGGAATGGAAACATGTACGTTATACACTCACTCATGTACGCTTGTGAAGAATATATAATATTAAAATACATAAAAATAAGTACTGAATATTTTTCAAAATTTAACTGATGTAAATGAATAAAATATAAGCATGGATAGGTCATAATTTTAATTTGTTTCTAAAATATATGATTTTTTTAATATTTTTTCATATTTGAACTAAGAAATAGAAAGAATGATATTAACTAATGAATACCTTAAGATATTTACCATCAATATGTCCTATATATAACACATTACATATGAACTCTTTTGAAATGAAAGTATCATGTCATTATGACTTATTTATATCATCAATATTATACCAATTTCTACATTGTAATCATCATGGTCATAATCATCTTCTTGATTCTAAAATTTTGAGATTCCATTGTGATCATCTTATGTATTTGTATATGAATAAATATTTTTCCCATAATGTGGTGATGACTTGTTTTATTCTTTATTTTCAATATGTATTATGTCATGTGCCTCTATTAATTTTCCATGATTTGTATCTACTTTAATATAGTTGAAAATATGATTTATTTATGTTTCTATTTCTCTAAAGAGGTTCCAAATTCTATTTAAAATGTGAGCATTGGACTTTCATGTTGAAATGTGACATAGTTATGAAAATTTCCTATTGTTTCTTTCATTTTTTTTCATCCATGGTCTTCATAATTTAGTACTCTATTGGGCCAAACTAAGACATACATGGAATACAACTGAAAATGTTTTGGGACCAACTATGAAAGGTAGATCAATGGATGTAATAAATGATTTAAATCTAATATTATTATTTAAAATTTCCTTATGTTATCCAATAAATTATATTATTTTCATGTTATAAACATTAATTTCAATAGTGTTATTGATCACAACATCAATGCGTCACTTTCCATATATGAGGGGATTAATAATCAAATGCTTTAAGAATTCTGAATGGTTTTTAGTTGAATCATTTTAAGCCATACTTATAACATTTTATTTTTTAGCCATCTCTTAATTTGGAAACTCTTTTGTTAGAAAACCTCTTTTAATTTTCTTTCTTATCTTGAATTTGATTTTGAATCTTTTCTTTTAGTACTTTCACTTTTTACTACTAAAACTTTTTTAACATTTACTTTTCATATTGTTCCTTTTATAGATGTTCTTTTTCATCTTGTGCCTTATATAATATTGCTTGTTATAATTTACTTTTTTAATCTATTCTTTTTTTTAATTTTGAATTTGGTATCCATACTTGTTGTATTTTTTCTTTTTGTATTAATTTTTAGTTTGCCACGTATTATACTTGCACTTCTAATTTACAAGACACACTCATAATGTGAGTGGGTTATTTGATTGATGCATAAATTATATGATCACCACTATCAATTGTGTTTTTATATTATTATTAAAATTCAAAAAAAAAAAATTATTATGCCCATGCATTATATGCTATGTAAAATATATTATGATATCATTAGAGGATGTATAAGATGTAGATTGAATAACTTGTTTTAAAATATTTCTCTTACAATATCACTTTAACTCTTAATATAATTTTATGTGATTTTGAATCACTAATTGTAGATGAATTCTATATTTTTTTCTAATATTGATATTAATTGATGTTTGGTACAACATTACTAGATGAAGATACAAATGCATGATTAACACTAACACATTCTTTATTCTTTCCATAAGTGAGATGATTTTTTAATGATGTGATCTTTGAACTGAAATACTAATTTTTCTTTTCTAAATCTTCTATTATACTTCCCATTTAGATGATTTTGTTTTTAAGTAATTAAAAAAAACAACCCCTAGGTACTTTGGACTTAATATTCATATACACATCATCAAGAAGAGATGTGAGAGGTGGAGGGGTTGGAGGAAGGATATGTTTATTACCTTATTTTAGAACTATACGATGGGATATCTTACCTCTTAGGATAGTGATAACATGGACCTAGATAGAAGAAAAGTAGTTAGCAAAACCTTGAGGCTTAAGAGGAGGAAAAATTATTTATTATCCATTTCAAATTTTACAAATAATAAAATTATAACAAGAGTAAATAGAAAAGATAATGCTAAAAAATAGTCTAACATGATTTGGAAATTGATATATTTTTGAAATCCTAAAAGGAAAAAATATAGAAGGTAACCCTACCCTAGGGAAAATACTAGGACTTTTAGAAAATTTCAATTATAAGTAGGCTCAACAATTATCAAATTTTATAAAAATAATGAATTATTACCTAGATATTAAAAATAAATGTGCAAAATAAAAATGCTACATATATGCAATAAATAACACAAACTAATTTGGAACTTACCAAATTTAGAAATATACTAAATATGGAAATTAAAAAATGGAAATATAAATTTAACTAGAAAATTGAGATTATGACTATTTTTGGATCTGATATTGACAACGATACTGTGTTGATTGAGTGTAGACCCAAAATAAGAGATAGTACGGTTATTAGACCATAACGATATAAATAGACACTAGTGGGGGTCTTATTATCAAAATAGGTCAACCCAATCTAATAGGAAGTAGAGATATGATACTTATTGGTTATGTTCACCTTCATCCATGTGTTATTTTTAAAATATTGTAAGAACATTTACAAAAACTACACATTTGAAGATGAATCAACCATAGAACCATCCCAAGAAAGGCCAAAATGATATCATCGTGTCACGCATGTATCAAGAATGTATTTATAATATAAAAATACACCAAAATTGTGGCATGGTAAGAAACAAGTTAAAAACAATCAAATTCACAAAAAAAACATATAGCTCCATCATCTCATCTACCTCAACATCATCAACCACCAAATTTTCATTTGCCAACCCCATATCGATAATATGACCCTTATTCTCTACTTGATTAGGTCTCATCTACTCAGAATAATTTTCCAAATTTTCATGTAGGGGAGTGAATTATTTAACCCATGCCAATATCCATTTCATGTTAGAGTTTTGAACAAATGACACCAACTCATATCTCTCAAATCTCCCACCTTTCTCAAGGAATTTATATAGTCTATCAATCAATTCATTAAAATTAGCCTCAATCAGTCTACCAATAGCCACTTACATATCCCTACTATTACCATTAGGTCCCTTATATATAATCCCATAATCCATAGAAAAAAATTGAACTCCTTTACTAGTACCATCAAGTCCATTCTATTTAGAAACAAAAAGCTTGATTAGGTTACCAATGTTATATTTATAAATTTTATTTTTTAGAACATCACAATCAATCTTTCTACCATTTTACATAAAAAATGGATCACACCTAAAATATTATTAACATTAGCCTCAATTAAAATTTTAAAACCATTTTACATCCAACCCCCATATACCTCAATCAGAAAATCCCTATCAAGTTTAGTCGACTATGCACTATCATCTTATGAAGGATCCTTTGATTGAATACTATAATACTTATGTTAGAAGTGATAAAGAGAGGATTTTAACATAATGAGGAGCTCATTATTTATTTCATGCTCATTTTCAAAAAAAACTCCATTAATTTAAGATCAGGTTTAGAGGCCTATTCAAAGTATGATTTCTTCATTACCTCCCACTCATATTCAAAATTCTAACATCTGTTGCCTCCATATACATGGTACAATATTCACGTTGTGGGATAATTATAGGAAATATGCTAGTATCCAAAAGGTATTTATAAGTTATCTTCATCATCTTGGACCTTATAAACTTCTCCAATTCTACTTGAGAAACCTTTAGTTATAGATACATCTGCATGACAATAAGTTTCATGATAAATTCTATTGAGAAGTTAACAATTGCCTTGACCTTGAATTATAAAAAATCAAAATTCCATTTCTTTAAAATAAACCGCATAATGTCGATTGAAAAAACCAATCATTACTTTTGGAAAAAAATATTAGTCTTTTTTTTAGTCACATAGCCAAAATCCACATTATTTCATTTAATGTCACAAGAAAAAAAATAAAAAGCATTCCAAAAATATTTATATACATATAAAATAAAAAGACAATAAAAAAATTTCTCAACACTTTCTATCTAGCCATATAGAGTACAATTTAACTGACTGCCAAGTCTAGGTTTAGATAACAAAATAGTATTTATCCACATGATAATTTCCCTAAAATCCTTCTACCCATCTAAATTGATATATAATACTTATTCTATATGGATTTAGTAAGGAGGTTATAGGTACTTCTCTAATAATAATGAATATGAATCATCTATTTAATATCTCCCTAGGAAGACCACCTTCCCTATGAAAAAAGTGAGTAAAATTCTTTAAGCCTATTGAGTACCATACAACAACATAAAAACCTCTAGTCAATGTTAATAAGAAATTATAAGATTTTATGTTCCACCAAAAATATCTATGTCTATGTCACCTCAACCCCAAGCCATTAAAAAATGTATTTAAACATTATGAGATCTTGACATTCTCCCAAGCCTTCCAAATTGATTAAAAGATGGAGGACCCAACCGTCTTAATAGAAAAGGATCCCACTAGAAGATTATAAATGTACAACCCTTTTCACTAATTATTATCTTTAGGATAACCTTTGATAATGTTATTATGAACCAAAATATTCTAGTGATCATCACCCTTAAGTGCTTTGATGATCCATTTAATAACAAACCTGATACCTTGAATCCTTAAGTCCTTTAGGCCTAACCCACCAAATACCTTAGGATTGTAGCATATGTCCCATGAAATATCATGATGTTTTCTATTTATTTCATCATCATACCACAAAAAAACCATGATAATCCCATAAATCTTATTAAAGTGTACCTTTTTGAAAATCCAACATGAAGAGTAGTAAATATTGTAGGAGGAATGTACTTTGTGCCAAACTTGTATTCTTTTAGGCATAGAAAGTAAATGTCCATTCCATTTCCAAAGATTATTATTTATTTTCACATAAATCCACTCCCACATATCTTTAAAGGATGGATTAAGAGTAAAATATAAACCTGGATACGTAACCAAGTGATTGGGGCCTTTCCAAATCCATCCAAACTAAAGAAGCTAGTTCGGGGGTTTCATGCCACCCATTTGTGATATGTAATTTGAGATCTAGAAGCTAATAAATACACTTATATTCCTAATGAAACCTATTTCAATTTTTATTTATTGAAAAAGAGTGGTATCATCCATAAACAAAACATCCAAAAGATTTTTCCTATTAGGAAAAGATAAACCTCTGATGGGGGGACCTAAGCAAGCATCCCTTATAATATAATGAAGAGCATCAACTACAATCACAAATAGGGAAGGGGCCAAATGTAATACTTACCTAATAAATATTTCTAATATGATACAATCTAAAAGGGTTTTATTAATTTAATTAATGCATATGCATCTTTTAACAATATATTGACCATTTTGTAGAAGTTATCCTAAAAGCCCAAATCATGAAGAATAATATCATTGAATGGTCACTCAATTATGTCACAAGCCTTGTAAAAGTCAAAAATTATCATTCTGACTTTTTTTTTGGAGTATTGGGCCCATTACATACTTTCCAAACTAGACATAAGGTTGTCTATAATATATTTTCTTTCCACAAACCCTATTTGAGTATCTAAAATAATTTGAGGGAGAAAAGAAGAGAATCTCCTTGCAAGCATATTATCTAGAATTTTTTTGGAGATGTTTGTAAGGGTTATCATTTTATAATTTCTGACCCAAGAGTTATCTTGATATTTAGGCATAATCCTAACCACACCTTTATGAATGGTTATCCTAAAATAACTAGCTTCCAAGGCCTCCCTATAAACATTCAAAAATTATTTTGTAATCCAATATTTATTATAACAATATAATTCCATAGTGAATCTATCCAAGATAAGGGATTTATCACTCATAAAGGAGTCAATTACACTCAATACTTCATCAATAGAGGAGTCACTATCAACATAGGAAGCTTGATCTTTGTTGGGTGAATATTTTGTCATCAACTAACTGAGGATAAAATAGGGATATCAGCCACAGCATAAGGGAGATTTACACCATGAGGAGTGTGGCTTTACCAGATCTAGATGAGGTAAATCTCTCCTCTCATCAAGGGGAGGTTCCCTATCAAAATTTACGTGCTATAAGCATATATATAATTAAGCAGAAAATAACACATAGGGGTGGTATAACAGCATCTACTTCTCTTTTTTTAGAAGTAATGTATAAAGAACAAAAGGGAGAAAATCCTGGTCTAACGCTAACAACATTCCTCTTCTTTTAGGAACGGTATTAAACAGAGAGCGAGAAATCACCTGAAGTAACAAAAACACAAGAACGCTCACGCAAGCACAAAGTCTTCTATAGCTTCTTCACGGACCCAGAACAAGTACAACCGTAGAATAGAGTGAAGCACAAAGTCTTCACCTGAAACTACAAAAGATAAAAGAATCTCAAAGGTAAAAACAACACAAAGTCTATCTTCTACCCTCTAGAAGTGCCCTCAGATAATAATAACACACCCACTTTGCTTATTTTATCAGAAGAATAAGATATTATTAGAAAAGAGACATAAGAACTATTTCCCAAATAATACAGACAATCTCAACACAAAGTCTGGAATAACCTGCTTCTCATTCATTCAACAGAATATGATTTACAAGTTTGAGCATAAAGTCTCAAAAGTTGCTTCAATTTTAGCAGAGTGTTTGCTATTAAATTTTCCAAGCCCGAATTACAAATGAGGTCTCCACTATATATAGGGAGAAAATCCTAAAAAATAGAAAATAATAAAATATAAAATATCTTTGTCAAAGATGACTCATCTTTGACTTTTGGATATTTTTTTGAAATATTTACATGTAATTACATAAACAAAATTGCATGCATTCTGCGCAAAATAGAAATGCATAAGGATAGAAGAAGAGAGAAGGGGGAGAGAGAGAGTGTCAATTCTTGCTGCTAGACTTATTTAGATGAGCATTGTACATGGCGATCGATCCCTGAATTCCTATGATGTCTGACGCAACTGCATTCTTGAAGATGACTCTTGCTCTGATCAGCGCGTCTTTCAATGTTGTGATGGCTTTAGAGTGGCTAGTTAACCTAGATTTCAAATTCTCCAAAGTTAACTGAGCATCCAGAATGCTATCCACTGAAGTCATTGAGAAAGACGCTCCTTCAAAATCTTTTCAGATCATCCCTTCGAAACTCTAAATCATTTCCTTTGCTAGAAGGAACTGATGGTCCTTGGAATTCAAGTTGCATGGCAGCTCTTCTAACTTGTTCAGCAGGCTCAGGTCACTCTTCTCACTAGCTTCCTTGAAAGCTTTGAGATCATCAATTAAGTCCTTGAGTACCTGAATCCTGAAGATCATTGACTTCTTGGTCTCAACATAGGAATCCTTGTTGGGGATGACACCGATAGATATCAGGGTACTCTTTTTGAGACCTTTCATTTCCCTCCATCTGTTGAGATCTTTCTCTAAGCTGTCAATTTCCTGAGAGATAAGGGAGACAAAATCATCTACCTGAGTTTTCAATCTCTTCATTTTATCCGTTCTATCCGCAACTTCTAATAGCAAAGAGATTCCCTGATTGTGCATCCTTTCAACATATTCCTCGATGACCTTCCCCTTTAAATAGGTCTTTTCAGCTTTCTGATTGACTGAATCATCCACAGAAAAGGCCTCTAGAGTTGTTGCCTCAGTTGGAATAGTGAACCTTTTGATTATAGCTATTAACTGCTCCATTTTGGCTTTATAGTAGTCCTTCATCTCCTTCTCTCTGTCAAATTTTTGGACCATAATGTCCATCGCCGACTAAAGATCACTCTTTGCACCTTTGTGAGTAACTTTGCCAAGTTCAACATGAGAGATGGAATAGCTGCTCATCTCGAAACCCTCAAGGGTTGCATCCTATGGGGGTTTGGCAATTTCTAGAAAATTTTGCCCCTTTTCTTTGACCAGCTTGGAGAGGATTTTTGGCATTTTAGGAGCCTTTGCTTTCACCGGCATTATCTTACCAAAGTCGAATTCATCTGGGGAGATGGCCATTTTCTTCCTCTTTGGCGTGAAAGCAGACATCCAAGGTGGGAGAGAAGTGTCTATTGTAACAATAGTTGCCTCTGTCGGTGTCAATGTAGCAGCTTCGACACTACTGGTGGTGACAATAGTTGTAG
Organism: Torreya grandis; assembly: GCA_037957365.1. Taxonomy (NCBI): domain Eukaryota; kingdom Viridiplantae; phylum Streptophyta; class Pinopsida; order Cupressales; family Taxaceae; genus Torreya; species Torreya grandis. The sequence continues at coordinate 1,682,560 of JARHVA010001192.1, read as the reverse complement.
TTGGAGTAACCAATGAAACTGTATCAACCAATGATTCTGGCTCTGGTGCAGGACTTGGTGGCAGATTGAAAGACGGAGATGATAGACTTGGAATGGACCAAGAAGAGCGAGGGGAACCTGTTGAAGGACCCTGAGGATCACCAAAAACAACCCTAGAAGGGGAAGTGGCTCTAGAAGAGGGAACATTGATTGGAGAGATAGGAGAAGTGGGTACCACAAGAGATTGAGGGGGAGAAGGAGAGGCACTCTGGATTGGTTGTGCTTATCCTGGTGAGATTGGAGACCCAACACTTGGTTGTTCTGGCCATTGATCTGCTTTCCCCATGGGCTCAGCTGCATGTGCCTCGAGGCTTTGTTCTTTGGTTCCTTTAGCTGCCATTTTAGACTCTTGTGCAGGCTTAGGCTTTTTGGAGACAAAAATGATTCTAGGCTTGTGTGGAATGGAAGGAGAAGGAACGTCACCTTTATTTTTTGTTTGATTTTCTGCCTTTCTCTTCAACTCTGCTTGGTATTCAGCCTCTGATCCTGTGATGAATTCTTTTAGGGTGATCCCTTTGGCTGCTAACCAATCATTGGTGTTAGCCAATATTGGTTTGAATCTCTTCCTCAGAGAAGTTAGTTCCTTCTGAGACAAGTTAATTGGAGGGAGAGGGGAACTAGCAACCTTTTCTGCCAGATATCTGTTGTTTACAATATTCCCATCGTCAATTAAACCTGAAGGAATCTCTGCAAGCTCAAGGTACTCTATCTACTCCAGTGTGAGATGAAAATAGTCCATCTTTCTTACCTCATCAGCTGTCCTCAGGTCCACCCAGATATCCTCAATCACGGGTTCATGGAACTGAGTCTTTCTCCTAATCTTCTCTCTGACTCCCCTGAAGTCAAATTTCTCCCATCTCTTGAATGGTTTGATGGTAACCATCTGCATTTCTATTTCCATAACCTTGGCTTTGGTTGATGTAGCAATTGAAAACTTGCCAATCTAGATAGGGAACTTGAAACCGGGTCTCTTAAGTTCCATCTGCTTAGTGTGGACGATAATCAGTTGTCGGTAAAGCTCCATTAGGACTAACCTATCTGAAGGGAATTTGGGGAGCATATAAGGGTATCCATGGTAAAAACCCACCCATAGATAGTAAAAAGTAAGGAACTGGAGGAACGTATATCCATAACCATTCACCACCATCCAGGCCTTATCTCATATTCTCTTTTGCTCTAGTTGAGGATCGAAAAGACACAAGAATATGGCAAAGAATGCATCATTTACTCACTTGAAATGACGTGTTGACCCCTGAAGCGTCAGTTGTGGATAGTATGATTAGACTGGAGTGGTCTTTCTATCTCCCTCTATTGTCAAACCTGGGAAAGATCGCATGGCGGCAGCTATATAGACCAGGTACGAGGTCATGTAAAATTTGAAGGAGGTTTGTACCCTGGTCAGTTGTTCATGGATATTGTTACTGATCTCTTCCCCCCAAAAGATTATTTGCTTGCCCTGAAGGATGATCTTAATGAATGGATACATCCATTCATGGAATAGTGAAGAGGATGGGAGGCCTCGTACTCTGCTAAGGAGGGTGATTAGGTCACCAACTTCTTCGATGAAATCACTTCTGGGGAAGTGTTTAGGCCATCTAGAGAGACCGGTCCTGGGGGTCTTTAGCCATTTATAATTCATGGCCTTCTTTTCCCTTTCGAGGTCTTTGTCATACTCCTTTTTAGCATTTTCAAAGTCAATTTGGGTTACTTCAGTGGCTGGAGGACACAGGAAAACTTTGTCGATAAAGTTGGGGTCCAATCGAATTATCATGCTGCCACTAGCATCTAAGACCGACCTGGTCTCTTTGTTGTAAAAATGGGTGCACTAGAGGACAAATTTTGCATGATGTGTTGCTACCAAAAAGGGAGCCACCAGGTGGATGTTACTCTCAACAATTCTTCTTATCCCAGTGTTGGGATTTGTTACCTTGGTTCGCTCCAAGAATTTGGCCATGTCCATGTGGCCAATCTTGGTATCTCAAATGTCATCGACATTTGAGGTGACTGATGTGGGCAGAAAGATGCCCTGGTATTTGTATTTCATGGTCTTCACCTTTGAGGGAGATGCTTCCATCATAGAGGACAATCTTGATTAGACGAGAGCAGATGCACACGAGCTCACTGAAGGTGCTACTGCCATGATTACAGATGAAAGGAGAGTGAGTGAGAGAGGGAGAGCGTGATTTAAGTGACCTGGGTTATTAGAGGTCACTTAAATAGGCCAGGTTTAGCAAAAGAGTAGAAAATGAGGAAGAAAAAGCATGAAAAAGACAACTCAAAAAAAAAATTGGGAGTTAGCTAAAATTTAAAGAAAAATGTAGGGGCGGTGAAAATTGCCACCCTTACATAAATTGGGAGAAATAGCAGGGGCGGTGATTTTTGCCGCCCATGCAGGTAGGATGCAGGGGCAGAATTTTTTGCCACCCATGTAGGTAGAATGCAAGGGTTGTGTTAATCATTTCCCTTGCAAAAAAGATGGGAGAAAAGTGCAGAGGTGGCAAAAATCGCTGCCACTACACTTGACAAGGTGCAAATGTGGAAAGGTAGCGTTTTTTGCTACCTTTGCATGATAGTTTGAATAAAAGACATGGGCGGCAAAAAATTCTACCCGCATGAGGTCTTAGCAGATAAAATTGTGGGTAGGAGGGAGAAGAAAAGAAAAAAGACTAATAAAATAAAAACTAAGCTGGAAATAAAAAAAATCATGAAATAATCATAAAAATGAACCCTACCTGAGAAAACACATGTGCCACGAGGTCAGATCCACGAGTTGGTGCTTCAAACCATCAGTTGAGGCACTCAGGTGCAAGAGGTAGGAGGAGAGGAGGGAGCAATGAAGCTCAAATTGGAATATATAGGGTGAAAAACCCACCCCAACAACCCGCCGCACTCGGCCATTAATGCCTTGCATGGAAATCGAGACGTGTAAGGGCGGCAAAAATCGCCGCCCTTGCATGTAGTCGGTCTCTTTGTAGGGGAGGCAAAAATTGCAACCCTTGCAAGTCAGAATGCAGGGGTGGTGAAAATTGTTGCCTTTGCAGGAAACGTGCAGAGGCACCAATTTTTGCCGCCCTTGCACAAAAAGAAGAGAAATGTAGAGGTGGCGATTTTCACAGCCCTTGCATAGGAAAGTAAAAAGAGACCAACTCCGTAAGGAGAAAAAGGGGAAAGGAAAACTTGCCCTGGATGAGATAGTAACCACTCCTCATTTCAAGGACAAGAGAAAAATGAATTATAAAATTTGTATCGAAAAATGAACTTAGAGAGACAAAAGACGAAACAGACAAGTTTCGTAGGGGGGTTGTTTTCAAAAATGAGCTAAGCTAATTTTGGAAACAACAGTTGGCTCCTGTTGGGGAACTTCCATCTAATTGAAATGATTAGTGGAAGTATAATCTAGTCTCTAAGTGCCTTCATCCTAGCCATTGGGCTATGGAGTCGAGCGAAAAATGAGGAAAAAAAATAGACAAAACATAAAAACTGTACATAATTTACAAACAGACCCATCTGAGCTTCAAGGGTTGAAAAGATTTAGATGTTATCCAATGTGAGGTAGTGTAAATGGTGTTCCATCTTTATACTCTAGCAAAAAGCTGGCCTCACCATAGAGCTATCAAATGGTGAATGGACCCCTCCACAGGGAGTCAAATTTGTCGTGCATCCCTTTTGGTTCTCATCGCTTGTCCCATAACAGGACTTGATCTCTAACTTGGAAGTCATGCACTCTAGCTCTCTTATCAAAAAGTACTTTCACCCAGTCTTGATGTTTCATGATCTGATCCACCACCATAACTCATTGTTCGTTCAGCTCGGTCAGACACATGATCCGCTTGTCGATTGAGCTTTCGAAAGTTGAGTCTTCGATTGCTCTGGTTAATTTGAGTGCTGGTAGTTCAAGGGTAATGGGAATTTCTGCATTTCATCCATATAGAAGTTGGAAAGGTGACATACCTATAGCTCTTTTGGGTGTTATCCTGTCGGCCCATAAAGCGTCATACAAAGCTTTGTGCCATGTTCTTTGATTGTCGTCCACTAATTTCTTGATAATGGTGACCAGGTTCTTGTTACTCAATTCTGTTTGTCCATTTCCTTGAGGGAAATAATCTGAAGTGTGAGACAAGGTAATCCCATAATGGAAACAAAATTGAGTGATTTCATGTGACGAAAAATAGGCCGCATTATCTTTCACAATTTTTAGTGGAACCCCAAACCTGGAGATGATATTTTCTTTGAGAAAGTTGCATACTACTTCAGATGTAGCATGCTTGGTTGGTATGGCCTCCACCCATTTAGTAAAATAATCCATTGCGGTGAGGACATAATCATGTCTGGCACTCAAAGACGGGTTAACTACACCAATGAAATCAATACCCCATTGCTAAAATGGTTCTTCGATCACAACTGGCTTGAGGGGCAAAGCAGGCAGTTTAGGCTTTCCAATGAATTGCTGACATAGCTCACACCTCTACACCCATTTGTAACTATCCTAAAAAAGTGTGGGCCAATAGTACCTTGCTCGTAGAATTTTGTGTGCCGTCACCGGTGCAGACAAATGTCCCCCACAGGCCAAATCGTGGAAAGATTCTAAAAGTCTTTCTTGTTGAGCTTTGTCAACACAACGAAGAAATGCCCTATCCAAGTTTCTTTTATAAAGACCATTGTCCCATAAAACATAACCAACTGCTTTCAATTTAACATTCCATTTTTTCTTAAAAGAAAGATGAGCAAGACATTCACCATATGTTAGGAAATGAGCAATGTTAGAATACCACTCATCAGTAGTGGCGATAAAGAGAACTGTGGGCACGCTTTTGATATCTTATTCTTCACTTTTTAATTCATCTGGAATGTTGTTGGCAATCAATTGGCAGAGACCCCTCCCTCGTACAAGCTTGGTTGGTTTGATGTCCAGATCGAATTCTTGAGTTTTGGCAATCCAGTTACCTCTCTTTGTATCGAACTCTTGCTGAGTCAAAATAGATTTTATTGTTGTGTCTGGCACGAGAACTTTGGTGTGAGAATTCAGGATATAAAACCTAAAATGCTTGACAGCCTTGACCACGGTGTATGCATGTTTCTCCATAAGGGAATATTTCAATTCGTGATTTTTGAGTGGACAACTCATGAATGAAATAGGAGATTCTACATTTTTTGAATTTGGTTGAACCAAAATAGATGATAGTGTATGCTCAGAGGCATAACTATATATCTTGAAACCTTTAGTATAGTCTGGACAGACCAGGACTGGTGCCCGAGCAATTGATTCTTTAATTTCCTTGAATGTTGATTTGCCCTCGGCAGTCCACCTAAATGTGGCATTGCTCTTCATCATGTTGACAATGTGACGGGTTTTCTCAATGAATTCTGGAACAAATCTCCTAAGAAAATTCACCTTTCCAAAGAAAAAGTGAACTATGGTCTTGCTGGTAGGGAGAGTAAGTTCTTGGATGGACCTAACCCTTTCTGGATTGATTCTGATGCCTTCTCAGGACACTGTGTCTTAGAAGTTTCCCTTTAGTTACTCCGAAGATGGATTTCTTTGGGTTTAACGAAATGCCATTTTGATGGCAGCATTCCTGTATCTTTTGCAAATGGTGAACATGCTCAGAACGCCATTTTGAAAAAACCGTCAGATCATCTAGGTACACTACAGTGAATTTTCCCATTACATCTTTGAAAGCGAGGTCCATGGCCCTTTGAAAAGTGGTGTCTGTGTTTATCAGACCGAAAGGCATCCTGCGGTAAGCGAAGGTGCCCCAGAGTGTGGTGAATGCTGTCTTGTGTTGATTTGATTTCCCAACCTCAACCTGATTATACCCTGAAAAACCATCAAGCATTGATAACATTTCTGAACCTGTTACCATCTGTAAGACTTGATCCATAATGGGAAGGGGGTAGTTATCTTTTAAGGATAACTGATTCAAGTTCTTGAAATCTACACAGATTTGAATCTCATCATTTTTCTTTTTGATGGGTAATATGTTAGCAACCCATGTTGAGTGATGGATCAGAAAAATTATCTGAGCATCCAGCGTCTTTTATATCTCAACTAAAATAGTACGTAAGATTTTTGGATTATATTGCCTAGATTTCTATTTGTGAGGCACAGAATTGGCTTTCAGGGGGATGTCATGACAGATGTCATGTGGCCTGAGAGACTTTAAGTCATCATAAGAGTAAGCCAACACATTCCTATATTGACGGAGTAAACTAGCAAGCTCAAACCTTTCTTTGGAAGTGCAGTATTTCCCAATGTTTACCATCTTAGGATCATGCTTGGTCCCCAAGTTGACTTGATCAAAATCTTGAGAAGAATTTGAATCTGTTTGTTATTGTTTGACAAACATGTCATGGTTATCAAACAACTTTTCTAGGGAAACCAAACCTTTGGGAATTTTATTCCCCTTGAGCTGTAGAAAATCTTCACCTGTATTGACCTGGGTTTCAGGGGTTAGTCCACACTCATGGGGCTCACTACCTTCAAAACACAATTGTTTGAAAGTGTCTTTTTGCTCCAAGAATGCGATGATTTGATCATCGTTGTTAAACACTTGCCAGTGGTCAGCATTGTCTGGTACACTTGGTCAGAAAACCAGCTCAATAGTATACTTATCTCCTTTAAAATTTGGGTGGGGAACCAGGAGGGTGGCAGAGACAGCCAATACATCTGCTTGATCATTGAATTCCCTCGAAACGGCAGAGATATTGAAGGCATCAAAATTTTTGATCTGATCCCATACCAGATTGTGATAATGGCACAACCTCTCATTCTTGGTCTGATAGAGGTTCCTTACCTGACAGACTATCAACTCAGTGTCTCCTTTAGCATGGAGTTTCCTAATGCCCTTTTCTTTGGCATCCTGTAGTCCAAGCAATAGGGATTCGTATTCAATCGTGTTGTTAGTATTGTTGAATTGCAATTTGTAGGAAAAAGGAGTAATCTCTCCCTGAGGGGATACCAACACAACTCCAGCTCCTGATCCATTAGAAGAGCAACTGCCGTCAAACTCCAAGGTCCATAGCTCGTCAGGTATTACTTTTTTCATAAAAACATTCCTATTTTGGGGAAAGGGTTGTTTCCCGTGTTCATTTTGCTTGGGTATTCCACCCTTCGTAGTAGCTGAAACCAAACCCAAATTACCACCTATAGGAGTTTTATCTGATGCACCATGGGTCTCGTCTGTGGATAAGAAATAAGTGCCCATGCTTGAAGACTCAAATAAAATTTGAGCTTCAGGCACTGCAGAACGGGTAACTACGTACTTGGCTTCTTTTTCAGGAAGCAATTTCTTCATGATGCCTTGGACTAGAATCCTTGCTTCTGATAGGTCCATGCTTAACTCACCCCCAACATCCTTATAGAAATTTTGCCCAAGCAAGATGCCGTAAGATGCTTGAACTCGGCTACTAGAACCGTCATTTTTATCTGCTTTTCTGGAAAAGCCGCAAAGGCATATTAGGCATCTTTTATTTGGCCAAGGAGGGGAACTTGCTTGTTTTCAATGGAAAAACACCTCCCAAAAGTCTTGGTCAAAGTTAGGCCGAGAGAATCCACCACCTTGGTAGGCATGACACTATCTAAAGCCCTGGAGTCTATAATACAATTACTCAGTTTGTAGCCATTTATAAGTAGGGAAACATAGAAAGGTTCTATTTTCCCGAGAGCAACTGGAGGAGTCACAACCATATTGTTTTGGGTTGGTTTGTCTTTGGGGAGATCAGGAACAACTTTTAAATAATTTTGTCCTACAAGGACAGCTTTATTTTTAACATACTCTGCTAACCTCTCAAACTGTTCTGGGTTAGCTCTTAAATACCTAACCTCTGTCATCTGAATCTTAGTCTTCCTAGCATGATCAATTATATCAAATGATTGAAAAGTAGTTGCAATAGAAGAAGAATAAATTCCATCATCAGAGGATTTGAAGGGTACTCCACTAGCCTGAGTAGCAGAAGAGGGGGATATCGGGTGATTGGGAGTACTTACTTTTTTATGAGTTACCTGATATTTTGATTGTGGAGGTGAGTCTCACATTTGGTGATAGAAACTGCTGGCTGGGGTTCTTCATCTGCCTTTCCTTTGTCAGTTTGCAAAGCTGACTAATTTTCAGATCTGGTAAAAATGGCATAAGTTCCCTCCGAATCTTCCCCTTTACTCCCAGTTTCATCTTGATAATCCAGGAAACTGATATTGGAATTGCCAGCTAATTCCTCATCTTGTTCATCAAAGAGGTTAGCATTTTCTTGTTACTCTAGCTATGGTTGAAAGGAGTCATCGTGCTCAGCTTCTAGGTATCCGATCGCTGAATTGGCAGGTGTTGCTTCAATGGCTAATCTTCCTGAAGGGGGAGGCAGGCGGTTTGATTGCCCCTGGGTCTAGGTAGTATTACCTTGATATTGCTGATTCTGGAAAGTCCTCCTGGGTGCATCTCAATAGGTAGGAGTAGACATACCTTGGGCAATTTGTCTTTCCAAAGCTATCAGTTCATTTGTTAATTTTTGCACCATAGGATCTGTAGTGCCCATGGAAGAGCTTTCAGTAGGTGAAGGGAATTTATTTTTACCAGAATCTTTCCTGATCTTGCCTGCCAGGATAAGATCATCTTCAATCTTGGTAGCCAAACCTTGAGCCAAGGCTAGGTCCATAGGGCCAGCTCATCTCAACAAGAAACTTACTTCGAAAAGTTGTGAGTTGATGAAAAAGCATTTGAGATTTTTTGGGGTAGGCTAGGCCACAGTCAAAATCTGGTTCCTTAACTTGTTGAATTTAGCTATGAAATCCCTCATGGGTTCTTGGGATTTTTTCTTCAATTGTGTCAGCTGCACCAACAAAGCATACACATCCTCAGCGGGTTTAAATCTGGCTTTGAATTTGGACTTGAGCGTATCCCAGCTTGTTACTGACCCCGCCTGCAGGTGATAAAACCAATCCACAGCAACTCCTTATAAAGTTTCCACAAAGAGTCTTACTACCACATCTTCAAATTCGACCCCAATTATGCCACATGCTATGGAGAAAGCAGCAATATGCTCGTTGGGATGAACCTTTCCATCACCCAAAAACTTAGAATTTTTTTTCCTAGAACTACGAGGTAGTTCATGCAGAGGTGGGGTTAAATTAAGAGGGCTGAAGGAATTACCCCACGGGCCTTGAGCCATTATGATAAGAGGATGAAAAGGTGGGATAAAAAACCTTGGTGGAGTGTTTATAGGTAGGCGGTGATTGATAGTGGGAAAATGAGTCCTTCCTTGTGTTGGTGACCTGACAAGGCTAGAAGGAAAACTCCTAGACCGTCGAAGAGAAGCTGATGGAGGAAATAGATCAAAATTACTTTATTGCACCAACTCAAACATAGGGTCAACAATGCCTTTAGATCTCTGACTTCTGGTGTAGCATGGAGTTGCCAAGTTTTTAAAACAAAAATGGGACTGAAACCACTTCAAGTTGAAGCTTGAGGATTCAAAATGCGCGTTCTTCCCAGCAGCTCTGGTTTTACAGACCAGATAATATAATGGAGGTAGCTGGTAAGGCTATAATGGGTAAGACTTGAAATGGAGTCGCCAGATTATATAATGGATAAGGGTAGGGACTGCTTCAATCTAACACATGAGGTTTCAGACCGCACATCCGAGTCCCCAGCGAAGTCACCAAAAAACTATTGGCTGAATATTTTGTCATCAACTAACTGAGGATAAAATAGGGATATCAACCACAACATAAGGGAGATTTACACCACGAGGAGTGTGGCTTTACCAGATCTAGACGAGGTAAATCTCTCCTCTCATCAAGGGGAGGTTCCCTATCAAAATTTACGTGCTATAAGCATATATATAATTAAGCAGAAAATAACACATAGGGGTGGTATAACAACATCTACTTCTCTTTTTTCAGAAGTAATGTATAAAGAACAAAAGGGAGAAAATCCTGGTCTAATGCTAACAACATTCCTCTTCTTTCAGGAACGGTATTAAATAGAGAGCGAGAAATCACCTGAAGTAACAAAAGCACAAGAACGCTCACGCAAGTACAAAGTCTTCCATAGCTTCTTCATAGATCTGGAACAAGTACAACCATAGAATAGAGTGAAGCACAAAGTCGTCACCTGAAACTACAAAAGATAAAAGAATCTCAAAGGTAAAAATAGCACAAAGTCTATCTTCTACCCTCTAGAAGTGCCCTCAGATAATAATAACACACCCACTTTGCTTATTTTATCAGATGAATAAGATATTATCAGAAAAGAGACATAAGAACTATTTCTCAAATAACACAGACAATCTCAACACAAAGTCTAAAATAACTTGCTTCTCATTCATTCAACAGAATATGATTTACAAGTTTGAGCACAAAGTCTCAAAAGTTGCTTCAATTTTAGCAGAGTGTTTTCTATTAAATTTTCCAAGCCCGAATTACAAATGAGGTCTCCACTATATATAGGGAGAAAATCCTAAAAAATAGAAAATAATAAAATATAAAATATCTTGGTCAAAGATGACTCATCGTTGAATTTTGGATAATTTTTCAAAATATTTACATGTAATTACATAAACAAAATTGCATGCATTCTGCGCAAAACAAAAATGCATAAGGATAGAAGAAGAGAGAAGGGGGAGAGAGAGAGTGTCAATTCTTGCTGCCAGACTTCTTCAGATGAGCATCGTACATGGCAATCGATGCTTGAATTCCTATGCTGTCTGGTGCAACTGCTTTTTTGAAGATGACTCTTGCTCTGATGAGCACATCTTTCAATGCTGTGATGGCTTTAGAGTGGCCAGTTAACCTGGATTTCAAATTCTCCAAAGTTAACTGAGCACCCAGAATGTTATCCACCGAAGTCATTGAGAAAGACGCTCCTTCAAAATCTTTCCAGATCATCCCTTCAAAACTCTGAATCATTTCCTCTGCCAGAAGGAACTGATGGTCCTTAGAAGTCAAGTTGCATGGCAGCTCTTCTAACTTGTTCAACAGGCTCAGGTCACTCTTCTCACTAGCTTCCTTAAAAGCTTTGAGATCATCAATTAAGTCCTTGAGTACCTGAATCCTGAAGATCATTGACTCCTTGGTCTCAACATAGGAATCCTTGTTAGGGATGACACCAATAGATATCAGGGTACTCTTTTTGAGACCTTTCATTTCCTTCCATCTACTGAGATCTTTCTCTAAGCTATCAATTTCTTGAGAGATAAGGGAGACAAAATCATCTACCTGAGTTTTCAATCTCTTCATTTTATCTTTTCTATCTGCAACTTTTGATAGCAAAGAGATTCCCTGATTGTGCATCCTTTCAATATATTCCTCCATGACCTTCCCCTTTAAATAGGTCTTTTCAACTTTCTGAATGACTGAATCATCCACGGAAAAGGCCTCTAGAGTTGTTGCCTCAGTTAGAATAGTGAACCTTTTGATTACAGCTATTAACTGCTCCATTTTGGCTTTATAGTAGTCCTTCATCTCCTTCTCTCTGTCAAATTTTTGGACCATAATGTCCATCACTGACTGAAGATCGCTCTTTGCACCTTCGTGAGTAACTTTGCCAAGTTCAACATGAGAGATGGAATAGCTGCTCATCTCGAAACCCTCAAGGGTTGCATCCTGTGGGGGTTTGGCAATTTCTAGAAATTTTTTCCCCTTTTCTTCGACCAGCTTGGAGAGGATTTTTGGCCTTTTAGGAGCCTTTGCTTTCGCCGGCATTATCTTACCAAAGTCAAATTCATCTAGGGGATGGCCATTTTCTTCCTCTTTGGCGTGAAAGCAGACATCCAAGGCAGGAGAGAAGTGTCTGTTGTAACAATAGTTGCCTCTGTCAGTGTCAATGTAGCAGCTTCGACACAACTGGTGGTGATAGTAGTTGTAGTTGGAGTAACTGGCAAAACTGTATCAACCAGTGATTCTGGCTCCGATGCAGGACTTGGTGGTGGATTGAAAGATGGAGATGATAGACTTGGAATGGACCCAGAAGAGCGAGGGCAACCTACTGAAGGACCCTGAGGATCACCAAAAACAACCCTAGAAGGGGAAGCAGCTCCAGAAGAGGGAACACTGATTGGAGAGATAGGAGAAGTGAGTACCACAGGAGATTGAGGGGGAGAAGGAGAGGCACTTTGGATCGGTTGTGCTTGTCTCGACGAGATTGGAGACCCAACACTTGGTTGTTCTGGCAGTTGATCTACTTTCCCCATGGGCTAAGCTGCCTGTGCCTCGGGGCTTTATTCTTGGGTTCCTTCAGCTACCATTTCAGGCTCTTGTGTAGGCTTTGGCTTTTTGGAGACAAAAATGATTTTAGGCTTGTGTGGAATGGAAGGAGAAGGAATGTCACCTTTATTTTTTGTTCGGTTTTCTGCCTTCCTCTTCAACTCTGCTTGGTATTTAGCCTCTGATCCTATGATGAATTCTTTTAGGGTGATCCCTTTGGCTGCTAACCAATCATTGGTGTTAGCCAATATTGGTTTGAATCTCTTCCTCAGAGAAGTCAGTTCCTTCTGAGACTAGTTAATTGGAGGGAGAGGGGAACTAACGACCTTTTTTGCCAAATATCTATTGTTTACGATATTCCCATAATCAATTAAACCTGAAGGAATCTCTGCAAGCCTGAGGTACTCTATCTGCTCCAGTGTGAGATGACAATAGTCCATCTTTCTTACCTCATTAGCTGTCCTCAGGTCCACCCAAATATCCTCAATCATGGGTTCGTGGAACTGAGTCTTTCTCCTAATCTTCTCTCTAACTCCCCTGAAGTCAAATTTCTCTCGTCTCTTGAATGGTTTGATGGTAACCATCTACATTTTTGTTTCCATAACCTTGGCTTTGGTTGATGTAGCAATTGAAAACCTGCCAATCTGGATAGAGAACTTGAAACTGGGTCTCTTAAGTTTCATCTGCTTAGTGTGCATGACAACTAGTTATCAGCAAAGCTCCATTAGGACTAACCTATCTGAAGAGAATTTGGGGAGCATATAAGGGTATCCCTAGTAAAAACCCACCCGTAGATAGCAAAAAGTAGGGAACTAGAGGAACATACAGCCATAACCATTCACCACCATCCAGGCCTCGTCCGATATTCTCTTCTGCTCTAGCTGAGGATCGAAAAGACACAAGAATACGGTGAAGAATGCATCATTTACTCACCAAAAATAATGTTTTGACCCCTAAAGCGTCAGCTGTGGATAGTATGAGTAGACTGGGGTGGTCTTTCTATCTCCCTCTATTGTCAAACTTGGGAAAGATCGCATGGCGGCAGCTATATAGACTAGGTATGAGGTCATGTAAAATTGGAAGGAGGTCTGTACCCTGGTCAGTTGTTCGTGGATAGCATTGCTAATCTGTTCCCCCCAAAATATTATTTGCTTACCCTGAAGGATGATCTTAATGAACGGATACATCCATTCATGGAATAGTGAAGAGGATGGGAGGCCTCATACTCTGTTGAGGAGGGTGATTAGGTCACCAACTTCTTCGATGAAATCACCTCTGGGGAAGCTTTTAGGCCATCTAGAGAGACCGGTCCTCAGGGTCTTTAGCCATTTATAATTCATGACCTTCTTTTCCCTTTTGGGCTCTTTGTCATACTCCTTTTGAGCATTTTCAAAGTCAATTTGGGTTACTTCGGTGGCTGGAGAACATAGGAAAACTTTGTCGATAAAGTCAGGGTCCAACCGAATTATCATGCTGCCACTGGCATCTGAGACCAACTTGGTCTCTTTGTTGTAAAAATGGGCACACTGGAGGACAAATTCTGCATGATGTGTTGCTACCAGAAAGGCAGCCACCAGGTGGATGTTGCTCTCAACAATTCTTATAATCCCAGTGCTGGGATTTGTTGCCTTGGTTCGCTCCAAGAATTTGGCCATGTCCACGTGGCCGATCTCAGTATCTCAAATGTCATCGACATTCGAGGTGACTGATGTGGGTGGGAAGATGCCCTGGTATTTGTATTTCATGGTCTTCACCTTTGAGGGAGATGCTTCCATCATAGAGGACGATCTTGATTGGATAAGAGTAGATGCATAGGAGCTCGCTGAAGGTGCTGCTGCCATGATTACAGATGAAAGGAGAGTGAGCGAGAGAGGGAGAGCATGATTTAAGTGACATGGGTTACTAGAGGTCACTTAAATAGGCCAAGTTTAGCAAAAGAGCAAAAAATGATGAAGAAAAAGTGCGAAAAGGACAACTCAAAAAAATTCCAAGAGTTAGCTGAAATTTAAAGAAAAATACAGGGGCAGCGAAAATTGCCGCCCTTACATAAATTGGGAGAAATAGTAAGGGCGGCGATTTTCACCGCCCATGTAGGTAGGATGCAGGGGCGGCATTTTTCATCGCCCATGCAGGTAGGATGCAGGGGTGGTGATAATCACCGCCCTTGCAAAAAAGATGGGAGAAAAGTGCAGAGGTGGAAAAAATCACCGCCACTACACTTGACAAGGTGTAAACGTGAAAAGGTGGCATTTTTCACTGTCTTTGCATGATAGTTTGAATAAAAGACACAGGTGGCAAAAAATTCCGCCTGCATGAGGTCTTGGCAGATAAAACTACTGGTAGGAGGGAGAAGAAAAGAAAAAAGACTAATAAAATAAAAACTAATCTGGGAATGAGAAAACATCATGAAATAATCATAAAAATGAATGCTACCTAAGAAAATATGCGTGCCACGAGGTCGGATCCACGAGTTGGTGCTTCAAACCATCGGTTGAGGCACTCAGGTGCAAGAGGTAGGAGGAGAGGAAGGAGCAATGAGGCTCAAATCAGAATATATAGGGTGGAAAACCCACCCTAACAACCCACCGCACTCGGCCATTAATGCCTTGTGCAAAAATTGAGACGTGCAAGGGCGGCGAAAATCGCCGCCCTTGCATGTAGTCGGTCTCTTTGCAGGGGCGGCAAAAATCACTGCCCTTGCAAGTTGGAATGCAGGGGCGGCAAAAATTGCCGCCCTTGCAAGAAACATGTAGAGGCAGCGATTTTTGCCGCCCTTGCACAAAAAGAAGAGAAATGTAGAGGCGGCGATTTTCACCACCCTTGCACAGGAAAGTAAAAAGAGACCAACTCCGGAAGGAGAAAAAGGGGAAAGGAAAACATGCCCTGGATGAGATAGTAACCACTCCTCATTTTAAGGACAAGACGAAAACAAATTATAAAATTTGTATCAAAAAATGAACTTAGAGAGACAAAAGACGAAACGGACAAGTTTCGTAGGGGGGTTGTTTTCAAAAATGAGCTAAGCTAATTTTGGAAACAACAATCTTAAGATACTTTTTTTGGAATGCTCTTGGAACCAATATTTCTATTCATCTCCACAAGTTAATTATTGCTATCTAAAGAGAGCAATTGAGAATAAAAAATAAAAAATTCATCCTTGATTTCATTAATATTTTATTAGAGACACCCCCAATGTCATGTTCTTGAAGCTTTTGTCTTTTGTGCTTAGATATGAGTAAACTAAATAAGAATTTAGTTCCCTTATCCCTCAGCTTAATCCAAGTAGCTCTAGATCTAATTTGAGCTCATTTAGCAATATATTCTTATGTCATTATGATATTTTTCTTTAGCAAAATTGAGATATTAATAATCTCTTCATTTGTAGGTTCATTTTGAAGAGCATTCTCCATAGAAATCAACTATTATTGGGCACCTATAAAAAAACCCTCCTTTTAGGCTTGGTTTGACCATAAGTTATCAAAATATTTTTAATCAAATCCATACATTCATTCCAAACATTAGTAATATAATAAGAGTGGTTCATCATTTTAGCAATTTTCAAGATGTTTGGACACCCTCTTTGTATTCCCTATCTTGTAAGTGAGACACATTGAGATTATATAAGACTTCCCACACTTTATTATTAGTATCACCTTTAGACTTACAGGAAACAATTATTTCAATGGGTTTATGCTCAAAAAAGTAATAGGAGGGATTTCAATTAAATTCCTTCAAGGGCCCTATTAAAGTTTAAAAGATTCATTATGTAGGAGAACATATCCAATATGGAATACACTCTATTGCTCTTATATTAATTTCTATGCCAAGTAAACCAAATTATTTTTTTTGATGACTTAGATTTGTTGATAGGATCATTGAGTTTATGTATTCAAATCATATTAGAGAAAAGAAACTTGTTGCCTTTCCATGAAAATGGGTCACCACCCCCTTTATCTTCTATAAGCTCAATATTTTTTAAATCTCTGCCTAATAACCACATGATATTTTTGAGATTAGATGACAACTATTTCAATAATTCAATTATTTTTATGTATTTATTTGGGCATATATTTTACAAATACCAAAAATATGAGACTATAGATTTTGATCCACGCACACCTCTCTTTGATAAGGAGATCAAACATGATCAATAATAAAATTGGTTAAGTCAAGGTTGATGACAATATACGCACCACCTTTACCTCTGGGGTAACTGGTGGAGAATATAATACACTTCTACCACATAAAATTTAAAATTAAATTCTATTTGGGATTAGTCTCCTTTTATTTTTAGATTAAAATGAAATCCAATTGCTCTCTAGAGTTCCTAAATTATCTAACAACATACCTTTTATCAATTATTTCTATCCCTCTAATGTTCCAACTAATAATTTTCACAGAGAACTATGGATTTATTTATCTTGATCTGGGGACTTTATTCCCCATTCATTTTGATACAATCTAGTAAAACATTGTGTAACTTTGTTTTATTTTTGTATCTTTCTATTTCTTACTCAAGTCTTTAGGCATAACAGGAGGATTTCCTTTAAGTCCTTTTCCATCCTAAAATTTTGTACCCTAGAAGGTATAAGAATTCTCTATTTTCAATCTCTTATTCCTATTTTTAGAGTTCACTCTAGGCTTTAAATCAACATCCTCTAGTTAGGCCAAAGGGGTGATATTATAACAAGGCATAATCACCCAAGTATAACATCTAGAAAGGGAGAAACACCAATGGATTCAACATGTTCCATAGTAGGCTTATCCTCTACAAAGGGTAAGGATCCAAGGGTAGAGTTATTAATGGTTTGAGAATAGCAAGATTAAAAATGTACTCATTTGAGATTCTCTTAGCTTAGGGAGGATAATCATACAACTTGTTATCCTTAGGTAAATATCCCCAAACAAGACAAAAAAATTGGGAGGAAAAAAGTACAAGAACTTACTTAAGTATTTTTTTTTGATTCGAGGTCACTATGGTTCTCAAAATTATTCCCATAGGAAATAAAAACATTATCTTTATCATTATCAAAGACATGTTTTGGATTATCTAGAACCACCACCTCAAGACTAAAAAAATTGAATTATCATCAATTTTGACATAAATATGGAGGGCATTCTTTATATTTTCATTTTTATTTTTATCTTTCACTTTAAGGGTCATATTATTTAACAAAGGAAAATTCTTATTTTGATGGCCATACTTTTTGAAAAAGAAGCATTTAACCCTCCGACGTCATTGATGGGACTTGAGAAAGACCATATTGTAAACATTAATATAAGCATTTTAGGAAAAAACTAAAAAGTATCTTGGGAAATAAGGACTCTCATATACATATGTTCTAAACATATCCTATTTTACTAAATCCTAAACACTTCCCTCAATGGTTTATGTACCTATGGGATAAAATTCTAAATTTGAATATGAATATTTATTATATCTATCCATCTCATGATAGTTTTAAAACTACTATCCTTATAGTCTAGTCTAGGGTTATAAGGGATAGCCTTCAACATAGACTGACCAACATTACATAAAGGATTACTATTTACTCTCTTTTTCATATAAGAGGTTTTAAAAATCACCATGAAGACCCCTTTCTACATCATTTTTCATAAACTCACATACATCCCCATATTTTTTCCCTAAAGAACATTCAACCAATAATCAAAAAAATTATTGTAAGGAAAATAATAGCTATTCAAGTACACAAAAACTCCAAACATTATTTAGTCTAATTTATTCAAAATATAAGTATTTTTACATTGGTTCATTTGGAGACAAAGTTAGGGTTTTTAGAATGGTAGGGGACTTACTGATTTATTCATAATTCTATCAACCACCTTTATCTTCTTCCTAGTCAAAGCCATCAAAATTTAATAATTCACCTTATAAAACATTTGGGCTTTCCTTAACTAATCAAATCATGTTAAATATATTTATACCACCTACTTTATTGATACACACTAGGTTATCCAATGTCTGATGAGAGAGATAGTGAGGTAAATTTTTATCAAGTATTTACGTTTTCCTATATTTATAACTTCTCTCTCCATCTATATGAATATACCCAATGGTCATATGAGTTTGAATTCCATCACCATTGGATTCCATAAATTAGAAGGTGGGGGGGAATTAAATAAACCACAAATCTTAATCAAGAAAAACATATCAACACAAATAAAAAACCCAAATATGGCACATGAGGCACAAGATAAAGACATAAGAGGCATTATACTAAGAAACCAAACATGAAAAAACAAACATATATAACCAAAATAAGATAATACAATACCTCAACAATTAAAATAAATAATCAAAAGAGGACTAGGGTGGTGAAGAAAATAAATTAAAGTTGCAAGGATATTGGATCACCTTCAATGGAGAGAGACTTTTGATCTTCCCATTTATAGATCTCCAATTTCATTTTGATAGATGTATCTAGACCCACATATTTCACCCATGTGTTATGTAGAATGTGTGTAATATTTCTATTTGATGTGTGAACCAATATGCAACTCTTTATTTACTTGAAACCCTAGCTTAATGACATAAGAATATGTATACAATCGTAGATTAAAAATGGGTTAGATGTTGAAATTTTTCTTGACCTAAACACCCCCTATGTTGATTGATGCTTAAATATTAATACCTAAATAAGGATCAAACTAAAATTAGTTCTCCAATGTTACAGTGGTGTGTGTAAAAAATTGGTGAAAAATGACAAATTTTAGCTAAATCCTGGTGTGATTAAGTTCTTTAATTATTACTTGTGATCTTTGAGGTGTATTCATAATTTAGCTTAGGGCTTGTTGGGATGTATGCAATCGGAATTGGGGGAAACATGTAATTTTTTCTCAATGTGCAATTAGAATTGGGTGTTTTTTAATGTAGAATAGTCATGTGTGGAAATTGGTTTGAAATGTGTCTTTATAGTGGTATTTTTTAAATTACTTTGGATGGGGTTTTCTATACGTAAATTATGACCCTTTCATGATTTTTGAATTTTGTAAAGTAGTTGTTATTAGTGGGAGAACAATGTTGGTAAATTTGGAAAATAACAAGGATTGCTATTTTATAAATAGGGCACTATTATTTTAGGGGTATAAACAATTTCTATGAGTACTAAAGATATGTTAATCATGAGATTGGAATATTTTTTATAATTAATAGCGACATTTTATGTTCATTAGTTTGATTAGAATAATGGGTCATCTGCACAAAAAGCTAAAGAAAGCATTCAAAAGACCCTAGAATAAGTCATGATCTAAGAGTGTTAAAATAATGGATATAAGTACACTATTATAGCTTAAATTTTTAATTTTATGTGTCTACACAAACATCCATCCCCTATTATTATACATAATATTATATTAGACATATTATTCTAATCTTATCATAGCATAAAGAGATAGGATACAAATCTTATAGTGCAAAGCGAAGGTAATCAAAATATATCTCATTTATTTCTCTACAACTTAAAGAATTGACCAATAAAACTATATATTATCATCTCATATATAACCTTAAGTATAATTCAGCCAAAATATTTTTATTATAATTTCTAAAAATATATACTATCTATAAAGATAAGCTTTATAAAACACTACATGATGAACCTTACCAAATAATGTAAGACTATCTTTTTTATTTGATCGGTTAAAATATGGGTTAAGGGTCAAATTCCCTTAAAAATATAAGACAAAATAATTTTAGGAATGAAAAACAAAATAGAGTGAGATAAAATCTATAAACTAACCAAAACCACTGACTTCAGCCAAAAAGATGCCAAAAAACTAGTAAAATGAAAGGAAACCTAGACCATAAACCAACTAGTCTAAATCCTTAGACTTAGAATAAAGGATAAATTTATTAGTACATATGTTATTAACTTTTTCATCCTTTCATCTCATTTAATTTCCAATTTTATACCTAGTTTTTAAGGTTGGCCTCTTCTACTTCAATCGAGTAGACTTGAAATCCTCCATTACCTGCTTGAATTCGATACTAGTTTCCTCACCTCTACCACTGTAGGTGGTTCTTAAACCATGGGGGGTGTGCTCGGATATCACATATTCCTATTTTTCCTAATGTAATTCATCCTTACTTGAGGTGGAATCACCAAGAACTAGTAAACTTTTCAACTTCTCAAACTCATCAATTATTTCCTTACACAAAAGCTTTTGAATTTTCACTTTAATTTATAGTTTTTCAAAGGATTTTTTGATATCATATTTTAGATTGGAATTGATTAGGTTTCAACCATTACTAGTAATGGGATTCACAATTTTAAGAACTCCATTATGACTTCCACTAGGTTTGAAATCCCCTTCCATGTTTTTAGCACCGACAAATTCATTATGCTCCCCTACATGCTCAGCTTCAGTATCCAAGAATAAGTCATATTCCCTACCAAATAATTCATGATCACTTGTGATATGCATGGCCTCCATTAAAAATTTATACTAGAGGGGTTCTCCCTTTTTTACCAGGAGTAGGATGAGCCCATCACAGATTAAATCCACTAAGGGGTTGCATTTAAAATTGTTAACAGATGTTTCTAGTGACTTGAGAAGAAAAATGGGTAAGATAATTGGGTGGCCCCTAAATTAGTTGAGGATAATAAAATGGTGAGATAAAATAACTATTTTTCTCCTCTAAAATGATGTACCTCATTATCTATAGACACATATCTAGCCATTTTCTAGGTAAATCCACCCTCAAAAACCCTTTTTGATTCAAAGCTTTCATCTTTGTTTTCTCAATACTATAAAAAATGTTGAATAGTTCATCCTTACTCTTCTTATATTTAAATGCCTTCAAACCTAAGTATTCCATGCTAGTGATTTCACCTATAACCTCTTTGGTGACCATGAATCTCAACCTATATATATAGACTTCCCTACCATTCCATCCATTAGTAAAATCTCTAGATATCACCTTATCATGACCAACCAGTCTCTCCATATAGGTCACAAGCCTTTCCTTGATCATCTTCTTCCAAACATATGCATCCTCTTTCACTTATGCATAGTATACTACCTCGACAAGATCATGGTCAGCTCCCATCTAATATTTATGCTTATGTTGTAGTTTTTATAGCTAGGGTCCTTTATAATGAAATTTAAGGTGATGTTGAAGTTGGTTCCATTTAAAATATTATATATAATTTAAAAATTAATCCATACATTCAAAATTTTATGACATAAATGAGGCATGATGTCCTTTCACATGTGAGAGTCCCTTCACTTTTTTTGAGTGTGTTAAAACATAATTAAACCCATCATATCACTCTATGGAATGACCTTTGTCAAGATTAATGAAGGGGATGATGTCATTAGAGAATTCCTCATCTCCTTGTCAATGGATAAGGGATCTATTAGAGACCCATAGGTTAGACATTATATCTATACATTTATTACCCTCTTTATACAAATAGTTAATGGATACACCCTTGAAGTGGATAAGCAAATATTTAGCATCATTAATGATCTTGGTTATATCTTAGGAGGATTAGGATGATCCTGTTAGGTAATTAATAATATTCATAGAGTCTACCTCAACCTATAATTACTCTATAACTAGATTAACTACAAGTTTAATTCCACAAAAAGTGGCTTTGGATACCTCTAAATGGTTCATTTGGATCCCCAGTGGCCCCACAAAGGTAGCCTTGAGGTTCCCGTGACAATCTTGGATAACTCGTCCTAATCTCACTAGACCAAGATTTCCCTTAGTAAATCCATAAAAATTTAGTTTGAACCATTAGGGGGAAGATGATTCCACTTTATCTTTTATCTATCAAATCACTACTTGTGAGGATGAGTAGGGATTTAAAAGTTAAGAAGATGGAGGATTTGAGAAAAATACAGGGAAGGAGGGCCATCATAAGATGAAGCATAGGAGAGCCAATTTTATTGTACAAAATCCATGATTTTCTTGAATGTGAAATAATGACTAGGATTGATTTTATCAAAGATAATCAAATTCCTTGAAATGAAAATTACCCAAAATATATGAGGAAGTAACAAATTCCACCAAAATTTCAAACATAGATAATCCCAAAGAGGCACCCATTGATAGATTAAATCCTTGATGGATCTAGGTGTAACCCAAGAGTAATTGGATAAATTGAAGAAATAATAAAATATGAAAGAGGAAAAATAATAGGAAAATAAAATATGTTCTATAAATTCAGCCTCTTGTCTACAAAAAACACATCTATTAGGAATTGGTATTACCCTCCTCATAATATTATCCATTGTTAGGATCTTGTTTTGTGATGCCAACTAGAAGCAGACATTGATCTTTGAGTTAAGATTTTTAGTCCATAATAAATTCTAATTTTCCTCAATTTAAACTTGGTCCCATAGGGAGAAGTAACTATATTTGATTGAAAATAATCCATTGGGTTTTACCTTCCAAATAAGAACATATTATTTTGGGAAAATATTGATATGAGTGTCCTAAAGCATAATATTTAACTATTTTAAGAAGAGAGTTTAATGATGGTTTAAATCTTATTTATGGAGAAACTTTCACCTTTGTCCATCAGTTTCCTACCAATAGTATCACACCTTATGGCCAATGGACTCTTTCAAATATTCAGATAGCTCTATTATATGAGGCAAAGAATCTAATAGGATTTGGAGCCATAGATCCTACCATATATCAACTTTATTTACTCTACAAATTTTCCATTTTAGCCCTCTTTTGAGAATATCTTTCCCATCTCTCAATGCTTTCTTGAAGGCTGAACCATTACCAAGACCTTTTTCTTCTAGGAAGTAGGAACCCTCCCCAAAATTTATCTATTTTTCCTTAATTATCCTAGTCCAATCATTTTCTTACTTGATCACCATCCACCCTTGATTTACTGATAGAGATTGATTCATGGATCTCACCCTTTTGAACCCTAATCCTCCTTTAGTTAAAGGAAGACATTCTTTATTTTATGAAATAAGAGGGAATCTAAATCTTTCCTCCATTCCCATCCAAAAAAAATTATTTTGAATTTGTTCAATTTGTTCTGCTCACTTTTCTCAGAATAATGAATAAGTACATGAAGTATACTATAATAATTTACAATGAACTCTTGAGTAATTGTAGTTTTTTGGCCTGGGATAAAAACTCCCTTTCCATCTAGATAACTTCATTTGAATCCTATCATTGAGAGGATTCCAATATTTTGGTTTCATATTTCCATCAAAAAGAGGAATACCAAGATAGGAGGAAAGAAGATTCTTAATGACATAATAAATGACCTTGGAAATATTTCCGTATAGAGAATGCTGAGTATTGGTAAAAATAAAGAACTTTTGAGGAAGTTAACACTTTGGCTTGACACTATCTCATAGATTCAAAGATTCTCCTAAAGCATTTAGCTTTAGAAATTGAAGCTTATCCTATCATCAAAGTATAATCTATAACTGATTGGTGGGTAATAGGTCTGGTGTTTAAAGCCACCAGGATTCCTTTGATGACCCTAAAATATCTATCCATGTTAATGATCCTACTTAAGGTTTTAGCCATTAAGATAACCAAATATGGAGAGAGAGGTTTTCCTTATTTAAGACCTTTGTTTGGAAGGAAAAAATCCTTTGGGAACCTCATTGATGACCACTGAAAACATTGGGGTGTAAATGTAGGAATATATAAATTTTTTGACTACCTGATTAAACCCAAACTTTTGGAAGATTCTATCTAGATACTACCATGAAACTTTGTCATATAATTGATTCATATCTAATTTTAGAAACATGACTTGTCAAGAAGAATTAGCCACTGAGTGTATAGTTTCATGGGTAATAATGACTCCATCCAAGATTTATCTGTGAAACACAAAAGCCCCTTATTATTATGCAATCAATTTTTCAAGTAACATTTAAATTCTTAAATCTAAACCTTTAGTGAAAATTTTATAAAAAGTGCAACATAGATTGATGGGCCTAAAATCATTCAATTGATTTTCCTCCTACTTCTTTAGGATGAGAACTAAAAAAGTATTGTTCAATTCCTAAAGCATAGTTCTAACTTTAAAAAATTGAGTAACAACCAAGCAGACTTCATTTTGAATGATAACCCAATAAACTAGAAATAAGAATGGGGAAAGTTGTTAGGGATAGGGGATTTATCCCCTTGCAGAGAGAAGATAATGGATCTAATTTATTTATCTAATAGAGGAGAAAGAATGGTAGTGTTGTTGTCTTTGGAAATAATTACCTTAATAAAATTAACCACCTATTCTTCTAATTGGGCATCTTGAGAGGTAACATGGGATAGAAGATTTTTATAAAATTTGAAAATCTACAATTTTATGTCTTTTTATTCCTTATACTAGTTACCATCTCTTCCCTTAAATTTTTTAGATGAAATTATGTTGATAATTCCTAAAAACTAAGAGATTAAGGTACATGGTATTCATGTCACCCTACTTAAACCAATTTTCCCTTGATTTTTGGCACCAATATATTTATTTCTTAGCTTCTAGGTTATGATAGAGACTAAAAATATCCTTTTATTTTGAATGCACGAAGGGGTGGAGATGAAAACATTGATTTTCTCCTCGATTCTGCTTAGATCCTACTCAATTCTATGTTTTTAGAGAAAATATTCCCAAAAAATTCCTTGTTCTAGATCTTAAGTTCAATCATAACATGTTTAAGTTTCATAGAAAGTGTATACATAACAAATCCTTGAACCAGGAACTTCCACCATTCCTTCAAATAATCCTCGAGGGTCTGATTGGTAAGCTACATTTTCTCAAATCTAAAAGGGGTGCTTTTGGCTTTCAATATATTTTCCCTAGAGAACACTAATGGGTTATGATTAGATATGATCCTAGGAAGAGAAGAGAGGGAGCTGATAGAATGTAGATCCCACTATAAATAAATTAAAAAACCTATCAAGCCTAACATGGATGAGGTTTTCTTCTAATCTCTTATATGACTAGGTGAAGGGATTACCTTTTACGTCAACATCACTTATCTCCACCTCTACAATAATCTCACTAAAATCCATCATGTTAGAATTAATTTAATAGGTTACCCATTTCTTTTTCCCTAGGGATGAAAGAGAATTGAAATCCCCTAACACCATCTAGTTTTGATCCTTGAAATGTTTACTAATCTCAATTAAATCCTCCCACAATTTTCTCTTGTTGTTCCTAAAATTAAGAGATAACACATTAGTAAGAACCCAATTTAATTCACTTTGATTATATTTGAAAAAAACTATAATATGATAATTGGACTCTATGAAGATGATTCCATCCAAAATGACTACATCTCAAAGAATTAACATCCCACTTGAAGCACCATAAGAACTGCCACTACTGCATAAAGCTTTATCCTAGATATTAGCTTTATTCTTCAATAATTTATCCATAGACATTTTGGTTTCTTTGAGTATTATAATATCAAATTTATGATTAATAACCATGTTTATATCCAAACTCTATTTTTCAAGGTTATTCAATCCCATTTATGTTCTAGGAGATGATCTTCATTTATTATTTCTTGGATAATGTCTAAGGGTCATTTATATACCCTTTACTCCTTGCTTGTCAATTTCTACTTTTCTATAATTTTTATTAGTTGGTATACCTTTATATTTATACTCTTCTCCAAATTTAGTTGTTTCCTACCCTTTTTTGGTTGGAATTTTATCCATTGTTTCTCAACCTTTTTCCTTGATAATATTAGAGATGTCTCTCTTGTTTGTTGAATAACATTGCCCTTCTATAGGGGAAAAGAACTTAGACAACCTTGAACATTTGGTTTGGGTTAGTATATCTTGAATAGGCATAAGTTCTTGAAGAAATATATCCTTGTCAAGAAATAAATATTCATAAGGGATGGTTTGAGGTAAGTTTTCCCAAATGTCTCCTTGGGGTTCTTTAAGAGATGGAGACATAGCAATAGGAAAGGAAAACACTAATTTGGCTAAAATATTAGCCAAAGGTAGCACAACCATAGTTTCTTTAGTTAATTTTAGAGTGATTAGGGCCTCAAGAACAACAACTAAGGACATAAATTCTAAACTAGATCGATATGGACTAAGAATCTTCAGGGCACAAGAGGGCTTAGAGGAGGCTAAAGTTGAAAATAATTGCCCCAAGCTAAGAGGAGCAAGAGAAAGTTTGAGAAGGGGTAAAATGGTATATTTAAGAGGGGAAGGAGTATTAGGGATGGTAATTGGAAGAGGATGAGGGGAAGGGTTCTGAGAAGAAGGTTTCTTAACCCATCAAGGAGTAAGGGGAAGGGATGGCTTCTTGCTCAAGGGATAATTTTTGGATGAATGATTCAGAACATCATAAGTTTTATAGGTTTATGATTCCCTTTAAAATTTTATGCATTGAATATAAACCCAATATTTATATTTTATCTTAATGGAATAAATAATGGGTTTTTTATTAGGGATGAACACATAGACATGGGCAATTAGGAGCCTTTATCTAGATCTGGTCACAGGGTCAAGGGAGATTGGTTGGCCAAGGGTCCTAACAATTCCAAAGATAACCTTTGGGGCCCAAAATTCTAGAGGAAACCTTAGTAGTTTCACCCATAAAGGTATGTCCTCTATAATGATGCTATCTAGATTAAACCCTGCCTTCCACTTTTGAAGACTAACTATGGATTTACCCATTAAACATGGGAATCCAATGAGAATCTTTATATAATCTTTAGAATGAGAAATGTTAATTAGGAAAAAATTCTTAGGCATGGAAATAATATCGATATGACCCTTGGCTCACCATTTGAAATTAGCCCACTTGTGAAATGGGTCAATTTTAGGCCAAAAATCTCTTAATTTAGACAAGATATAATTTGACAATGAAGAGTCAATATTGTCTATGATAAAGTTTGGAACCTAGAGACATACCTCATTACTATCATTGGTTGTAACCAAGAAGGAATATTATAAAGGTTTTTGGATAGAAAACTCTTCAACAACCAAGTTATCCCACAAGATAGATCTTTTTCCCTCACTGAGACTAGGTCCTATGTTTGGTGGTCCCTAACTTGTTCTTAACATGAGCTCTAAGGAATCCTTTGAGATGATTAGTGGTCTAGGATCCTCCAATTGGTACTTTCATGTCCTTCATGTCATTTCTAAGTTACAAATCACCTTCCTCCCACCCATCACTCAAATTCAAAATTCATCCAATAGTTTTCCCACCCATGATATTCAAAGACCTATATGATTTAAAGACATCAATGTAATTCTGCAATAATTGTTAATATATTAAAGTAAAGTGAAGACAAAATTTATTTTAAGAATCAAGATTTTCCTACTCAAAAAAATATAAATTAGAACCTCCAAATTTTATCTAGGTATAAATTTTGAATAAGGGGGTTAAGTAGGTACTTATCAATAACATATCAAGGTTAAAAATTTACAACATCATGTGTCTTGAAACACTTTGTGTTGATATCAACTTTATTCATAAATTAGATTAAAAACATTAGAGGATTTGATAATATACCATTACAAGTTCTAGTAACAATTTCATTAGATGTAATAGTTATCCCTAAAATGTTAAATACTATGTTTCATGGAATGTAAAATCATTTACATTATAACCTATCACTAGGTAGACTTTGGATTCATGCTATGGATGTTGTTCCATCTAACCTATATTGGTGCTTAAAATTTATACCTGAAGGATGCTTAAATGCATGTCCCACACATTAAAAACCTTTCAAAAATTAAATATAGTTGAACCAAATGAAGGATGTATATCATAATTAGGTGCCCCTCACTCATCCATAGTACCCCCTATTAGCCAATTTTTACACTCAAGTTTTTACATCTTTCATTTTGGCTAAGTACATCATTCTTAATTTATTTATCCCAATAGAAAGTGTCAAGTGTTATTTCCTTGAAAAGCCTTTGTTCAATATTTTTGTAAGTGTTATTTTAATCCTTTTTCAAATCTTATTTCTTTTGGAAAAGTTTTGCTTTGGGTTTTTTGGGCATTGTATCATAATTTTTGTCCAAAACATAAAGTTCAAAGGGATTGGTCCATCTAAAGCTTTTTCAAGGGTCACTTACAAAATTCTAAAGGAGATTTTTCTCATGTGTCCTTTGTAAAAAGTCTAAAGGGTACATTTTCAAGATTGTCGAAGGGTCTTTTCTCAAGAATTGGTCCTTTGCAAATTTTTTGAAGGAAATGGCTCTTTCAACTTTTCTGAAGGAATTGGTCCTTTGCAACTTTTTTGAAGGAATTGGATCTTTCAACTTTTCTAAAGGAATTGGCTCTTTACAACTTTTCCAAAGGAATTGTTTTAGACATTTTGTTTGAAGCAATCTCTATGAAGGGTCTTTTTCTCGTTAAAGTGTCTTTTTCAATATTTCTGAAGGGACATTTTCAAATTTGTTGAAGGTCTTTTCTTGGGAAAGTGTCCAATGCAAAAATTCCGAAGGGACACTTTCAAAAAATTTGAAAGATCATTTCTTGAGCAAAGGGATGCTTCTTTCTCTTGCTAAGGGAAATTTTTAATATTTTTGAAGTGTCTTTTCTCAAGAATTTGTCCTTTTATTCAAGAATGTCTTTTCTAAAGGAATTGTTTTGAACATTTTATTCAAAACAATCTTTTTGAAATAATTGGCTCTTAAGGGTTTTCTAAAGGAATTGTTTCTCATGTAAGTGCCCTTCAAAAGGTTTGAAAGGTCCTTTGAAAAAATTCTAAAGGGATACTTTCAAAAAATTTGAAGGGTATTTTTCTCTAAATAAGATTTTTGAAAGGTACAACTCAAATTTTTTGAAAGACACTTTGAAAGATCCTGAAGTGACACTTGTAAAAAGTTCTAAGGGTTTTTTCTTGAGAAAGTGTCTAGTTCAAAAAGCATGAAGGGACACTTGAAAAAATTTTGAAGGGTCTTTTCTTAGGAAAGTGTCCATTTCAATATTGTTAAAGGGCATGTTCTAGATTTTTGAAGGGTGAAAAGCAACGGTCCAAGGAAGATGCCCTGAAGGAATGGTCCCAGTAGAGTGACAATTATATGGACATTAAATTCAAGGTGATGAGATAGCCATTGGTGTTTAAATAGTGGGTCCTAACTAGATCAAAGGGGCTCATATCACCATTGACCATATCATGATCTGAGTCATTTTTTATGGCCAATCAAAGGAAGAAAGGTTAAGGAGCTTTACAAGGTTTGAAAATTTAACTTGGTCAAGCTATAATGAGTTTGAAAAGGGTGTTTTTAGGCACACACACATGGATCCAACATTCTAAAAAATTCCATGAAGGCATACATGTAAACTCTAAGTGATGCCTCTACAAGGCCAAAAGAATGAAATCGACTCTTCCTTACACCATTTCACACCTCATCAAATTGATGAGAAGATGTTAGCATCAAGATAAATAAAAAATAAGTGGACTCATTTGCATAACCACATTGATTCCATTACTTAGATTAAAAATATCTTGTTTTTACTAGTTTAACCATTAGGGAAGCATCTTTGAAAGAGTAAGCTAACTATGTAACCACTTGAAGTGACATGGATCAATCGAATGGCCCAAATGAGAATCATTTGCAAAGATAGTTATAGCTGAAGATGGAGACTCCTAACATATTGATTCCTCTTTCTAGTGCCAAATGCCTCCTCCTCTCACTTCCTTTGTGCTATAAATATAGCCCTTGGGCTAGTGTAAAAACAACCACACAGAGTATGGCAAAGACCTACTAGATTGATGTTATATTCTACCTCTAAGCATTAAGTACAAGTCTATTTATTTCAAGTTTATGAATAACTATCTCAGTGTGTAAGGGATGTATAGTGATAGTAAGTGATTATTTCCCATCCTTCTATTCTTTATCCTTCATGCTTAAGAAAACTATCTTAGTCTAATAGGTCATATAGAGTGTGTTCAAGTGTGTTAAATTGATGTAAGTGTATAACTGTTTTATGAAATGTGAAATGTTTTCCTTTCAATTAATTTTCCTTATGTCATTTTACACATCTCACCTCTATACTAAAATTCTTGTGTTATAACCCGTTAGAGATTGAAAATGGTCTATGTGTTTTTTTGCATTATGCATTAGAATTTGATATTCACATGGAAGATAATCTCAGTGCATCACCAATCCTAAAGTAGGTTTCCTTTTGAGCAATTTCTAACTCTTTCCTTTTAAATTAAATTAATTTAGAGAGAGGTTAGTTTGTAGAGATACATTCAGGGAGCTATCCCTTTAAATCTAGAGGTTGATTTAATATATAGGTATACCCACATGCCTGGAAATGTTCTAATGTTGAAAAATTAAAGAAGAGGATTGAACACTCTTTTCTAGGGTGAAAGATTTGGAGAGAATAGTTCTAGCATGCTCAATGGGATAACTGGTCCTAATTATTTACATGTCAAGGTGAATGTTGGTCTTGACAAGCCTAAGGTTGTATAAATATTCTTAATATAACATTTAGAGAATCTAAAATGTGAGAATATTTGATTTTATATCAAGTTTCCCATGCTATACTTCATGGTCCTCACTAGGTCATCTAGGATTTTTGATCAAGTCCCTCTAGATGAAGCCCTTATTCAAGAACAATGCCATGAACCATTCCTAACACTTAGAAATCCTAGACAAGGAGGTGTTGGAGAATAAGTTGAGGAAGTTGCAGAGGTAGGAGACCAAGAAGAAAGAGGAGAAATGGATAGATAACAACCTTTCCTAGCCTTCAACATCCAAAATCTAATTGACCTTCTTGCATATGACCCTATTTCTCCCAATGCTACTAAAAATCTCCCTAGTTTTAATGGAGAGGGTTATATTACCCCATATAATCATATAAGGAACATTTCAAATTTATATAACTTCTATAATGTTACCTAATCCAACATAGGCATTAAATTACTTGTTATGTCTCTAAAAGGCAAATCACTTGACTGGTACAGGACTCTGGAAGGTGGTTGCATCACAAGTTGGGATGGCTTCAAAGAATTGTTGGTAACTAGATTTGAGAATAAGAGTGACCATAATTCACTAAGTCACTAGTTGAATGTGATAAATAGAGGTCCTAACTAATCTATTAGAGATTTTATCAAAAGATTTCAAAGGACATAACATAGGTTGTTATGTATCATGAGACCTCCTCCTTGATTTGTGTTTCCCACTTATCTAAATTATATTGGTACTGATGTGGTAGTTATTTTGTAGTCAATGGGAGGATCTACTCTACCAAATACATATGAGATAGCTATTGAAGCTAAGAATATCTTGATACAAGCTACAAATCTACCTCCAAGAGTTTTTATGCCTTTGTTTTCTCATAGTTTGGTTGAAGCTCCAAGTATAGCGCAAGTTCCTAATGCCAATGTCAAGCTAAGAACCTTTCATAAGAAGGTGGATAATTCTATGGACAAATATTAGGAAATCTGGTCATTATGCACTCAGCTCAAACAAGCTTAGTTCCAAGCAAGTGTTTCACTTAACTCTCAATATTATCCTCAACAAGGCTATAGATTTCCACCCCAATACAACTACCAAGGAAGAGGACCAAGTAAATAAGGTTTCAATAGGCAGACTAATGCTTATAATCCTAATTCCATTCCTTCCACAAATGTTGTTGTTCTAGTGCATGATAATCTAGTCCAAGGGGAGGATCATTCAGACTAATGGGGATAACCTCAAGGTTAGTTTATGCGTGATGGTGGAGAAGATAACCAAGCTTTGGTGGCACAAGAAGAATCTACTCCTTATGTGACATCAAAATAAATGAATCTCATACAAAAGTATATTCATGGAGAAGGTAATAGCCAGAGTGTAGGTATGATGAACTTTCAAGTGAATAATGATTATGTGTTGAATCAAAGCACATCAATTACAACTAATACAAGAGATAAGTAGAGATATTTGGGAGAGGTTTTGAGAGTACATGTGACTCCAATAAATTCCTCTCTAAGGCCACAAAGTGTGAATCCTAGTGCAATACCTACTCTCAGTCATGCTCCTCAGCAAAGTCAAAATGTGAGTAGGGTTGTCAAGTGTATAATGTAGTAGGTTCAAAATCCATCTCTACCTTTAAGAATGTAATAAAAGGTGAGTAATACCCTTATAAACATTATTTATTCTTTGAAAAATACCAAGTCAATCATATCTCTTTTGCAAGTCTTATATATGCTTGGTCAAAAGGAGATTTTACAAGAATAACTCATGAGCATCCATGTAGCCCCTCAAACTTCAAAACACAATAGTGTAGCCCTTAACAATACTTTGAATCATGTATTAGATCCCTCCAAAAAATCTAAAAATCCCCCACCCTTCTACCTCACACTCATTATGGGAGACAAGTTGGTTCACAATTGTATTATAGATAGTGGAGGTAGTACCACTGTCATGCCTAAGGCGGTGGCTGATAAGTTGGGATTGAAGTATGAACCACATAGTAAAGCTATGTTGTGGCCTGATGGGACTCCAACCAAGATAGTGGGATTGGTCAGAGGTCTAAAATTATTTCTACATGATTTCCCAAGTTTCCCCATTATACAAGATGTTGTGGTGGTAGACCTTCCAACTCATTTTGTTATCTGCTTGTCAACGGACTTCATGGATAAGATATGAGGATACCTTTCTATTGATTAGTATTTTATATATTTTTAGAAAATATGGAACCAAGGTGACTATAAGGTCATATCCCTTAGCAAGGTTTCATATTGAGCCATACATGGAGATAAATTCAAGTTAGAATTGTCTAATTAGTAATGAAGAAGAAGGTGTCATGGATGGTGAAGCATCCTCCTCCTTGAAGGCTTTTCTAATATTTTCCTTGATAACTAAAAAAATAAAATGAATTTATTTGATCCATATACATTCATAGAAGAGACTAATTTATGATTTTATTGTATGTGTGAAAAGGATGTTTCAATTCCTTTTCTCACTAATGAAGATCATGAATTTGAAAGGATACGGGAAATATTTTTGATGGCTCAAGAAGAAAGGTAGGTACAAGAGCTGGTATTATGTTAGTTTATCCATAAAATAAGCAATATTACTCCTCGTATAGATTCCACTTTTGCTTCACCTACAATGTGGCAAAATATGAATGCCTAGTTCACAGCCTCCAATTGGCAAAGAAGAGAGGGATCAAGAATTTGAGGGTTTATGGGGATAGTGAGTTGGTCATCCACCTAGTGATAAATCAAGCTATAGCCAATAATCCCTTGTTTAAGTCCTAAAATCATAAGGTATGGTACCTAATTTAATAATTTCATGCCTTCAACATACAACCCATAATAAGAGATTCAAATAAACGTGTTGATATATTAGTTTCCATAGGAACATAGTTTAATACAAATACTGATGTAGGAAAGGAGAAATATCAATCTCATATCAAGGTCATTATGAGGCCTTATATTCAATATAATGAGGTGTCATAGAAAGTATTTTAAAGTGATGAAAACATTGCACACTTATTACAAAATGAGGTAGGATTGTCCTTAAGGAACCAAAAGAAACTACATGATCAATATGAAGAGAAAGTTATTCAGCTGAAGACAAACAAAATACATAAAGGGATGATTAATTTGGAGAGTGTTTTCAATGAAGATGATCAAAATAATAAATAAATATTGAGTATGTCCACAAAAGAGGAGAACTATGAGAGAGTCATGATTTACAAGGACAAACTTCTAAAAATTGGTAAGATATGCTCCCTGTCTGAGAGGAAGACCTTTACCAAATTATGCATAGAGTTTCATGACATCTTTGCTTGGGAATATAAACATTTGAAATGGTTTGAGCCAATTTTATCTCATCACACCATTTAAGTAGAACCTAGATCTAAACCAATCAAGCAAAAATAAAGGCCTATCAATCCCATGATAAAGGAACTCATGAAGAAAGAGCTCACCAAATTGATTGAGTCTAAGATTATCTTTTCTATCAAACACTCAACTTGGGTGGAAAATCTTATACCTATCTAAAAGAAGAAAGGAGATATTATATTTTATGTGGATTTTTGAGGCCTTA
This sequence comes from Torreya grandis, assembly GCA_037957365.1. Taxonomy (NCBI): domain Eukaryota; kingdom Viridiplantae; phylum Streptophyta; class Pinopsida; order Cupressales; family Taxaceae; genus Torreya; species Torreya grandis. The sequence goes on along the minus strand of JARHVA010001192.1, from coordinate 1,648,352 downwards.
ATAGAGTGTCACTCAAGGATCATTATCTACTACCTTTCATGGAACAGATTTTGCAAGTTGTTTTAGGTTCTCAATGATTTTCACTTCTTGATGCTTATTCAGGTTACAATCAAATACTAGTGAATGAAGAGGATGAATTTAAGATAAATTTCACTATAAAAATGGGGACCTTTGCCTATATAAATATTCCTTTTGGTTTATCCAATACTAGAGCTACATTTCAAAGGGCAATGGACATGGATTTTAAAGGTTTGATCAATAAGTTTTTGCTTATATACCATGATGATATAACCATTTTTTGAAGGATGCTACTAATCATATGTAAAATCTAAGGTAGGTTTTTGAGAAATTTAGGGAGTATAGAATATCTATGAAGGTAAATTATTAAGTCATATTGTTTTAAAATAAGGCTTGTCTATTGACCCCTAGAGGATTGAGGCTATTCTAGGTTTGTCTTTGCCTCAACATAAGAAATGAATTCAAAGCTTCTTGGGGAAAATAAACTTTGGAATAATGTTTACTCCAAGCTTTAATACTATGGTAAAGCCTATCACAACCATGCGCAATAAGAACCAAGCTTTTTGTTGGATAAAGGAAGGTAAGAGTAGTTTTGAGGTAATCAAGCAAGTAATTACAAAATATCCTACTCTCTTAAACAAAAATTTTTTCCAAATATTTCATACTCTATACCTTTTCTAACCTTAATACAATCTCATATATGCTTATGCAAAATAATGATGAAGAGGTAGAGCAACCAATTTCATTCTTCAGCCAAGGATTGGAAGATTATGAGGTTAGGTATATATTTATTGAGAAACAAGCTCTAGATATGATAAGAGGATTAAATAAGTTTAGATACATGATTTCAAACAATAAGATACATATCATGGTTTCTCATCTTAACACCAAAGAGCTTTTCCTAAGCAAATACCTTAATGAAAATATAGCTGGGTGGATTACCAAAGTAATGGAGTATGATGTGGATATTAAGGTGATAAACTTAGTAAGAGGAAAAGGGTTATGAAAATATTTAGCTTCAAATTTTAAAGATCCAAAAGAGAAAATATTGATCAACCAAGTTTACCCCCAATGATCTGATCACATATAAGTTCAAAGTTGGACACAAGACACCATTAGTTTCTTGTAAAATGGTGGGTGCCCCAATGGTTTGAACAAGTCTCAAATGAGATATTTTAGATTGTAGATCATTACTTACTCTCTTTTTAATGGTGTTCTATTTAGGAAAGACATGAATGGTGTGCTATTGAGGTGTGTTGATAGTGATTAGTTTGATATGCTACTAGAAAATTTTCACAATGGTGCAGATGGAGGTCATTTCTCTCCTAGGATGACAACTATAAAGATAATGAGGGTTATTTATTATTAGCCTAGTATTTTTAAAGAATATTAACATTGGGATAAGATGTGTCATTAATGTTCCTTCTTTGTAGGAAAATAGAATCTTGTAGCCCTTCCATTGAATCTTATCCAAGTATACTAGCCTTTCATACAATGGGGCCTTGATTTCATTGGTATGATCAACCCTCCATCAAGTGATAGACATAGATGGATATTGACTTAAAATTAATACTTCACAAGGTGGGTAGAGGATGTTTCATTAAAGGAGGAAATTGAAAATTCTATCTTGGAGTTTTATTAGAACATTATAACAAGGTTTGGAGTTCCCTATGTTATCATTTCTGATAATGCACTTTCTTTTATAAGTGCTAAAAATTTTGATTGGGAAAATAGAAATGGAGTTTACTTGAGTACCTCATCTAAATATTAACCTCAAGGTAATGGATTAGTTGAATCTACTAACAAGAATCTCATCAAGATCGTCAAGAGGACATTGGAAAATAATCAAAGAGCATGGTAAAATTTAAAGACAATTTTATTGGCTAATAATATTACTCTTAAGAGATAAATTATTAATTCTCCATTTATACCTGTTTATGGGAGAGAGACTAGGTTGTCCATATCTCAAGAACTCCCTACTTTAAAACATACACAATAGCTAGAGCTACTTGAAAATATTCCAATGAAAGTCAGATTGATAGAACTAATGTAGCTACAAGAAGTAAGATACAATACACAAAAGGCCATGGAGCACCACCAAGTACTCATGAAAAAGTCCTTAGATAAAAGAGAACGTGTAAGAGTGTTCAAGCAAGGTGACTTGGACCTAAAATGGGATGAGGATAGAGAAAAAATAGATAGACAAAGTTTGACACTTTGTGGAGTGGCCCTTACATCATTAACAAGTGAAAGCAAATCAACTCCTTTCAGATGACCAAGATGAATGGATAATAATTGCCTATCCCTATGAATGGGATACATCTAAAGTTTTATTATTAATCCTTGCAGGTCATGTTTTGTAAATAGTAGCTTAGATGTGTGTTTTTATTCTAGTTTTATTTTGGTCTATTATTATGTTCCCTAAGTGCCTTAAATCACAAGTGTGTTTCCTTCCTTTTGTTTAGTGTGTGTCTTTGCCTTTGTGCATGTGATCAACTAACTTGTGTTTTTTTATCCAATGGTCTATTCAAGTCATTTTTGGGTGCCTATATGTGTGACTCCATGCCCAATAGAAGGATTTAGGCAACCAATATTAGGCATAGCAAGCATGCCACCCCTACGAGTCACCATAGACATTTTTTATTTTGGCTAAGTGCAACATTCTTAATTTGTTTATCCCCAGAGCAAGTGTCAAGTGTTATTTCCTTTGGAAGCCTTTGTTTGGTCCTTTTGAAAGTATTATTTTGGTGTTTTGTCAAGTGTTATTTATTTTAGGAAGGCTTTTATTTAGGGTTTCTATTCAAGGCTCAAAGGAATTGTTTCAAACTTTTTGTCTAAAACAAAAAAGTCTGAAAGGATTGGTCCATTTCAAGCTTTCCAAAACATCACTTACAAAAGTCTGAAAGATCTTTTTCTCATGGAAGTGTACTTTACAAAAAGTTTGAAGGGTAAATTTTCAAGATTTTTGAAGGGTCTTTTCTTGGGAATTGGTCCTTTACAACTTTTCTAAAGGAATTGGCTCTTTCAACTTTTTCAAAGGAATTGGTCTTTCGCAATTTTTTTGAAAAAATTGGCTCTTTCAATGTTTTCAAAGGAATTGGCTCTTTGCAACTTTTTTGAAGGAATTATTTCAGAAAATTTATCTAAAATAATCTTTTTGAAATGTCTTTATCTCATTTAAGTGTCCTTTTCAATATTTCTAAATGGACATTTTCAAATTTACTATAGGTCTTTTATCAGGAAAGTGTCCAGTGCAAAAAGTCCTAAGGGACTCTTTCAAAAGTCTAAAGGATCATTTCTCAAGCAAAGGGATGCTTATTTCTCTTATGAAGGGACATTTTCAATATTTTTGAAGGGTCTTTTCTTGAGAATTGGTCTTTTACATTTTTCTAAAGGAATTGTTTCAGACATTTTGTTTGAACAATCTTTTCAAAAGAATTGGCTCTTAAGGGTTTTTGAAGGAATTTTGTTCTCACGAAAGTGACCTTCAAAAGTTTGAAAGGTCCTTTGAAAAAAGATCAAAGGGACACTTTAAAAAAGTTTGAAGGGTATTTTTCTCTAAATAAGCTTTCCAAAAGGTACAGTTCAAATTCTCTAAAAGACACTTTACAAAAGATCAAAGGGACACTTTCAAATATTCTGAAGGGTGTTTGCTCAAAAAAGTATCTAGTTCAACAAGGCCAAAGGGAGACTTTAAAAAAGTCTAAAAGGTCTTTTCTTCGGAAAGTGTCCATTTCAATATTATTAAAGGGCATGTTTAGGCTTTATGAAGGGAAAAAATAAAAGGTCTAAGGAAGATGCCTTGAAGGAATGGTCCCAATAGAGTGATGGTTATATGGATGTCAACTTCAAGGTGATGAGCTAGTTATTGGTGTTCAAATAGTGGGTCCTGATAAACTCAAAGGGGCTCATATCACCATTGATTAGATCATGATCTAAGTCATTTTTAACTACCAATCAAAGGAAGAAATGTTTAGGATCTTTGCAAGGTTTAAACCTTTAACTTGGTTGAGCTAGAATGAGTTTTCAAAGGATGTTTGTGGGCACACACACATGGATCCAACATTATGAAAAATACATGTAGACTCCAAGTGATGCCTCTCCAAGGCCAACAAAATGAAAGTGACTCTTCCCTATGCCATTGACACCTTAGCAAGCTAGTGAGAAGCTATTAGAATCAAGACAAATTTACAACAAGTGGACTCATTTGCATAACCACATTGATGTCATTACTCAACTTGAAAATATTTTATTTTTACCAGTGCAATTATTGAGGAAGCATCTTTGAGAGAGTAAGTTAGCTATGTAACCACTTGAGGTGACATAGATAATCAAATGGCCTGAATGACCATCATTTACAAAGATAGTTGCAGCTAAAGATAGAGACTCCTAACATATTGATTCTTCTTTTTGGTGCCAAAGGCCTCCTCCTCTCACTTCCTTTCTACTATAAATGTAGTCATTGGGCTAGTGTACAAATAAACACATAATGTATGGCTAAGACCTCTTGGATTGATGTTATAGTTTGCCTTTAAGCATTAAGTACAAGTCTATTTCTTATAAGTTTCTAAATAATTGTCTAGGTGTGTAAGAGATTTATAGTGAGAGTAAGTGATGATTTTCCATCAATCTATCCTTTATCCTTCATGCCTAAGCAAAATTTCTTACTCTAATAGGTCATATAGAGTGTGTTCAAGTGTGTTAAATATTTGTAAGTGTATAACTATTTTTTGAAATGTGCAAAGTTTGCCTTTCAATTCATTTGCCTTATGTCATTTTACATAATTTGTCTCTATACTGAAATACTTGTGTTAGAACCCCTTAGATCTTGAAACTGGTCTACGTGTTTTGATGTATTGTGCATTATAATATGATATTCACATGGAAGATAATATCGGTACATCACCAATCCTAGATTAGGTTTCCTTTTGATCAATTTCTAACTATTTCCATTTAAATCAAACTAGTTTAGATAAAGGTTGTTTTGCAAGATACATTCAGGGAGCTAGTCCTTTGAATCTAGAGGTTCATTTCCTATATAGGTATACCCACATGCTTGTAAGTGTTCCAATGTCTCCCAAATATGGAAGAGGATTTGACACTCTCTTCTAGGGTGAAATATTTGGAGACAAACAATTTATACTAGTAGAATGAATACACACATATAATGTGGGAGAAACTAGTGGCACAAATGAAAATAAGTTGCCACCAACCATACTAACTAAGAAATCAAAGGTAAACTAATAAACACATATATATGATAGGTAAAATGAAGAAATACCAAATATTTATTTTTTAATAAATACCATAAATCTAAAATTAATTATTATTGAGAATGATAGTGATGATGATGACAAGGGTATCCCAAAAGACATAGATGACTATTTATCTCATTTAATCTTTACACCTATAGCACCAAGGGAGTATCCAGATAATTCAAAGAAGGTATCCATTATGCACAACCTAAAATAGATAAAGGGAAGGCATCCATTCCAAGCAATCATGAGGGAAAGCATGCTGTACATACCTCTCATGGAAAATCTACAAAGTAATCAAGAAAAACATGAAATCTCTATGGTATATAACCTAATATATCATGATCCACATTATAAAGAAAACATGATTATTTGTTATAATATGAATTTTAAACAAGAATAATCTCTCACAATGAGTGATACATTTTGAAAACACTTTGTAAATTATAGTATGACTCAATAAAAATAATAATTTCATGTCAGATAATGTATAGTTGATAAATATCTAATATATATGGAAATTTTAGTTAACAAAATATAGATTATAGAAGTGTGACCTTCCACATACAATGATAAAATGTTTCAATTAATTATTTTAGTAAACAAACCAAATAGAATATTACAAATATCACTCAAAGAATTTGATCATTTTAACTTAAATTAGACATAAATCTATGACTTTTTTATTGCATCAAAAACTAAAATTATATTGTAGTTATTATAGAATAAATGGACACAAAATAAATAATTGTGATATGTTACAACAAAATACTAAGAATTTTAAGAATAAAGGCATTATTGAAATCATACATGTATAGACCAAGATACCTAAGATGGATACACCAATTATAACTTTTGAGGGAATACAACAAAATAAAAGAGCACATGAAGTGTAAAAATATTTACTAATGTACATAATAAGGGAGATTAAAAAAACACTCTATATTATATGACATCAATGGGTCATATTATATTACCAATTGCTTAATGGCCAAAGGTTTTAGACATATTAATATTTGTGATTCCCATTGTAAATATGTTTCAATCTATACATGGACAAGAATATTTAAACCAAATGAAATATATTATTGTTGATACAAATAAGTGTGTTACATTTCGTTTTTAAAAATAATACGATTAAAATTCAATAAAATAGAAAGGATTAACAAAAAAAAGTTAAAAAAAAAAAAAAAAAAAAGAATAGGTAAACTTGTATTGATTAAAATTACATTATAATATACAAGTGATGTTGAGGGAAATACAATTCTTTCTCATAAATGTCCTAAATAGATAGAAGGAAATATGCAAAACATACCTAGGTATGATGAATCTAATGATGATGAAATTCATACATTTGATACAATTCTATATCCAAAGATAAGTTAGTATGATTACACTTCAATATTCAATAATATAAAAAAGCAAATATTAAAAAAAAACATTCAAAATATTCAAAATTTAGAAAAAAAGAACATATGAATGGCATGTTTTGTTGTTACATATATTGGATTTATTTTAATCACTATATACATGGTGAGTTACATATCAATTTTGTACACACATCTTTTTCATGAAATGTGTGAGTGGGATATAGGACATACAAGTTACATATGATACATGGACATACAAAAGTGTGATGTTACTTAAACCCATGATAAACCTCTACACATTTAGGGCATTCTGATACTAGACTCATCTTCATACATTTTATAGGTTATATATTTATATATTATTTTATAGATCACAATAGATTGTTATGCATGACTTTCTCTTGCTCATACTTTTTAGAGAGATCTTTCTAGTGTATTTTGTTTCTTTTATTTATTAGATGATGAAATTGATTGATTATATGGACTAACATTTATTGTTATATATATGCTTAATATTTATGATTATGACATTTCTTGATCATTGATGCCTGTTATATTGACTATTTTCTTAATACAATGACTATGTCATGTCTTGTTATGTTAAAGGAACCTATATTCTATATAATCATTATGTCATGTTCATTTCATGTCATGTATTGTATGTTTATGTGTTTATTCATCATTATATTATGTGATTATATACATTAATGTTACTAGAAACATGGTATAATTATTTATATCGTGCATATTTATATTGTGTAAAATTTTCATTATTTATATCATGCATCTACTATGACTCTTGCCACTACATGTTTAATTGATATATCTTCTTAACATTAACACTTCTATGACCATTTCCTTGCATTAATTATTTCATATGTGCTTGAATGATAAAAATATTTATATTATGACATATATAATCATGTTTATATATACTTTACATGATTATACTTTTATATATAATACATGATGCATATAACTCTATCTTTTGAGATGAGTGAATTGTAGGTTTCATCCATCATATTAAAATGGGGGAATATAATGGACTTGTTTAAGAGACTCAGACCATAAAAAAATATTTGACATTATCAAATAGATTATGTGATTTATATGGGTTTGATTGAGGAATATTTTGTGTATTTTATAGGATTGTGATGAATAATTCAGACATTATATGATATTTTGAAAGATAAGTATTATCATTCTATATCACTTTGAATTATAAGTAGATCATATTGGGATCAAGGACTTTGTTCATGTTAACACTTTTATATTTTATATATTGAGGATCATTTGGGAATGATGATAATATGTGATAAATTTGGGTCTTTATTAATCTAAAGTGGTTTATTCTCTTACAAACAAATTTATTTTGAGGTTCCACACTAGCATACAAACCAATCTTTGGCTTTTCACAAAAAGAATTAATATGATGTTTATATTAATGTGGTTGATGTCACTATGTCACTCAACTTATATCATTTATCTAGTAGTAGTTAGGTCATTTAGAGGCATTAAATAATAATTTCAACAGTTGTATCTCCTTGGGGAAATATCACCCCAATACATTATTCAAACAAATTCAAGTGGTATCTTGGTCCATGTACCATAAAGTGTATTCATTCCTTAGATTTTCATTTTTGAATGATTCAATGATATAAATTATTTCAAATTTATAATCATTGAGAAGACATTAATCTATACATGTTTTCTTAGGTTTCACATGGATAAAATGGGACATTATTGTCATACTTTTCAACACCAAACATAGTTATCATACTACCATATTATTTTATAATTTTAATGTAGCATTTTCAATAAGAGATTAAAATTGTAGAATCTATAGATGCCTAAATTTGGTATTAGACACTTTGGAAACATAGAATTTAACATAATTTTTAATACTTGGACATTGTGCATAAATTTGAATTTTAATCACACTTTCCATCTATCCATTTATCTGTCTACCCATTTTTTTCTTGACCACATATATTTTCCATAAATGCCTATTTAGGATCAACTTAGTTTGTACAAGAAAATCAAATAATCCTTGACAAAACTTTTACATATCCTAGATCATTGATTTATAGTTCAAGGACATTATTGTTAATACCTCCAAAGTATCAATTATAACAGGGGTTTTCCTCTACCAATAGTGTCCAGACACACTCTAAAACTATGTTTCATATTATATAAGTCTCAACTAGGTTTTACTAGGCACATTTCATGGGTCAATCATAATAGAAAATATTGAAGAGTTATCTATAATTACACATCATTCATAAGGTTATACTCACTTGCTATAACTTGGCATGACTTGAAAATTACTTGTTATCACCTTAATAACCACATAGAAATGTGAAGAATCATTTAGCATTGTTTTGAGATATTATGGAAAAAAAGGCATGCATATCTAATTTTTTTTTAAAGGACTATCCCTAGAGCTAATTTTAAACACATGAAAGTCAACTTTTCATGGTTATAAGTGTCAAAGATCAAAAAAATACATTGAATTATATATTATTCATGATGTTTTAAAAAGACACACATGCATAAGGGAGTTAAACATATGCAATTTTTTGGAATGTAGAAAATGCTCATCCATTTAGTAGAGAGTGATTGGGGTTGTCCAAATTAAAATACTATCCATTTTTTGAAGGAAATATTTTGGTAAAACTAAAAAATACTATTTGGATTGAATGAGAATTAAAAAAACATTTTTGCATAATATTGAATGTGTGTAAGAGTTATTTTTTGGCATAGGCATAGGGATATCAAGAGATAATAACCATCATAATATACAAGGACATTATTGATAACCATTCGACAATGCTACCTACCACAAGGGTAAAATTTGTTAGCAATATTTAAAGAGGTATTTAGCCTTTATTTTAGGTTTGAGTATTTTATGAAGTGGTTACTAAGAATTTTCATGTATTGAGACATCTTATTTGAGTGACAAATAGTTAAAATCAACTAAATACATTATCTCTCTCTTGTTTTGTCAATTATAAATCAAAACAATGAAATATATAAAATATAGATATCAATTTATATTAGTATTTTATTTCCATATTTTACATAATTTGATTATCTCTAGTTTTAAGTTATTTTAGATCATTATTTTACCTTATTTTGGATTAATTTATTTAAACAATCATACAAATTTTGAATTATTTAAATTATATAATATACAAAAATAACAAAAATTAGAATGATACATCCAAATTTGATTGAACAATTATAATTTAGGTGAAAAATAGCTAGAAATGGATCAACAGTTGCTTGAATTAGGAATCTAAATTTTTGGTTTAACCTAGATATGTTTACTAGGATTTGGATTCTTACGTCAAATGTATTTATCTACATTCTACTAGATTTGTCCTTATTTAATACCAAAAGTTCATTATGTGCATAAAAATTAAAATCATGTCTCCTTAACTTAAAAACTATATTTCCACTCTATACATTAGGAATACTTGTAAAAATAGGAAAGAGTGATGGGTTGAGCTAACCCAGACCACTCCCCAATAAATGTATGATCACTACCTATATAAACATAACATTTTTTAAATTTATTTCTTATTGAAACTTCTCTCTTTTATGAACCTATTGAGTTTCAATATCTCTAAGTGCACACATTAGAGGATGCACTAGGAAAGGGGTAGGTAAACCATTGGTTTTTTGCAAGATTTTTGTTTAAATATATTATATTTAAACCCAATAAAAGTAGTGATTATAAAAATATATATGATATTATCTTATAAATATAACATAACTAATAAAAAACCTATTTTTTGTATCTAGTCAACCATGGTCGACCCACTCTCAAAAGTTACTGCGGACATTGCACAACTAGGTCAACCATTCTTGACCTAGTTTAAGGTTGAACAATATTGTTTATATTAATTCATGGTGGGATGATATTATTGGATCAAATTATTAAATATTTAAGACCTATAAATTAATTTAAATACAACCTTCACCTTAATCCAAAAGAGAGGAATACTAATTTTTTTTATTATTACAACTCATAATTCTATTACATTTGCATATAAAGAAGCCATTACTTGGAGTTTGTCTTGGTCAAAAGATAACTTGTATTATGGGAATTATTAGACGCAATTAGGAATATTTTAGCCTTTATCTAATTTTAACTATAATTATCCTTATAATTCCACAATAATCTCTTACAAAACACTACTGGCTAAGGAAGAGATTGAGATGTGGCAGGTTAGTCCAAAGGTAAGTATTTATAACTTTTGTTATTTTCATTTAATAGATAGATATTTTATAATGTAATAGGTTTAAATGTATAAATAATTTATTAAATTACTTATACACTTAAACTTAGTGTAGGTATATGGTTTTATAAGCTTTCCATATTCTTTAGGTTATCTAGGCCCCCATTTGCCTACCATGATCCCTTGTTTGTTTTATTTGTTTTAACCCATTCTCAGTTGTGTTATTAGCTTTGATAAAACTATATTAGATTTCATTTTATTAATTAGAATACCTAGATAGGGTTATTACATGATATTATTTACCTAGAGGATTTTGAACCCTTTCCTTTAGTGTTATTTGATAAGTTCTCCCTTAGTTAGGTTCAGTGGATCCAATTTGGTCATGTTCCTAATATTTATAAAGTATCACAATAGATATTAATTAATTACCTTATCTGAGCTTGGATTTAATAATTAGGATAATTTTTATATTTATTTCCAATTTTTGCTTATATTATAGTGAACTTGATGTGAATCTAAATCTTACATTATAATTTTTATTCTAAAAGTCAACAAAGTCAACCACATTTTATTTACTTCTTTATATTTTCCATCTATAATAAATTAGGTTGATGCAAGTCAATGTAGTTCATTTTCAATAGTTTTTTAGTTTTATAGTTTTAGCTAACTAGGTCGATGCATTCTTATTTCATTATTTTTAGTTTTAAAATTTTCATAGACTACATCAACCATGGTCAACCCTATTTAATCTGTTTAATTTTAGGGTTTTTTAGGACTAAATAAATCATGGATGATCTAGTGATAACTATGTTTTTCCAGTAAGCTTCATTATGTAGGATGCCCTGGTTTCAACGTTTATATCTATAGCACTCATAATTAGTCAATGATGGTCAACCTAATCATATATATCAGGTTCTTTATAAACAACTAAATCAACCTAGCCCAACCTAGTTTACATTATCTATTATATTAATAAAATAATTGTTAAATAATTTGTACAGTTTAGTTTTACAATTAAACTCAATATTTTATTTTCAACTCATGTTTTCCAAACTTTCAATTATATCAAAATTGTACTACATAGACAACTAAGTTGACCCTAATTGGTTTAGATCTCTATTTGATTTTATTTATATTAAATTAAGTTGACCTTGGCTAACCTAGTTTACTTTTAGACTATTTTCACAATAGACTGTATCGACTAGCATTGACCTTGTTCGATTATTTCTATTCAACTAGATTAGTCTTGACTAACCTAGTTCTTTGTGTTTCTACTTTCTGCATACACAAATCAATTCAATTACATTTTTGTAGTAATGAACCTCAAATTTTGCATGAAAAGAGTTGTTTACTTATTTATTTACATTAATACATTTCAAAAATGGTTTTTGATACTTGAATTTCACCTTTATTTTTTATTTTTCTTTATTTCCTTAGAAACTATGCATGGAGAGTTTTAAAAATACTTAGTTATTATCATGAATTTCTATGTGATACATTACTTAAGGTTCTAGTCTACCATCTATAGATATTGTGGTATGATGTGATTTCCTCAATATTCATAGCCATAATACAAGTCTAAAAATAGACTTTAGTTTTTATCCACCTCATGATATTTAAGATATGCCTAATAATCCCATTTTTATTTAACATTATAAAGTGAACCATATATCTAATTCTTTAGTACATCAGTAGGAGGTTAGCATTGAGAATTCACTCCTTAACCTACTAGGTTTATTTGGCTATAGGAATGATATGTCCTACATAGTCAGTTCTTTAAAATATCATGTTGACACTATCTAATGGATAAGCAACTATGTTTGAGAGCATAAAAATTAGTCAAACCATTTTATTTCATCTTCCTGATTTTATTTTTGGATGGTTAGTTAAAATATTATTTACAAACTTTCATTCTTGCTCAGTTCTTGTTATTATATTTTGTATTGTAGACTATGCCATCTAACATTGATATAATTATATGTTGTGTTTCAACTAAGTTAGATTGTGACGATCAAGTTAATTATGTGTGGATAGACTACGTCGATGAAGTTCAACTTAGTCCCCTATATTTTACCCCTTTGCCTTTGTTTATTAGACAATATCATCTATAATTATTTAGTTCTAAAAAAATTTATAATTTTCCCATATATAACTATGTCAATTGTGGTCGACCTAGTTTTATTTCTCTACCTATTCTACAGAACAATGTCGACCCTTGTTAACCTAGTTTTATTTCTCTGTCTTTTCTACATAACTTAGTTGACCTAGTTTCATTTTTCTATCTTTTGTATAGAACTAATTCAACCTTGGTTGATCTATTTTTATTTATATATATTTTATACAGAAATAAGTTAACCTTGGTTAATTTATTTTTATTTATCTTTATTTTATATAGAACTATGTCAACTTTGGTTAACTTAGTTTTATTTATCTATGATTTCTATATAACTAAGTTAACCATGGTTGTAGACACTTAAGAATTGCACACGATAATTTTTGAGATTGTGCTACTTTGGACCCTTGTCTGACCTTTAATTTGGTGAACCAACTTGTACATTTGGCTCATTTTCAACTTAACCTCATCAATCCCCCCAACTTAATGCATAATTTAATTCAACCTTTTTATACCGATTCTCTTTTGGCCTTTTGAGCACTGATGATTAGCCTAACCATTGATGGTTAGGTCCCTCAAACTCACTTAAAATTTTTAAAGCATTACCAGCTCTTGTGTGAGATTAAAAACTCCCAGAGTGCTAATTTTCCTTTAAATCAATATTTTAAGATGATAAGGATTGGCAACTTTATCCTTCATCAAATTAGTAACTTCCCCCATTCTCATTTAACTTGTTATAAAAAGAGAGGAGAAGGAAGTGAAAAGGGATCCATAATCAAGTACTTTGCATTCAAGTTATCTTGCAGATATCTAGCATCCTTTTAGGTACTCAACAATATCATTGGTGACTTGAAGCTCTATCAGAATCACATTTGAAGGCCCAAAGCACTGTCACTCTAGCCAAATTACTCTAGTATACCTTTACCAAGCTTTAGGTATATTACGCTTATTTACTTTAATCTATCCTATTTCTAATCTCTCTATCTTATTAGAGTTACCAGTCACATATTCCCACCTTCTAACCTTTTAACCAAATCACTAATTGACCTAATTTATAATCTATACTTTCTATTCTGATCATCCCCTAAATTGACATAGGTAACCATTGATGGTCACCAAAATGCTGATGGTTAGTCATAACCATAAATGGTCACCCAACCACTAATGGTCATCCTTAATCCTTTATGGTTCCCCTAAACACTAATAGTTTGTTGTGGCATGCATTTCTAGTAAACCATTACAGCCATTTACCCCTATTCAAACCCCATTTTTTGTGTTTCCCTCTGATTACAAGACCTTTTCTAATTTTTTTAACTAGATCTTGACCACCCTAACATCAAAATTTAATCATTTTATTTAAAAATCAATTTATCATTTCCTTTCTTGCATATATTTATTTTCTTATCATTTAATGCAAGTACCTTATTTTATCATTTCAGACTTGATTGCCACAAAAAGTGGATTGACAACCTCTTATAAAGCATTACATTTCTTGGATCTAGCTCATGCTAGGCAATATACTAAACCAACCATCTAAAAACCTCCTCTCTAGTGTTTCTTTTGATTCATAGGTTATTCTTTCTAAGCCAGAGATAAGTTCTCACATTCATCTGGATTCACGTATATGAATTCTACCAAGTATTCTTCTACACACCTTATGAGTAGCTTTATTTTATTTTCTTTTAAAATTAAGAAATTCAAAAAATAAGCTGAAACATTTTGGCATGACTAATGGGACCTAGTTCCCTTTTTTCTTTTATTATTTTCTCATCAAATAAAATCATAAAAATTTCTTTTTTAGGCTTAAAATAAACCATTTGTATACATCAATTTCTTGTCTATTTTGTCTCACTTAGCATAAATAAAGACATCATAATTGAATCATAGTGCACTTCTATTACACAAACCAGATAACTTTCACAAAACAAACATCTAAACATACATGAGACAAGTCTTGACTAGGATTTCATCACCTAGCGACAACCTTACCCCTTCCTGGCTATCCTACTTGGATTTCATCACCAAGGGGAGAAAAAACTTAGCTCTCTAGTTGATTATAAACTTTCAACTCATTATATTTTGGCTAATCACCCAACACTCTTATCACTATAGGACTAGGAAGGGAGGGGTAGGCCCCAATATCAATCCACACACCAAAGTTCAATACAGGTTTTCACTCTTGAGTGCTTGAACAACCTAAAACTAGCCATAGATTGCCTTTTTAGTAATCAATTTATATGACAAATTCCTCTTCACACTCTCTAAGGTATAATCCAAAAGTGATCTAAAAGGAATCCTAGGGTAAATCCACTTTTAGTGTATGCATTGATTGCTTTGTATTCTTTTTGGTTGCTCTTTATTTGAGGTGTGAGTTTTGTCATAATATTTCTCATATGGTCTTTACTAGACAACAACTAATAAATCAAACCAACCAACCACCACCATCCTCTTTTTCCTCCATGGAGTACACTTCTGATGTTGAGGGTTCCCCTCATTCTTCTCCCCCTCCTACCTAGATTCTAGTTATTTCTAAGGGTGATGCAGACTTCACTACCTTCCTTGACAATAATCTAGTTTCCATTCAACATTATGTTAATAACTCACCCAGCCATACCTCTATTGCTTCAGTCCCTCTAATGGATCCTACTTATGGTATGCTTCCCCATCTTATGGTGGGGGTTACCTCGACCCAACCCTCACTAATTAAAGATTCTTATTCTTTTAGCATTCTATCTAATACCACTACCCAAACTCAATCCAATATTCTAACCTACAACCAAATTCTTCCTACCACACCTCACACTTCACATGTAGGTTTAAATCTACCTTAAATTACCTATACTCCCCCTACCATGGGGTTATCTTCTACCCCTACTTCTTCCCTTCCCTTTATCTCGACCAACGCACCAACTTCTACCCCATTTCAAAATCTAGTGCTTTCTATACTTTAAACACTTCCACCTATAAGCACTAGAGAAACCATCCAACCTAAAACTCCCCTAGCTCCACTTGCCACCTCAACCATACCTTTGAGTAAACCCACATCCATCTCCCAATAAGTACCTATTATAACCTATTAATATGGGTACATAACACATTTCACTCAACCATTTGTGTGAGTTAGCTATTATGTGGCACAATCTCAACCTCTCACCACTAATTACCAATATGTGTCCTCTTCAATGATTTCTACCACCTATCCTTATATAGCTACCACTTAACCCAGATAGAATGTAACTCTCAATTATTCTTCTTCCCAACTTTAGCTAGATTTGATTAAGATGCTAATGGACAAAATGACTAACTTGGAATCATCTATTTTCGAATCTCATAAACTTTTATCCTATGACAAAATTTATAATGAACCTATCCATCCATCCATTCCCATCCACTCTTATCCTCCACAATGGTAATTTACTAAATTTTCTAAATTCTAAGTCAAGGAGGATCCCCAACAACATATGAGAGCATTCAGTCACTCTTGTTACTTGATTGCATATGATGATGCTCTCATCCTTCGAACCTTCCCAATGTCTTTATTATGACCTACTCTTGATTGGTATAGCTCTTTCCCTATGTACTCCATCTTCTCTTTCTCCCAACTGGCCCAAATCTTTTTATAACATTTCTTGGTAAACATAACTAAAAAGGTTACCATAACAGACCTCTATTCTATCAAACAATTTGATGATTAATCAATTATTGATTTTGTGGCTAGATGGAGAGGCCTCATAAATAAACTTTCCTTTAACTTACCCCAACCTTAATTAATTTAAATTTTCTCTAGGGGTTGTGCTAATCATATTACACCCACTCTTCAATTTTAAACTTTCTAAACATTTTAGGAGGCATTCACCATGGCACAAAAACATGAAAACCATGCCATTGATGAAAGGAAATTGAAATTATGGAATAAGAATTCTAATTTTAAACCCATGACCCTCACTCTACCAAAACCACAAACTAATCCCATACTAAATAAAAAACATCTACAAATTCGATGGTTCTAAAAACTACCCCACCTCCAACTGTTAACCAATCACATCAAAACAATTCTTCCAAATCTTCTTATCAATAAAATCAAACTCAAAACCAAACCCATCCATGACAATATAATTATATTGGGGAGTCATATTCATCTATTTTGGATAATCTACTCAAATTTAACCTTATCCAACTTCCACCAATTAAACCACCTTAACAATTTGATTCTTCTCACCCCATACCTGGGTGGTATAATGAAAATGACCATTGTGTCTTTGACCGAACTGTATATCTTTAAAATTCTTGTCCAAATCTTAATTTATAGTGTATATCTTGATTTTTATAACCCTAATGCACCTCTTAATCAATCTCTCAACATTTTATGTAAGCCTTTCCCAAATCATGCTCCTTCCACCCAACATCATGATAGTAACCCTGATTCATCTAACTCACATGAGGCACATACAATAAATGTTATTAGTAATGTGACCATTATTGTATATATCATTACCTATATCACCCAAATATAGGAAACCAAGCCACCATCTATTCCTCTAAAGACCCAAATAGAGGAATCAACCACCTCTCTCTCTGCACTTGATGTGACCATAGCTTTATCTACCCCTCTTTTGGTGGAAACACCCAAGGAGATAACTATTACTTCAACCCATACAATAAAAGTGGTATAATTACCTAATTATTTGGATGACCAATCCAAGGAATCAACCATTCCTACCTCTTTAATTATAAATTAATATATGCCTTCTTTGGAAGATATTCCCCAAGAAACCATTATCTCATCCACTGAATCACCACCTTTGGCACCTTCTACCAAAGATACCAATACTAAAACCATTCCTTATTCTCCACCTAATGGATAAATATTATAAATGAATGATCAAGGAATTACACCCATTTATAAGTCCTTATCTAAGTTAGTCCAAAGTTTAAAGTTCACATCCCAACCTAATTTTGATAGATCTACCTTTTAGCACCGACTTGGCCTTCCCTGTGAAAGCAAGTTTGACTCCTCAAATTTTCTTGAGTCTAAAATTAAACCCATTATTACCACCCCACCAACTACCTCCTATAAATTCATAAGTCAACCATCTCAAACACCTCTATCTAAAATTGCCAAGTTACCTTATGCTTCTTTCACCAAACCAATGTAGAACTTAGGGATTCTTCCCATACCCAGTCACACTCACCCTCCTTTGAGATTGGAATTAACTCAATCAAGACCACCAAAGAAAAATCCAATTAAGTTAATTAATAAGGAAGGGTTACCTAAACCTCTACCGTGAAGTAAACCCATACCACCACCTTTTAACTTATGTTCCATTTTAGGACCCCATCCTTCTACCATCCCCATTACTATTCTTCTTCTAAGAAACCATCTCCTTTTTCTCTACATATAACTATCAAACCCTCTAGTTATTCATAATTCTTAATCAACCTATCCCCAATTTTCCTTCCCATTAGTAACCAACCCTTTATCATCAAGAAATTATTCCTCTAAATCTCTAACCGCCAAGCTGATCATATCTAAGTAAAACCAACTAAAACCCCCAATGAATATCATTATTCCAACTACTAATTTCATAAATAATCCTATGACCAATAAAGTTCTCACCCATTGAATGCAAAATCCCTTACCTAAAACACCTTTATTAGAATCTTACCCAACTATTTTTCAAAGGTTATTACAAACTTCTTCCATTAGTTTGCTTCTAATTAAACCTTTTGACCCTACCCATTCTAAACTAAAATGGTTTAATGATAATTTGATTTATCTTTACCATAGGACTCCTAGACATGATATATATAATTGAAAAGCTCTCCAAATGCTTGTTCATAGCCTATTACATGAAGATGATCTATTGGAGGAACCACCATTGAGCCCATCATCTACTCCATTATTTAAACAACCCATCCAACAAGAACATACTCCCTCATCCTCACATAAAATAAAGAGGAGGAACTAAAGAATATATCAAGTCCCCTCATCCACAACATTCATATGGTTACCCCTTCCCAAGCCCAATAGAAGGATAAGGAGAAAACCAATGTAACCATCCCCTGGACTTACCCCTCGACCTCTCAACCTACCAACCTAACCCAAGCATATCCATATCTACCCTCACAACCCTCTAAAACTTAAGTCTTCATTTTGGGAGCCCTACCTCCCAACCCTACTCCATTTATCCAATAGCTCATGCTGAAACAACTTCACTAGACACTGGTGAAAATGAGTCTTTATGATCTAATTAACACTTTGACTCAACATCATCAAGCATTAATGGAGGCTCTAAATTTCATAGAGGTTCAACCTAATAATCCACAACTTATTACATCATTTTTTGGGTATCTCAACCAAGCTACCCTTTTCACCTTTTAGGATTTTTAAATCCCACATTTTCATACTAAAGATCCTATGCCCACTCTTCATCACAACATACATCAATCAAACCCATGTCAAAATAGTAATGATTGATAGAGGACCTAGTATTAACATCATCTCCTCCCATGCATATGACCAAATTCAACTCCCCAAAAATATCATGTATGAGAGTATAATGGTCCTTTTCTCTTTTAAATATATCATGGCAACCACCTTAGGGACTATGGTGCTCCACATCCATTTGGGATCTTCAACCATTCCTAAACTATTTTACATTGTCTATGGTGATTTTCAATATAATTTTTTACTTGGATGGCCTTTGATCCATGTAATGATTTTTTCCCCTTCCACTTTACACTAATGCATCAAATTTGAGCATGAGGGACAAGTCATCACAATCAAAGCTAATCTTAGTCCCTTTTCCTCTTACAATATGACATATCAACCTAATGACATTCTTATTCTTCCTTAATCCACCTCACAACCTATTTCTAATAAAACCACCACATCACCCACCATCGGTAACATTTGCCCCCATTTTCCCTGACCATAATCATGAAGCATCCACTGGCTCATCTATTCCTTCATCACAAATTTTAGTGGAAGACCCCTTGTAATCAACATTTCAATGAATCTCACTAGGGGAATATCAACTTTTAGCTTTAGATGCCATCCCTACTCCATATGAATATGGGAATCTTCAAAATGACCCTTCTTATGACCAAAACATTGGAACAATTTTCCACTTTGGGCTTCCTAACAATTGAATTATTTTCATCTATGGGGGACTTGATCAGCCACTTCTAGCTCCCAACACTACTCCATGTGTCTAACACTTTACTTCTAACTTTTCATACCTATGTAGCCCAACCTTTGCCAAAACTTACCTTTATTTATGCACTTGGAAGGGATTTGTTTTGGCATTCGCCTCTATGAGTAAGGACCTCACAAGTTGCTAGTTATTAAAACCCAAAAACCTCATGAGTTCTTTGGTCTTGGGTTTGAACCACTAGAAGATCCCACATCACTAAAACCTATTGCTACCATTACCGAATAAATTCCACCTTCACCAACCACATCTTCCCAATATGAGGACTTTGACATCATCCTAGCCAAATTTTTTTATCAACACTATTAGTTTAGGTCCCTTTTTCTATCACAAGGATGGCCAAACTAAAACCATTCCTCTCATTAACCCAACAATGATCGAACACAACTCTCCCACCATCAACACCATCCAATATCAAGATGACAATTTTAGTCTCACCTACCTTGGTGCAAGGGATTCCTATATCCATAAATCTCTCCCTTATAAGAACCAAATAATGCTAAATAAATCAACCATTGATATAAATTTAGGAACTCAAGTGAACCCTCACATTATCAAAATTGGCCAATCTTTAAATATCATAGAGCAATAAGAGTAAACTTCTTTCCTTCATGACCATAGCATAGTGTTTTCTTGGTCTTATTAGGACATGCTTGGAATTTATCTTTATATCGATATCCATAACATCATCACTCATATTGAGGTTAAACCAATTCGATAAAAACTTCACCATATGCATCATGCTATGGCTCTTCTGATAAAAGAATAACTTCAATGCCTTCTATCCGTTAACTTTATCGAACCTATTAACTATCCACAATGGGATTTTAACATCATACCCATCACCAAGTCCATAGGGGGCCTTTGCCTCTACATTGACTTTCATGACCTCAATCTCACCTACCCTAAAGATTACTTTCCTCTACCTAATATCAACCAACTTATTGATCTCACGATTGGCCATAAAATTTTATCTCTCATAGATAGTTTCTTAGGGTATAATTAGATCTGTATTTCCCTTAAATATCATCATAAATCTTATTTTATCACCCCATGGGGAACCTTATGCTATAGGGTCATGCCCTTTGGACTAAAGAACACAAGGGTAATCTACCAGTGGGCCATGACCTATATCATTCAAGACCTCATCCATAATATTGTAGAAGATTATGTGGATGATCTCCTAGGTAAATCCAAACATCACTATGACCACCTAACTATTTTCACTATCATAATTTGAATGATTAATCAATTACAAAGTTAGACTCAATCTTAAGAAGTGTATCTTTGGATTTCTATAAGGCAAACTCCTTAGCTTCATCATCTCTCTTCATGGAATTGAAATAGACCCCACCAAGGTCCGATCCATTTTGTAGATGCCACCTCCTACCAACCTTACCCAAATCTATATCTTTCAAGGAAAACTTCAATCCATTTGATGCTTCATCTCCAAATTATTAGATAGATGCTAACACTTCCACTATCTCCTCAAGAAAAATGTTTCTTTTATGTAGACCAAAGAATGCCAATAATCCTTTGAATTGATCAAGGAGTACCTTCGATCTTCATCTATCATCACCCCTCCTAAAGATGATTATAACTTTTACCTATATATCTATACCATAGAACACTCCCTTGGTACAATGTTCATGCATCATGATGAATATAATAAAGACTAGACCATCTATTACATTAGTTGCACCCTAATTGAATATGACACCCAGTATACCCATCTTGAAAAAAATTTCCTTTCCTTAGTATTTATATCCTCCAACTCTATCATTATCTTCTTAATCACAAAAGCTATGTCATCACTAACACTGACACCCTTAAGTATATGCACTCTAAGCCATATCAAAACTAATGTATGGATGAGTGGCTCATGATTTTAGTTGAGTTCAATATTGAATTTCTCCCATAAAATTCCATTAAAGGATAGGTCATTGATGACTAATTATCTTATTATCCTTTAACTTATAATCAACCAATACCTCTTACCTTTCTTGATGAGTCTATTGCAACTCTTTCCCAAGAGGAAGTTCCCCATCAAATGACCATGTTTTTTTATGGCTCAAAGTTACAAAATGGTGGGGGTGATAGAGTAATCCTCATTCCCCTTAATGAATAACCACTTCCTCTTTCCTTTAAATTTAACTTTTATTGCACCAATAATATTGCCAAATATGAAGCCTTAATCATAGGTCTCCACACTATCCTAAGTTTGGTGATCAAAACAATCAGTGTCTTTGGTGACTCCCAACTTGTCATCAACCAATTCACCAAATATTATTAGTTAAAAAATGATGTCCTATTAAGGTATAAATAATGTGTAGATGTACTCTTGGAATCATTTGATCATTACACCATCAGATCAATTCTTTGATCCACCAACAAATTTGTAAACACCATGGCATCTCTTGCTGCCAAATCTAAACTATTTGTCACTATTAATCATTTTATCAAACCTTCATATCGCATTTTATATCTTCCCACCATTTTTAATGTGGAAACATCACTTTCTGATATTTGGTATGATCAAAATTTTAGTTACCTTAACCTTGACATTCTCCCTCCTGATCTTTCAAAGAATTCCCATAGAGATTTTACCCAAGGTACCTCTAATTACACCATTATAGGAGTAATATTTTACAAATTAGGTTTAGTGGCATCCTTCTCTATTGTCTCCATAGTCATGAGGCTTCTCATTCTTTTAAGGAAGTCCATGATGGCATCTGTGGGGGACACTTTAGTGGTTTAGCTATCACCAAATGTATTCTTCACCTAGGCTACTATTGGCCTAGACTCAATCAAGACTATTGTGACTATGTCAAGAAATACTTCAAGTGTCAATAACATTCTAATATTCATCATGCACCTCCCCATGGTCTTCAATTATCTCAAGATTATTGGCCCTTCTCACAATGGAGAGTTGACCTTATTAGGGAAATCAACCCTCATTCTTGACAATGACATCAATATATCATCAATATTATGGAATATTTCACCAAATGGGTGAAATCCATCTTACTTATATCAAATAAATCCAAAATTATCATTAGCTTCATCAACCACCACATCATTTACCACTATGGTGTCCCCCTTAAAATCATCACTTATAATGGTAATTCCTTTAAAAATAAGAAAGTCCAAGAGCTTTGTGATGCTTTTAGCATCAATTTAAGCTTTTCCTCACCTTATCATATTCAGGACAATGGATAGGTAGAAGCTTCAAACAAAACCCTCATCAAAATGATCACAAAGGTGGTCAGTTCTTCTAGTCTAGATTGGCACCTCCATATCCCTTTCATTTTATGCACGTGTCACACTAATATCTAAACTACTATAGGTAAAACACCTTTCTCCCTTGTCTTTGGAGACAAAGCATCCTTGCCTCCTTATATCCAAATTCCATCACTTTGCATATCCTTGAATTAAATCCTCTCTAAAAGAAATTTTCATCAATAATGACTCACATGCCTAGAGCTCCTTCATGAGCATCACCTTGCCATGCTCGATCATATTCATGTCTATCAAGAGTGAATCAAGTATGCATATAACAAACATTTTTAAAAATGAGAGTTCAAAATCAATGACCTCATCCTCAAAGAAAACCAATATGTCACTATTATGGAGAAGACCAAGAAAGTCATGTTTGATTTTAATTGGATAGGACCCTACATTATAGCCCATATGTATGGATCTAGTGCTTACCATTTGTCCTCTCTCAAAGGCAAACTTGAGCCTAAGCCTATCAATGCTTCACATCTACATCCTTTTTATTATTGAATAGGATCAGACTTGGTTCTATGTCTAACTTAAGCTCATCCCTAATTTCATTAGATTTTTACCTCCTCTCATCTACATTTTCATTTATCCTTTAGGAATAATTGATTACAACATATAACTATGTGATTCATTTCCTCATAGATGAAGCCTAATCCTAAGTATGGGTACCCTAGCTCTACCCATAAAATGGCTCTCATGGATACTTTTCATCTTTTAATAGATGGAATCCCATGAGAAATTATTTCTTATCCCCTCCCTTCCATTTACCATTAACTTTTTATGTTAAAATATTTCCTCCATATAGGTAGACCTTTAAATAGACTTGTCCATGTCTAAATTCATGTTCAAAATTTCTTCTCTCTAGCAATCATAGACAACTCCATTAAAGGATAACTACCTCATAATTAAAATTTGCTTAATATTATATTGCTCCCTTCAATGAAAAAATAAAAATAAAATTTTAGACAACTCCCTTAAAGGATGGCTAAGCAATAATCATTTTAAGCTTCCTGTATTGATTAGCTTTAGCAACTTACTAAAATAGAAAAAAAATAAACCAAACTCTATCAAAATCCAAATAAGTAACCCATAATCAGCTCTTAGAAATGCCATTGGTAGACTTCCCTCATCGATCAGTCTATATAGCATCCCATCATGCTATAATTGGCTATTATACGTGGCATTGGTAGACTTCCTGCATTGATCAATCTCTATATCATAAGAAGGCATGGACTTGTCTACTATGATTATTTGGTCACCTATAGAAGGGGAAGTCTAACCCACATTAGGTTACCATTTAACACTCAACCTCCTACTTACCACCTACACTCCCTCCATACTTCTCTGAACTCAAGGGACTACAAGCTTACTTGATATGATGTTATCAAGATATCTTTCTTCTTAAACAAAGCATGTTCCTATTAAGCATTTGATAGGCATGTGTTCACTAAGTCAATCCAATTATGGTTTCTTATTATTATGTTATTACTAATTAGATCATCATGCCTCTTTCCTATCCATTTCTTGGGATATGTGAACATGTTTGTCTTTATTTATTTCCTTTGAACCTAATCAAACATTCTCATAAAAAAACAATTTTACACCTTCCCCTACCATAACATCAAAATAATAACAAAAATATTATCATATTGAGTCAAACCTATCCACTATGCTATCACATCTCACTAATAAAACATTTTTATGTCTCAATGCCTTAACAAAATCTCATCATATCCATTGTTTAAACTAACTTAAATTAAAATAGTCACTACATTATCATCATCATGCCTCAACTAGCCAATCAACATAAACATAATCATACACAACCTCATCACATCATAATGTGATCATCAAAGGCATCATGACCATTATACACACATATACTCATACTCATAACCATGATCATAGTCAACATAAACCTCATAATCAACATAATTATAACAATCATCATATCATCATCATCATACCTAAACTAACAAATCATAAACAACAATCATGATTCTAATCATCATAACCATCATCATAATCATAATATGAATAATCATAAACCACATAAGTGTCCATAATCCACATGATCAACATGAGCATGAGCATCATCATAAATATACTAATAAACATCATCATAATATAAAATGATACATGTTACAATGCATGTCTCTATCATAAATATATCTTGCATCATCAGTGTGAAGGTCAATATCAAAATCTTTACAAAATTTATATAACCCAAAAATATCATATCTCAAGGCCCTAGGGTACCAGAGGCAGAACCACCTATACTTACCCCACCATCTAGTGGACCCCCTAATGTACCTACCTTCACTACAGTTGATGCCCACTAATAGGGTGT
This sequence comes from Torreya grandis, assembly GCA_037957365.1. Classification (NCBI taxonomy): domain Eukaryota; kingdom Viridiplantae; phylum Streptophyta; class Pinopsida; order Cupressales; family Taxaceae; genus Torreya; species Torreya grandis. The sequence goes on along the minus strand of JARHVA010001192.1, from coordinate 1,622,503 downwards.
AGCTACTACTGGACCCCCCACCAAAATATCCCTTTACTACCCATATCCCATTACATCTGGTATTTAGGCTAGCACCATAGCCTCATAATATCTGAACTACTACATGGTGGCTAGATACCATGCCCTCAAAATTGAGTTAGTTAGTCCTCCTACTATGGTCAACCTACCTATCTATCTCAAATATTCCCTCTCCTATGTGACCAACCCAAGATTGGCTCTTGCCTAATCATGCTCACCTATTAGAGTAGAAACCTACCCTTATAAAGTGACTATCTATGCCTATAATGTAACCACTTGTCCCTATAAACCTATCACTATACCATTACTAGGGCTACCACTATTTGGTCATTTAGTCCTCCACCTTATACCTATGTAAGATCAACATCCATGGGATATTATCCCCCATCTCCCCATTCAAAATTTGTGGCCCCATACCTATCCTAGTACCATCCCATGTATCCATCTATAACCCTAGCATCTTCTATAAGATCTCTCACTTGAAGTTCCTCATAATCTAACACAATAACATCTAATTACAACTCTATAAGTAGGTACTCTACATCCTCCCTCCTATAATGAGGAACATCTAATGTAATGTCATAAACTATGTTGAACTAAGTCTAAACATGATCTACTAGGATGTACTCAGTCTTTCCATCCTATCTCTGATAGACCACCACTAACTTTGTAATGATAGAGTGTGGTATCTATAACTAATTTAGAGGGGACAAATCACATAAGGCCTCCATATAATGTCAACTACCACCAAGCACTCTAGGGCATATTAAAACTAATATATATCATTAACTCCACCATTAGCTCCTAAAAGTGCATAATCACCTTGCCACCACATGAAACCACCCCTGTAGTCAGTCAATGCATACCATCTAGGGGTATCCCAAGTGGTCTTAGTACCCATATGTGCTCATATAACTAGCAGTAAATCATGAAGCTAACATTAATCCCATATCATCTATACACTTTAAAGGCTAATATCTCTCTCTCTATATATATACCATCAACATTGGGGCCCATCCAAAAACCATCTTCCTTAGGAGTATTTTTGTCAGCACTCCTAATAGAAAACATAAAAACTAACTACTACTAGAATATAGCACCATGAAATAGGATATACCCATCATCATCACGGTGTAAAAGGCATCTATCCTATGGTTCCCTTTGGTATAATGGCCCATAACATACTCTACTAGTATGGTACCTGGCCTAGGTCTAGTTAGCTCCATAAATTAGATCCAAAAAGTAATCCTAATCATCACTCTTAATGTGGTATATCAACTCTCCCTAAATTAGGAGTCAAGTAATCATGTGGACATCCTCTTGTAGCATCAACATGTACCTATTTGGCAATAAAAAAGTGTTTGTGGTAGTATCCTATCTCTTAATGAGTGCCACAATCATCATCACATCCCATAGTAGGTGTTGGTAGTGCCTCATGGCCCCTAGGCCAACCTCATCCATTTGACTCCACTCAACATTTGTCATCCCATCATGAACCTTGGAAAATATCTTAGTGACTTAGTCCCTCATCTAAATCTAGTCACAAACCTACAAAATAATAATATTAGTATGCATACTTAATTTTATTCCTCAGGATAACTACCTATCTACACTATTGCATTTCCCTTCTTAATTATAAAAATTAAACCAACATCTACCTTCATCCATACTAATTCCACCATCATCTTATCACCCAATTCCTTCTATCACAAATAACTACTCTATTCCACATAACTTTTTCTAGATTTATTGAATCTCTACCCTAGCACATTATTTTTCCATGCCTAACATGTCTTTCACCTCACTCTACCCAATAACCCTTTTAGACATCTCATCTAATCAAACCTACATTTAACCTTTTACATCACTAAACACATCTCTTCCAACATTTTAAAATTTTACAAACATCTTAACCAAATAAACTTTCCCACCTCTAAAAACTTTAATACCCCCTTTTAAAAGCTTTACAACTACATTAAAACATTACACTATTTACCATTTAAAATTTTACACCTTTCATACCTTCACCAACCACTAACAGTTTAGGGATCCATGAATGATCCCTTAGACCCTTTCACCCTTGGGTTCAACCATTGATGATTGCATCTAACCACTGACAGTCACTGTGTGTGACTACTAAAAGTGAAACCTTACCACCTGGTCTTCCTCCCCAAAACCAAATTTAACCTAAACACAAAATCACTACCACTTAATATTAACCTAATCCCCATTTTCACCTACCCCTAATGCACCAATTTCATTTTTCACTAACTTTTTTTCATAATTTTATCAAACCCTAGATTTAGGGTATCATAATCTAAATTCATTTTTAAAACTCGCTATTTCTCCCTTACCCTACTATCAATTTCATATATTCACCCCAATTCCTACTCACTATTTCTCGCTTATCCTACTATCAATTTATTATATGCACCCCAATTCCTACTCTCACATTTCACCTACTCTACAAATTTTAATACAAACCCTACCTCATTCCATGATTAGTGACATGGATAGATCCCTCACACTACTACACACTCACATCCTTGTCCTCCCTCCATCTATAATGAAATCAACCAATAAACTACCTCCACCTAAGCATGATCCCCAATTCAAATCCACTAAAGTCCAAGCTCTCCTAATTACTAGATAATAATCACTAAGGTCAATGAGTAAACAAACTTCTTGTTTTTACTTTTTACCCTATATTATTTTTAGGGTTTCCCTAACCATTAATGGTTAGGGTGAAAATTGATAGTCAACCCTAAAGGCCATCCTCACCATTGAAAGTTAAGCTCTTTCATCTTCTTCCAAGTTTTTCAACCATGATCCCTCCTCATCAACAAATGCCTCATCTAGAACTACATTTGGATTGAAGTTCCTTTTAGATACTATATCCATAGAACTATGTAGACAATGTCCACTATCCTAGTGTAGTTGGAATCAACTCAACCACCCCTCACCCAATCCCTAACCCACCACTATTAAACCAAATCCACCTCAATTTTGGTTGATCTTGACCAAACCTCTTCACATTTTTTTTCATGCCTCTACTATTGGATGATGGAGCTTGATCTTATTTTAATGTCTAGTTCCTAACAAGGGGTATGGGGAGTAATTACCCACACTAGGGTCACCATAGGGGTATACGGGAGAGGAAACCTATTTTGGATCCCCCTTGGAGGGGGTTTGAGGGTAGTGCCATTGAAATTTTTTTGTTAAAAATGCATTATAAAATATTATAATTTCATAGTTAATCTAGACCATTTATTATTAAGTTTTAGATCTTATAATAAAAATTAAGTTAATGAATTTTTCCCTAATTTTTAACCTTCATTTGATATGAGGGCATGTTAGTTAGGTGTAATTATATGAGCATGAAGAGGATATTAAAGTGGATGTATTGTAGGTTTTTCCTTTCATTTGTTGGACTGAATAATAAGAAAGGCTGGTAGCTTCTGTATGAACATAGCCCATATTGAGTGAACCAAATTAAATCTATGTCTTTATTATATTATGTTTTTTGAATCTTAATTTTGTCTTTATTTAATTATTATTGCTCTACATTCTATATTCCTAACAACTAGTATCAAAGCTAAAGGTTTATTTACCAGATAAACTCATAGGAAAAGAGGTTTCCTAGTTCGAGTGGGAGCAATGGTGGAAGAAGGCAAGTTTAAGATTGAAAAATTTAATGGCCAAAACTACTAGCTATGGAAGATGCAAATGGAAGACTATCTATATTAGAAGGATCTTTTCCTACCATTGGGTGGAATATCAAAGAAGTTGATGACTATGAAGGATGAAGACTGGGAGGTTCTTAATAGAAAGGCATTAGGAACAATATGGATATGCTTGGTAGCATTAGTAGCCTTCAATATTTAAAAATAAAAGATAATAGTGGATGTGATAAATGCATTAGATAGATTGTAGTAAAAACCTAAGCCTCCAATAAGGTATTTCATATGAATCATTTATTTAATCTAGAAATGTCAGAAGATGGATCTATTGTTGGCCATTTAAATGAATTTAACATAGTCACAAATTAGTTATGCTTTGTAGGAGTAAAAATTGATGATGAGGTTAGGGCTCTTTTGATTTTGTTCTCATTTTTAGAAATCTAGAATGGTTTGCTCATGGTTGTGAGCAATTCTATGTCTAGCTCAAACACTTTAAAGTTTGATGATGTTATTGGTGTTATCCTTAGCCAAGATATGTGATGGAAAAGCATAGGTGAGACAACACATAATGATTAGATTATGGAGAATAGGAGAAGACAAAAGGATAGAGGAAAGGACCCAAAGAATTCAGGTAATTCTAAGAAAGGTAGATCTAAATCTAGAGGAATATCGGGGTGCCAAATTTGTGGGAAGAAAGGACACGTGAAGAAATATTATTGGTTTCAAAAAAGAAAACAAGGGGATGGACAACAAGATAAAAACTAGGAATAAAATGTAGTAGGTGATGTGTTATAATATGCTTTAATCCTTTATTTAGATAATATTAATTATTCTTGGGTGTTAGATTCAAGGGCTTCATTTCATACTACACCCCATAAGAACTATTTTCTAGACTATGTTCAAGGTGATTTTGGGCAAGTTTTTTTTGGTGATGGTGAACCTTGTAAAAATATATGAAAGGGTAAGATATAGATAAAATTATACAATTGAAATAAATGGTTTCTAAAAAATGTGAGGCATGTTCTTAATTTGAGAAGAAATCTAATTCTAGCAGAGCAGTTGGGAAGTGAGGGCTACATAATTACATTCATAGAAAATTCATGGAAGGTCACTAAAGGATCATTAGTAATAGTGAAAAGAGAGAAGGTAGGTATATTGTATTTATCTAATAGTGATGTTGAATCTTCCATTGCTTTAGATTATATAGAAGTAGATATAAAATTATGGCACCAAATACTTGGGCACATGAGTGAGAAGAGGATGTAAGTTCTCTACTCAAATAATTTTTTGCCAAATTTGAAGAAGGTGGATTTAGATTTTTGTGAGCATTGTGTATGGAAAATAGAAGAGAGTTATATTTATTAGAGTTGGGAGGACAAAAAAGGATGAAAAGTTAGAGCTTGTGTATATAAATGTATGGGGACTAGCTCAGGTATCATCCCTTCATGGCTATTCTTATTATGTATTTTTATCAATGTTTCAACTACAAAAACTTGGGTTTATTTCATACAAAATAGATCTAATGTTTTTTATACTTGTGAAAAATGGAAAGCTTTGGTTGAGAATGAGACATGAAATAAGTTGAAGTGTGTCAGATTAGACAATGGAGGTGAAATTGTAATATGGATTATGATAATTATTGTTCATCCCATGGGATTTTTAGAGAGAAGATAGTTCCAAGAACACCAAAACAAAATGGTGTGTTAGAAAGAATGAAAAGGATAATCATGGAACATGTAAGGAGCATGAGATTGCATGTAGGGTTGTCTTTACATTTTTTGCATAGATGTTGTTGATACTATTGTTTACTTAATAAATAAAGGGCCTTCAAGTCTTTTGGATGGTGGAATTTTATAGGAAGCATGGACAAGTAAAAAAGGTAGATTATTCCTTTCTAAAGACTTTTAGTTTTGAAGCATTTGTCCATATTCATAAATAAAATAGAACCAAATTTGATGTAAAATCTAAGAAATGTTTTAATGAAGTTAATGATTTTGGTTACCGTTTATGGGATATTGAAAATCATAAAATAATTATGAGTAGAGATGTGATCTTGAATGAAAAGGTCATGTATAGAGATCAGTTGCAGGAAAAGAAACATGAAAGTCAAACATAGAATATGTAGTACTTGATGAAATAACTAGAAATAAAATTCCAAAAGTTCTAGAAAATCATAATTTACAAAAACTATAAGTACGTCAAACTCCTAGAAGTGTAGATAAAATATCTACTAAAGTAATTAGACTCCCTGAACATTATGTTCCTTCAATTTATTATTTATTATTGACTAATGGTGGTGAACCAAAAAGCCATGAAGAAGCAATGCAGATAGAAACTATAAAGAAGTGGGATTAAGGCATGAAAGAGGAAATGGACTCCTTGGTACACAACCAAACATGGGATTTGGTTTAGTTTCCTATAGGTAAAAGAGCATTTTAGAATAAATGGTTTTATATATTGAAGGAAGAAGATGGAGGTAAGAATAGGTACAAGGCTAGACTTGTTGTAAAGGGATTTGCACAAAAGAAAGGTATTGATTTTGAAAATATATTTTCTCTAGTAATTAAAATGACTTCTATAAGAATGATTTTATGTTTGGTATTAGTAGATGATTTTCACCTTGAAAATTTAGATGTGAAGATTGCATCCTTTCATGGTGATTTGGAGGATTAAATATATATGGAGCATCCAAAGGATAAAAAGTCAAAGGTAAGGTGAAAATGGTGTGCAAGTTTAAGAAGAGTTTATATGGCCTAAAACAAGCTCCAAGATAGTGGTATTTTAAATTTGACATGTTTATGATAGAATAAGGTTATATTAGATGGCATTCTAACCACTGTGTTTACTTTAAGAGATTAGATAATGGCAACTATCTTATCTAGTTATTGTATGTTGATGACATGCTTGTTGTAGGGTCTAACATGTATGATATAAATGAGCTAAAAAAACTAGTAGATTAATTTGCAATGAAGGATTTGGGTGGTGAAAAGTAAATCCTTAGTATGAGAATAACAAGAGATAGAAAAAATAGAAAATTGACATTGTCTCAATAAGAATACATCAAGAAGGTGTTAGTCAAGTTCAATATGCATGATGCAAAACCTGTGAGTACACCTTTGGGAGGGCACTTCAAATTAAGAAAGTAATAGTGTCTTAAAACATAAGAATAAATCAATTACATGACAAAAGTTCCATATGTTTTAGCAGTTGGAACTTTAATGCATGTTATGGTGTGCACTAGACCAAATATTGCTCATGTAGTGGGAGTTGTTAGTTGGTTTATGAAAAATCCAAGAAAATATCATTGGGATGTAATCAAGTGGATTATTAGGTACTTGAGAGGGACCACTGATAAACATTTGTGCTATAAAAGTTTAGATGTTACCTTACAAGGATATGTTTATGTAAATATGAATAGAGATTTAGGTGGAAGGAGGAGCACCATAAGTTATGTGTTCACTATTGGTGACATAGTAGTTAGTTTTATTTCAAAATTATAGAAGATATTTTATTTGTCAACAACATAGGCAAAATATTTTATAGCTATTGAATCTAGTAAGGACATGATATGGATGCAATGTTTCATAGAAGAGTTTATGCATAAGCAGGAAGATTGCAAGTTGTATAGTGATAGCTAGAGTATAATTAATCTAGAAAATAACTTAGTATCCCACTCAAGAACAAAACATATAAAACTTAGGTATCACATCATTCATTTAGTTTTTTAGGATGGTCAACTGATGTTGGAAAAGATCCATATGAGTTAGAATCCTATATATATATGCTAACAAATGTAGTCACTAAAGAGAAGATGGAGAGTTGTTCAACTTCAATAGGTATTCAAGGATAACAAGGAAGATGAGAAACATGCCAAGGTCAAATTTCAAATAAAATTCCAATTAAAATTTGTAGTGATGGAGTTGCAATAATCAATATCCAAGTGGGAGATTATTGGATGGTGGAGCTTGATCTTATTTTAATGCCTAGTTCCTGATAGGGGTCTATGGGTGGCAACACCTCGCCCCCCGCCCCCTTCCCCGCCCCCCCCCCCCCCCCAACTAAGGTCTCCATGGGGGGGAAAATAACTATTTTGTAGACCCCCTACTATGGGTTTAGGGGTAGTGCCCCTGAATTTTTTTTTTTGAAAAATACATTATAAAATATTGTAATTTCATAGTTAATATAGATTTTTTAATATTAGGTTTTAAAGCTAATGGTAGAAATTAAGTTAGTGAATTTTTACCTTATTTTTAACCCTAATTTGATATGAGGGCATGGTAATTAGGCATAATTATGTGAGAGTGAAGAGGATATTATAGTGGATGTAATGCAGGCTTTTCCCTTAATTTGTTAGACTAAATAATAAGGACTAATAGTTTTTATGTGGACGTAGCCCATATTGGGTGAACCACATTAAATACATGTCTCTATTATATTATGTGTTTTGAATCTTAATTCTATATTTATTTTATTATTATTTCTATACATTCTATATTCCTGACATCTACATGGTCATTTGACTGCTCTAACCAATTTTTCCAATGTTGACCATTTGAACTTTGTACTACCCATACATGACCTGCCCACTTGTATTATTTTTCAATATCTATTCCTAACCTAAATACTACACTAACCCTATCTAGATGGCTTGATAGGCATAACCTGATCAGTTATGACTAATGTTATAGACCAGTTATGCTCTCTTATCTATCTCCCAAACATATTTTAAACAACATTGGTAATTTTCATTTTTACACAATCTTGACTACCACTCTTAGCCACATTATATTCATAGGTTTTCATCTCGAATGCCCCAAAATTTGTATATGCCACCCACCTTATGAACACCCATGTCCTATTTATCAAACCCTAATGTACTTTCATTTTCACCTCAATCATCTCCTAGTTTGAGGGGGAATACGTCCTCCCATACTTAGGGTAATTTGACCTAGACCTTGACCAACCTCATATTTTATGTTATATATCTTGTGTAAAGCTACACAATAAAAAGGAGCAAAATGTAGACACCTAAGAATTACACATGATAGTTTTTGAGGTTGTGCTACTTTGGACCCTTATCTAACCTTGCACTGGACAACCACTTAGTACATTAGGCTCATTTGTAACTTAACCTCATCAAACCCCCTCAACCTAATGCATCATTTAATTCAACCATTTTTTACCAATTCTCTTCTAGCCCCTCAACCACTAATGGTCAACCTAACCATCGATGGTTGGCCTAACTATTTATGGTTAGGTCCCCAAAACTTGTTTTAAAACTTTAAAGCATTTCCATATCTTGTGTGAGATTATCAACTCTTAAAATTTAAATTTGCCTTTAAATCAAGATTTTAGGATGATAAGGATTGATAACTTTATCTTGCATCAAATTAGTAACTTCCCCCATTCTCATTTAGAAACTTCTTATAAAAAGAGAGGAGAAGAAAGTGAAAATGGTTCCATAATCTATTACTTTACATTCAAGCTCTCTTGTAGATATTCAAAATCCTTTCAATTATCCAAAAATATCATTGACAACATGAAGCTCTATCAGAATCACATTTGAAGCCCCGAAACATTGTCACTCTAGCCAAATTACTCTAGGATCCCTTTACCAAGCTTTAGGTATCTTTCTCTTATTTACTTTAATCTATCTTAGTTCTAATCTCTTTATCTTATCAAAGTTATTGATACCATATTCCCACCTTCCAACCTTATAACCAAATCATTGCTTGATAAAATTTCTAATCTATACTTTCTATTTTGGTCATCCCCTAGATTGACATAGGTAACTACTGACAGTTAGTCCCAACTATCAATGGTCACCCAACCATAGATGGTCAGCCCCAATTACCAATGGTTCCCCTAACCATCGATGGTTCACTATGGCATACATTTCTAGCTAACCATTTTCACCCATTTACCCCTAATTAAACCCCATTTTTTATGTTTCCCTATGATCACAGGACCTTTATTGATTTTTTAAACTAGACCTTGACCACCCTAACATCAAAATTTAATCATTATATTTAACAAGAAAGTTATCATTTCCTTTCTTACATTTATTTAGTTTCTTATCATTGAATTAAATAACATTATTTTATCATTTCAGACTTGATTGTCATAAAAAGTGAATTGACCTTATAAAGCATTATAATTCTTGGATCTAGCTCACGCTAGGCAATCCACTCAACCAACTATCTAACAACCCCAACTCTAGTGTTTCTTCTAATTCATAGGTTATTCTTTCCTAGACAAAGAGGATTTCCTACATTCATATGGATTCACATGCATGAATTCTACCAAGTATTATTCTACACACCCTATTACTAGCTTTCTTTTATTTAATTTCAAAATTAAGAAATATGAAAAATAAACTAAAACAATAGCTAACCTAGTTTTATTTATATATATTTTATGTATGGCTATATAGACCTTAGCTGACCTATTTTTATTTCATAATGATGTTAAATTTTTAATAACTTCCAATCAGTCAAGAACATTGCATAATCAAGGATTTAGATCATAACCCCACTTATATTATCACTTAAAATAAAACTATTCAATTCCTTCCTTCATGTCTTCATAATCTCAAACCAGAAGTTGTATCATGCATCCTTAAAGAAAATATTGTAATATGGTTGAATTTACTCACCCTAATCCTATTCCTATTACAAATGTTATGAATCTTATTCCACCCAAAAATTATACTTCTCACATTGACACTTTTCAACTCCTTGATCAAATACTTCAAGAAATGACCAATATACAAATAACTCATAGTAATAAAATTATGTAAATGCAATCTCACATATTACAAATGGATAGTTATCCACCTCAATTCATCATGTCTCAACTAAATAAGTGTTTTCCCTCATCTTAGAGACACAAATGGGAATATCATCCCTCAAGCTCTCATGTATAAAAAAATGATTCAACAGCTTAAAAATGAACCTTTAGTTACATTCATTTTATCCATAGATATTGGAAACATTTATCCAACCATTGCATATGATGGAATAAAGGAACCCACTATATTTATTAAATATTTGAGTAATATCTATAAGGAATGGCTCCAAACTAACACATTTTTTACTAATAAACTTGTAAAAAATTCATGGGAGATACTTTATAATGGTATAATAAACTCCCTCAACTTTACATATTACAACTAGAGTATTTAGTCAATTTTATAGTTAAATAATTTAAACATAATGATCTTCCTAGAAACACCCTTCACCACTTCATCAATGATAAACAAATACCTAAAGAATATGTTCACCCTTTCATAAAATTATGTAATTCTCTATCTCACAAAGTAGACCATAACATGAGTGATGATAATATTTTAAAACTATTTGTTACCACTCTTAAATCTGCTCTTTAATACAATTTTCATGTTTTCCCATAAAAATTTAGAATAAGCCTTAGTACAAGCAAAAGGGAAAGACTTTCCTATGAGTCAATTTGAATTACCTTAGGCAAATATAAGGAATATTTACAATTATTTTATCATAACATTGATTCATCTAATCCTCCCCAACCTAAGAAGGGATAATCCAATTCAACCAATTTTAACCCAACCTAACCTTCCTTGAGTCCAAAATAAATCTAAACCGATTATCTTTGATTCTTACAAACCTCATCTAAAATGGTACAATATTAATATTTTTTGTTGGTGACATGTTATGATAAGTCATTCTCATGAGACTTGTCATGATATTCACTAATTATTCCTTATCTTCTTATTTGTTTCACATTTAAATCTTGAGAGTATTACACAACAACATTATTAAGTCTACCTTCAAACCTCAAAATCCCAATCTAAAGATTCACAATCACATCAACATCACTTACCTAATGATTAAAAATAATTACCCCATATGTCCACCTCATCCACTAATGTTTTATAAACCATAGTTTATCCCTATTATTACACTAACAAGGAAATGATATCTAACATAAAAAACTTGAAATAAGTGGTTTCATTCATTAAACATCAACCTCTTAGGTCATATGAACCCTATGAGCACCTAGTTCAAATGCCTACTCGAAAGTACATCATAAATATTCTTCATTTACTTTATATACCTCTTAAAACCTCCTCTAAATGTCTTATGCCAGCTTTAACATCCTTAAAATCCAACATATCAACACATTTACCTATCTCAACTACACCTACCAACTCGATGCAACTCATTCTAATTATTTAGTTTTAAATCACTGCACATCACATGTTGGGGAAACTTATGATCCCCATTTACATTTAACTTCAAAATTTGGTGAGTTTGGTGATGCCCATCCCTACATAAATTAACCCTTCAGAGTATCCTACAATTCTTGATCTTCTTCTACATTCAAAATAACAAAAAAATTAAATTTTAATAAACCTTATGAAACACATAGGATTGTATTTTTACATTCTTATCTTTGATATAGTTGTTAGCATAAGTTTTTGTTTGTCAAATTTTTTCTCATGTTTATTTGTTTTTTATGAATTTTATTTCATTTAGTATCATTTTAATTACACCATTATTTTATTTATTTTTTCTTTGGATTTATTCCACTTTACTTACACCATTATTTAATTTTTGGTTATTCAATTTTATTTCGCATTATGTTCGGTATTTTTTCCCTCGTGGTTCATAGATAGTACCTTCACATTTTTCAATGATTTTAATTTTATCACATTTATGCCATTATTTCCCTTAGTCTCTTTATGATTATTTGGTCGTTATTTTCTTTCCCCTTTTTGGGATGGCCATTTATCCACCCCCACCTTTAAGTATGACTACTTCTTTCATTAGTGCTTATGATAGATTCCTTGTAGGTTAGTATGGTTTCCCTAGTGACATGACTATCAAATCATAGAACCACCACTTTATAAGTATTATTTTCTTTCTTTGTGATCAAATACAATCATATTCATCATTATATCAATTATTTCATGGATGTATCTCTCAATACCCCCACATTGCCTTTATTTCTTTTCATTTTAGGAACACATAGCTTAGTTTTGAGATTGCACATTTTCTTGTGGGTAATTGTATGAATCTTTAGAAACCATGGTCTTTAGGTTATTTTCTCTAGTGACCAAGTGTAATATTTTTTATATTCATAAAATATTTCACTCATGACTTATTCTCTAAATACATTTGGATGATGAGTAAAAAGAGATAAAAGTTATAAAATCGAAATCATAAAATAAAAAAAGGTAATTATCAAAAGGAAATTACAAATCCAAAAGTCAAAATCACACCAAAATACATGATTCTTCTTGGATATATTTCCTATTCTAGTTAAAACTCAAACTCTATAGTTGTCCTCATGATACAACTAAATTCTATTAGGTTATTGTAGGCTAGTAGACTGGGGTAAGAGGTCTAATTTTGTGTGTGTGTGTGTGTGTGTGTGTGTGTGTGTGTGTGTGTGTGTGTGTGTGTGTGTGTGTGTGTGTGTGTGTGTGTGTGTGTGTGTGTGTGTGTGTGTGTGTGTGTCTATGTGTGTAGTGCCACCTAATTTATCATGCAAAAATCCAAAATTTGTAGTATAACATTGGATTTGTAAGGGGTTTTAGGAGTGGGGAACATGTTGTGGGAATCTAGGTCCAATTTAATTATAATTAACATAGCTTTCATGGGATGATCGATATAATTCACTTGTCATCCAAAGATTTGTGTTCACCAGTTAGAGTGAGCTATGTCCTTTAAGTTGATATTTTCTAGCCTTTCTCACTTGCCTATTGTGTCTCATTCTTTCTAAGGATGTTCACATCATACATATGGCACCTTATATTCTATATCTATATCAAAATGTTCTTAATATCCCCTTTTTGGATATTAATTTTATATGATCGCATCCTTCATCATGTTTTAATTATACTTTCTGTATTCTAGTTTATGTGTTGCATTGTAATACTTAAGACATGACAAATTTTTCCTCATAAACATGCCTTAACATTTTATTACCACATGATATCATTATCATACTAGTCATATCATTAGGTGGTTGTGTTTTCTTACATCACATTTTGGAGAAAACACTAAGTTTGATTTGTCATTCCTTATATATTTTGATTCATATAACAATCATGTTATTATTTAAACTTTGTGGAGTGGACTTCACTTATCTTACATAAGACATTATACATGACTACATGTTTTTCTTTATGTTTAACTTGATGTGATTATCTTACATTTTGATCTACATTATCTTTTTAAGTCATTTATGTTTTCTTTGTGTTTGATTTGAAATGCTTATTTGATATGAGGATCCATTTAATTTACCTATAGATCTTTATTTACTTTTCCTGACATTGATATTTCATTCACTAAAAGTGTTTTACATTATTTTTAACATAATTTTGTATATTTTATTTTTATTTTTTATTTTTTTCCAAACATGTTTGGTATTTTTATTATAACCTAGTCTTTGTGATCTTGGCCTACCAATATTCTAAGTAATTTAATCATTTTTTTCTATTTATTCATTACCAATTTTACCAACCTATGTATGCTTTAATTTATTCTATTTTATAGCCTTATATCCCTAGGGTTTCTCAAATGTTGGTATTGTGCCCTCCATGATCAAGACTATGATATTTACATGAACACATTCAATAGAAAGGTAAGTCAAGTTATGAATATGTTACTTTAATTTCATTTCATTTAATTTCAAAATTTATTTCCATAATTCATTTGAATTAGCTCAACTATTTTGTTTTAATGTTCTTTCCCTAAGCACCATCCCATGTTACTCTAGTGTGACATGTGATGAGATTCAAGTGGGGCATATGTATACACATAATATTTTTAAAATTTATATTTTTTTGATATTTTCTCTTGTGTTAGAACCTATTTATTTTCAATTTGTCTGAGTGCACACCTTAACGGGTGAACATGGAAAGAATGTGATGATCCTAGTACACATATTTATAAACTAAAAAATAATAAATGAACAATGAAATGAACTTTGAAAAATAACCTTTATATTTCAAGCCAATTTGAGGGGGCAACCTCCTTTGAGAAAGATCAATAAAATATTATTTGTGGATGCCTTCATTGGGCCTCAACACTTAAATACTAATTATATTCTAGAAACTAATACTTACCATGTATGTGGGATAATTTAAATATGTTATAAGGATGACTTATAAATCATATGCATCCATAACAAATAATACATTGATGATGCAAAGATAAGGGTAGGACATAAGTTCCTAACATTCCCTCCCCATTAGAAAAAAATTTGTCCTCAAATTTTTAGATGTGGGAATAATTGATGAATTTTAAATAGTGGTTCCCATGTGGAATCTTATAGTTGCATGTTGTGCCACTAGATTAAGACTTTCATGCTTGAGCAGGAGAGAATTTGGTGGATGTACCTATCTAGGACTACTTCTAGTTTGAAAAGGATGGATCCTTCATTATCAAGTTCTAGTAAAATAATTTCACTATGATGGTGGTTCTAATAAATTTATTCAATCATGAGACATGAAATACTAGGTGTACTCAAGGGAAGGTGGAAGATCCAACTTGTAATCAATAGACTCAATTTGCTTGAGAACCTTATATGGCCCATAAAACATCATAACAATATTATGATGCACTTTTAGTTTCAAGGATGATTCCTTGTATGGATGAAATGAATAAAAAACATATCACAAGATTGATAGGTGTGTTCAGAGTGATGTTGATCAACCTATTGTTTCATTTGATTATGTGCCAAATGGAGATTACCCCATAATATGTTGATAATCTGATCCTAATGTTATAGATTAGTGTCAATTAGCTAAATCAAGGAAATATTAGGGGCATATATGAAAAGTGCTAGGGGTTCTTGACCAAAAACTACTTTGTATGGAGTTAGTTTAGTAAAAATGTGGTAGGAGGTATTGCACACCATTCTATGAGGGGGACTAACTTTTCTCATTGTATTTTTTGTTATAAATAAAATCAACAAAGTAATGTTTCCAAGCATTTGTTGACAATTTTCATCTAGCTATCTATTTTGGGGTGATACCTAGATCTCATCTTCACTTGTGTGACTATGAATTAAAATAGTTTCATCTAAAAATGGCTGGTCAAATTTGTATCATGATCAGAGATGATTGAATAAGGGATGCCATGAAGATGGAGTATCTAATCCAAGAAAACTTGTGTGACTATGGAGGATATATAATTATGGTTGAGGGCACAAAAATGACTTTATTTAGAGAGGTAGTCTACCATGACCAGGATCACTATTTTTATTCTAGACTTAGGGAGCCCGTATGTTTCACTAAAAAATTTCTTTATTTTATTTACAAATAAGGTTTTAAAACTTGAAAGAAGGGTGAGGCTAGTAAAACTTGACCTATTGCATGTTTGTTGATTTAGATTATTTTAGATACTCCTCTTTATTTAGGGAAGAATGACCTATATATAAGAAATCACAAAATAAATGGTTGATTGGTTAGATAGTAGGGTGGATTGCCTAGAGTGAGCTATATCCAAGAAGCAAAAACTTCCTTGAAGGATCTCAATCTATACTTTTTAACAATTAAGTTTTGAAAATGAAAGAAATTACTTGCATAAATAATAGAGGATACTGAAATGAAATATAAGAAGTTCCTAAGAAAAAATAAGTTTTTTTGAATAATTATAGTAACAAATGATTAAATATCAATTCTAAATAAGTTAAACATGGTTAAAAATATTGAGTGATCCTTTATGATAAGATAGAAACTCAGAATATGGGATTTCATCAGGATTTGATAGGTCAAAAAAGATTGCTATTGAAAATGATAGGTATAGACCATTGGTGGTTGGCTAATCATCAGTAGTTAGTAAACCATAAAATTTTAAGGTAAAAAAATAAATGGTTAAGAAACCATTGGTAGTTACTATGGGATCTGGATTTGGAAAAAAAGTTTCATTAGGAAGGATGTACGAAAATTCTAGGAGGAGAGCTTGTGTTGGCTACTAGTTGTGAGAGAGAGGGTAATATTCAAAGGTGTCTAGTTTAGCTAGAGGGTACTCAGATGATTAAAAGAGGTTCTAGGTAGTTTAAGGGAAGAGAAGAAGTGTCTAGAGTTGTAGAGATTCAACATAAGAAAGTGGGGTGATAGAGAAAGTGAAAAAAATTATGACACAAAGAAACTAATTTTTGAATCCTAATAAATAATAGATACTTAGCTTTATTGTTTCTAGTCTAAAGAATATTGAGGTTGGCCAAAAGCTTGTTATATATTCTAAATTAATTTTGGTAGAGTAACAGTAAATTAGTTGTTGATTGATGAGTTATAACAACACTTTTGA
This sequence comes from Torreya grandis, assembly GCA_037957365.1. Taxonomy (NCBI): domain Eukaryota; kingdom Viridiplantae; phylum Streptophyta; class Pinopsida; order Cupressales; family Taxaceae; genus Torreya; species Torreya grandis. The sequence goes on along the minus strand of JARHVA010001192.1, from coordinate 1,605,507 downwards.
TCTCTATATTTGTCATTAGAAGCTAGGAGAATACCTTGTATAAGAAGCTCTGATCTCTTGTACAAGAGCTTATAATGATCCCTTTCACCTTCTCTTCCTCTCTTAATATAGAGGAAAGGGAGTGGTGAAATAATAAGTTTAATAAGGTGTCAAATAAGATCTCTATATTTAAGCTCAACATGCATTGATTATATAAAATGATGGATCTAATAGCTATTAATAAAAATTCACTAGAGTTTTGAGATGGTTAAGTCAAAAGCATTAGTGGTCATGGTTAACCATTAGAGGTTAAGGGTCGACCATCAATGGTTAGGGTCATAATCATAAATGGATAAAGTTATCCATTTCCCCTAATTATTGATGGGGTAAATGGTTAGGAAATGGTCCCAAGGGGGTCGAAGGGTGGTCTAAAGGTTAGTAAGACATCTTGAACCATAGTGTATAGTTTTTTAGTGTCTACATGTTTCCCTTTTTTGTTATGCAATTTGTATTAACAAGTTTCAAAACAAAAAAAGAAGGTTGGTATGAGGTCAAATGCCCTGAGTATGGGAATATGTGTTCCCCCTCAAACTAGAAGTTGATGAGGTGAAACAAAGTCAGTGGTAGGTTTTAAAAATGGTTAAGTGGGTGATAAATTTAGTAATACATTGGGCATTAAAGTGTAGACATGTGCATAAAATGCGACTAAGTGTGATAACATAGATCATGCATAGAATAAGCTACCATAAGTGAGGTAGTTTTTTAATCATGGTTGGTATTAGAAGGGGAAGTTTCAAGTGGATGAAGTGACTGAATTTAGGCATGGAAGTTATGTTTATAGTTGTAAACACAAGTTTCTTAGACAAGGTCAATGTGTTCACAAGTATCCAAAGTAAGATATGATCCCAAGATAACATAAAAGGGTCACATGTATCGAGACTACAAAGGGTCATGTGTTAAGGTACATAAATGGTTAGTGCACAAAATTAACACAAGTTTAAGCTATTTAGCATGGAAATGTAGTCATTACAATCAAAATGACCAAGGCAAGGTCATTACAAAAACATGTGAAAGTTAGGCTAAAATGACTAATGTCAAAGTTACATGGTTGGTATGTCTATTGGTGGGGAATGAGGACTCTAGTGGTTAAAGGGTTGGAGTAAGTTGGTATAAAACATATTGATTATGGGTTGAAATGATAGGTTAGGGTGGGGTTAAAAATCCCTAGGTGGGTCGATCATCAATAGTCAGGGTCAACCATTAGTAATCACCAAGTGACTATCAGTGGTCGTACATTAGCTTAAAAGAGAGACCATAAAATTTCAAATGAGGGATTTATTATTTATTTGGTAATTGACCTATGATGATTGAACTTGTTTGGTATGAGAGAAGATGGTAATGGTTTTGAGTTTGCTAGTGGAGTGAGTGTGTGAGAGTTGATTATGTGGTTGACTAGTGTTTGATTGAGACTGAACAAGGATGCAAAGAGGTCAAGGTAGAGAATGGGGATAAGTGGTGGTGGTTTTGAGAGATCCTCCATAACGGAATTCACAAAATGAGGTAGGGGTGAAATAAATTATATTTATGTTTGGGATTTTGAATTTGTTTGTTTTATTTTTTTAAATTTAATTAGGTTTATATTTGTTGCTATGAATTTGGGTGGGTGGTTTAGTGTTTGAGGTGAAATTTGTAGGGGAGGAGTTGTGTTTTTAAAGTGAGGGTAGGGTAGTTTATTTTTGTGTTTTATATAAGAGTCAAAAAATTTGTGGATTGTTATGAGATTTTGGTGAGTATACTTAGGGTTAGGTCATCAGTGGTCACCACACAGTGACCATTAGCGGTCACTATCAATCATCATCAGTCAATAAACAACCATCAAATGACCAACATATGGACCATTGATGATCAACCACCTAAATATTGATGGTAAATAGTAGATAGGTGATAATTATAAAAAGGAACCATCACTAATTGACATTTAACCCTTAATAGTTATTTATTTGGTGAGGATAGGTTAAATAAGAATGTGTTAAATATTTTGAATATTGGATAATGTTAATAGGGTAAGAGGATCCCTTATTATAAGGCTTATTTCTATAAAGTTAGGATGGTAGATGATAGTTTTAAATAATGGTGTCATAGGTAGGGTTTAGAAAATTTAATGAAATAAGAATAGAAAGGGTATAAGGTTGTGGTTAGGAAAGGGTTAAAGGTAGCATAGATTAGGTAAATAAGTTAAGGTAGGAGGTGGGGAAATAGGTGATATTTATAAGCACTAATTGATGAACAAGGTAAACTAAGGTATTTAGTATAACCTTATAGGTGAGGGAATAGTTATAGATGTGAGATCAAGTGCTCCAGATCCTTGATGGCATGATTAACTAGGATTGGGATCATATAATTGATGTGGGCTTCAGAGGTATGAGATACTACCAGCACATGTTCCAAAAAACATCTATGCTAGTGGCCCTCATCAAGAGCTAGGACCCAAGCACTAACACATTCTTGAATTTGACTAGAGATATCACTATTCTAATAGAGGACATCTATCAGATAATATGGCTACCATTGTGGGGTGAGCTAAAATACCACATTAGTAGGGATGAGTGAGATGAGTATGTGGATTATCTATATGAAGAGGACCTCATTCCTGTGAGGTGGCATTCAATAAGTTTTCAATTCATAACATTGTATCATTGGGATAGAGGGGTGAGATGGTTATTCATGATCATGATGATAGTCATCACATGTTATGCTCTACTAGATTCTAGTAGTGCTAGATTTCCATACTTGGTTCTAGGTTTATTTATTGATATGTGGTTGGATCAAATAATATTTTCATGGGCACCTATCCTTTTAGTAAAAATATATTATGAGCTATGGGGATATCTTTCTCATAAGAGACATGGGATTAGTATTAGTTTCATGTTGCACTACCCTATATATGAGCATATCAAGGTACTAAGGCTAGGTGGATTATCATGGTATGGTTTTACTTAGATGGACTTTAGGGTTAGCTACATGAGATGGAGAGATGATTACACACTCACAAGACTAGGGGAGAAGCCCAAGACGTAGATTGCTACATTTAATGATTAGAGGAACCTATCAAGGGTGAGGTCATCTAAAGGCTATACACTAGATTTCTAAAATTGGTGACCTATGCCAAATAGACATTATCATTACAAAGCTACTAGTGGGTTTTTAGGTGGTGAGCTCATGAGGTAGAGATCATCACATTTGATAGGGTGAGGAGGCAATTTGGGCTCAAGTAAGATATTATAGGGAGTTCCCAAGGTATTAGAGGGAGGATGAGGATTTCCCATTACCTATTCTAGATCTAGTTGAGGAGATTATTCACCTCAAGCTTCTACCAAAAAGGGCATAGATTGATGATGTAGGTGTCACTAATGATTACCTCACATGGTTTCAGGCACATTATGATGCATTAGGTTTTGGAAGAGATGATGGTTATTAGGATATGGATGTTGACATAGATTAGGGTAGTGGGGTAAGATGGATGAGGGTGCCTTTGATAGATAAATGTTGATTGTAAAGAGAGACTAAGCATGGGGGACACTATCCATAACACATGTGGATTTAGCATTGGTGAACTAGGATAAAGATGTGACATAGGATTAGGTGGGTAACCTCACATAAAAAAGATACCAAGCATAAGTAGAGATAGCCTTAGTTAGATAAGAGAGAAATACCTTATGATAGGAAATATTACAGGTGCCTATAGGGCCACCAGACACTATTTCTATGGTGAGGTGTGGCTATAGTTGAGGAGTTGAAGTATTACAAGGAACTAGTTTTCACACATCTTCTAGATGAGCCCAGATGGGGTGAGTATAGAGAAGGAATTACCAAGGGATCTAATAGTGCTACACCAGGTCAGTAGATAACATCTATAGGTGGATAGGTAGGGTCAGGAGCTGGGTAGGCTCTAGGAGATAGTGCTACTCTAAGACTATAGAGTCCTATAAGACCTTGTATTATTGATGTAGTATATGATTTTGATACTGACCTATGAACCAATTTAGTGAGATGTATAGATCCTTGTGAAGGATGTGTACATTATTTTTATATATGATGATCATTTTGGTTATGAGTTCATGATGTGGTTATGGTGTTTGAATGTTATGTATGGATGTGATGATGTGACTATTTAATTTATGCTCATGATGGTGCCGATATTGATAGATTTTTATTTTTGCGATATGATGATGATTATGATGTTATGTTTTGTTGGACATGATTATGATGACTGTGATTTTTATTATGGTTAATGATGATTATGTTCATGATGTTATTATGGTGTATGGCTATTATTTATGGATCTATATTTGGTATTATGATCATGATGATGGCTATGGTTATTGATGATTATGTTCATTGTGTTATGATGATGTTTGTTATAAGTATGTTTATTGATGATTATGATCATGTTTTAAATTATGAGTCTATGCTTCCTTATCTAGATTAGACATGTGGTGGATAACATATGTGAATGACTCATTGATTTTTGATGTATGATTAAATGGTTTATAGATATGATATATGGTTTATGATTAGTTGATTCGATCATTTATTAGATGATGTTTGATGTATGAGATGGTTAATTTATTTAAACATTCTTATGAAAAACACTTAAACAAATAAGGTAAAAAGGTAATCACTAAATAAAATAAATTATTGGAAATTAAATGTCTTTAATGAATTAAATTTATTTAAATTAAGATGAATTAATCTTAAAACACATAGAGTAAGTTGGAGAATAAAACTAAATGTGAGAAAAGATAAGAGAGAAGAAAATAAATAGACAAGCATCATAATGAATGAATCAACAAGTGAGTATGAGATAATAATAAGAATGCATGATGTTTCTTCTTTAGAAAAGACTAAAACAAATTGAAGTCAGATTAGCTTATAAACATAAGCCCTTAGAATGTTTCACATTAGCACACCTTAGTTAGTTAAAAACTTTCTTGATCATATAATGTCAAGTAAGATCAAAAATACCTTATTTATAGAGGGTATAAAGGGGATAAGGGAATATTCTTATGGGACTAGCATGATTCTTCAATAGGTTATTGAAGAGATAGTATAAACAAGTCTATGTCATATAAGGTGTAGACTGATCAATACAAGAAGTCTACTTATGAAATTTGATTGTGGATTCTAAAATTATTTTTGCCTTTTTATGATTTTGATAATGGGTCATTTTATTGTGAATTTGATTGATGCAAGAAACTTCCTAGTAATTACTATGCTTTGACAAATGCTTTACTCAACCATCCTTTAACGTAGTGGTTTAAGCCTATGAGATTTGTTTAAGGATTTTGATAGCTATCTTTTGAAGGAGTAGTATAACTTACATTGAGAAATTTTGATTGGTTTTGGTAGTTGTCCTTTAAAGGATTAGTCTAAAAATGCTTGGAATGACCCATAGAATATATGATTTTTTTCCCTTTTGTGATTTTTTGTTTTATTTTATTTTTGTTGTTAACATGGATTTGGTTATATAGGCTCAAAAGGTTCACCTTCATGAAGGAAAGATTAAATTACAAGAAGGTTGATGATGGGAAAAGGAGCTTTAAGTGACAACCATGGGAATACATCCTATAGAGGAGTGGAAAGTACCATGAGAACCATGCCATGGGTAGATCCATGGTACCCAGGTTAAAGGTTAGGTTAAGGTTGTGATGGAGAACCACATGATCTAGTTGTAATTAGTTGTCTTTAAAATAAAGAGATGAATGTCAATAAAAATAAGGGATGAACTTAAGTTAGATAAAAGGTGAGTTTGATCTTGTTTAACAATATAAAGGATCAAGATTTGAAGCATTGAGGGGCTCAAGTGCCATTTTTCCTTCAAGAGAGGATAATTGGTAAGCTCTTGATCTATACTTGCATGTTATGGTATAAGGTCCAAGCCAATTAAAATCAAAATTTCCCTACTTTCTCTTCTCCATGTTGGTTACATGTTCATTTTCCTTTAAGATGAGATCTTTGATATTGAATCTTTCACTTTGAGGTGTTCATTATAAGTGTTGTTGATTCATTCTTGATAGACATGAATATGGGTAAGCATAAATAAACTACATTCATCAATTAGTTCAAGTTGGGATAAATTTTCTTGATGATATTCACCCCTAGAAATGATATATTGTAGGAATATACAAATAGAGGGAATTTAGACTTTGAGAGGAAAGACAACCTCTAATCCAAACACAAGAGTGAAGGGGTAGCACCTATATGGGTTTGAATGCTAATATGATATGCCCATAAGGCAAAAGGGATGTGTAAATGTCAATCCCAACTAGATGCATTAACCATTTTAGTTAGCTTGTGGGTGATAAGGTGATGAGAAACTTAACTTGATATTGAATGCATCACAAAGGCCTTGTACTTTTTTGTTCTTAAAAGAATTACCATTATCAATGATTATTTTATGCAAAACACCAAAATGATAGATAATGTGATATTTGATAAAATAAATGATATTTTCATCTTTGGTTAAGATGAGAGGAATAGCCTCTACCCATTTGGTGAAATATTATATTGTAATGATGATATAATGATGGCACTATGAAGAATGGGGGTTAATTTCATCAATAATATCCAAACCCCATTGCAAAAAAAGAACACAAATCTTTGGATAATTAGGGGCTATGGCTAGGTGCATGATGTAAATTGGCATGTTGTTGACATTTAACACACTTCATCACTAATCACAATAATATTTGTTAAGGATGGGCCAATAGTAGCCAAGGTGAAGGATACATTTAGTGGTAGTTATGCCACTTAAGTATTCTCCACAAACCCCATCATGTGTTTCCTTAATAGCATGAAAGACTTCATGACTACGTAAGTATTTGAAAATAATGCTATTTAAGCCATGCTTGTAAAGGATTTCCCCTAATATGGTGTAATGAGAGGTACCCTAAATGAATTCTCTTTGGCTATTTCTAAAAAGATTGGGAAGGATGATGACAAGGTTGAGATAGTAAAAAATCTACTTATACCAAAGGTCAAGTTGGGTCTCCTTTACATTAAAGATGGTTGGAGGGTCTGATTTGATATAAGAATGCTTGGTAAGATGATGGATAATGATTGATAGATTAGATTTAGAGGGTGAATATGGGATCTAGGAAGCGAGAGAAGCCATTATATCAATAAACTTGTTCATAAATCACAGAATGGCCTAGATATGGTACTGCTCAAATGATGCCAATATCACATAAAATAGTTGCTTATACTCTTGTAAGACATAATTATTAAATTGATAAGACCCATTTATTTAGTTGATCATGAGTTGGGAGTCACCAAAAATATTGATAGTCTTTACTCCCAAGGCTAAATTAATTTGGAGACCTATCATTAAGGCTTCATATTCCACCATATTATTAGTATAATTAAAGGCAAGTTTGAATGATAAAGTAAGATGTTCATATTAAAGGGGAATAAGGATGATACTAGCTCTACCACCACATTTAAATTTTGATCCATTGAAGAACATGATAATTTGATAGGTGATGTCTTCTTGAGAAAGGGTGGTGATGGACTCATCAAGAAATTGAAGGGAGGGAAGTTGGTTATTTTCTAAGGGTGCTTTGGCCAATTGGTCAATGATGAATTACCCTTTTATTGAATTCTATTGGAGGAAATCAAGGTCAAAATCAGCTAATATCATGAGACACTTAGCCATACATTGGTATTGGTATGGCTTAAAGTGCATATACTTGAGTGTGTCAGTATTGGTTATGACATAGGTCTTGTGGTTGAGAAGGTAGTGGAGAAGTTTAGAAGTGATGTAGACCAATGCAAGGAAATTTTTTTGGTATGAGTGTACTAAGTTTCATATTCTATAAGCATATGAATTGTGTAATAGATGGCCTACTCTTTATGTTGCTTATACCGATGAGAAAACATTGCCCCTAAGGAGTGGTCGGTGGTGGAAATATAAAGGTAATAAAGGATGATCTTTTTTCGGGAGGGATTAGGATGGGTGTGGAAAGAAGGTACTCTTTAAGTGAGTCAAAGTAATTTTTATAAGTCTTTGTTCCACTTAAAAGATACATATTTTTTTAGAAGGTGGTGGAATGGTTGGCATCGATTTGAGATCTAAGATATAAAGCAATGAATGGATTGGGGCTTCCCTTGTAAGCTATGGAGTTGCTTGAGGTGGGTTGGAGGAGGCATGTTAAGGATTAATTTTATTTTATTAGGATCAAATTTAGTTCCTTGAAGGGATATGATAAATCCAAGGATATTTCTTGACAAAACCCTAAAAATGCACTTCTTAGGGTTAAGGCAGACATGGTAATAGATAAGGCATTCAAAGATAATGTTAAGAATAGATAAAATACATTTCTAATATTTGGATTGCCCAAGAAGGTAATCAACATATTATTTTATGATTTTGTGAATAAGGTCATATAAGATGTAGGTCATAACATGTTGAAAGGTTTTACCAATGTTCTTTAGACCAAAAGGCATGACCCTATAGTAGAAAGTTTCCCAAGGGGTGATAAAGGCAATTTTGTGTTAATGTTTAGGGGTAATTAAGATTTGATTATAACCTGAGAACTTGTCCATAAGAGATATCATATTATGGCTGACTGTAAGATCAATAAGCTGGTCAATGATTGGTAAAGGAAAGTCATCTTTTAGACAAGCAACGTTAATGCCATGAAATTCTACACAAATATGAAGTCCCCTTGTGAATTTGGTGATAAGGATGATAGTAGAGACCCATTGGGGATAATTAATGGATTGAATGAAATTTATGGATAAGAGGCATTAATGTTCTTCTTTGATGAGGAGGGCTATGTGAGGGTGGATCCAATGAAGGTTTTACCTAACTAGCTTGGCATCATAGTTGGTGACTATATTATAGATGGTTATGGAAGGGTGATTCCTAGCATGTCTCTATAAGAACAAGTAAATATTATGCTATGGTCTTGTAAGAAGGAGGGAAAATCTTGATGTTTTGTAGAATTTAGTGAATGGCCAATTTTGGCAATGCATGGGTTATCTAGAGTAACATGGTTAAAGTCTTAAGAGGAAAGGATTTGTGCATAGAATAATATTTTGCACCAATATAGGCAAGAATGGAATCATCATCCTAACACCAAATGGTATTAATGGTAGAAGAGTAATCTCCTTACATCTCAGGATGAGTCATAGGAATGGTTATGGTCTCCCCATCTTTTTAATAAGTTATGGGTCCAAGGCTAATAATGTTGATAAAAAAATGTTATGGTGGATGATGTCAAAATTGTTAGATGTTGATGGTGGAATGGACGGTGAGGCTAGGTTTTCCTCATCAATGATGGTAATGGGAGGTGAGTTTATAATATTTTTAGGTGGATCAAAATTGAGACTAAATATTTCATTAGGATTTTAAGTCTTACATGGAGGAAACTTATTTGGTCTATGCTCATAAAATCCTAGACCAAATCCCTTATAAGCACACTCATGGAGGTATGTTTTAGTGAACTTCAATTTATCTAGGTAGGAGAAATCAAAGGTGAATAGTCAAGGAGAGGAAGAGGATAAACAAGTGGCAAGTGGTTGATCAATCCCCACATAGATAAGATTCATTTGGAGATTAGGAGGCCCAAAATAAATAGTGGTTGTAGTATTAGGGTTATAACCAGGTTTTGGTGAAATTTCTTCTACTCTTGGGGTATGGGGAAGGCATCCAAGGCCAAGAGGTGGTATTCCCCAAGCAAGAGATGTTGTAATGTGGATTCTAAAGTGTTATTTATGGGGATTAGGTTAGAATGAATGGATGATATATTTGAGGCTTGGTTGGTAGAAGAATTGGAGTCATCATTGGTTGATGAAGATTTGGTGGTGGGAAGGAGGAGAACATCATTCAGGGGGTACATCATATTGCATGATGTAAAATGACTAGGGTCAATTTGTATGGTAACTACTTGACCCTCATGATTGAATTTGATGTATTGATGTAGGGTGGATGGTACATTATTCATGGAATAGATCCAAGGGAATCCAAGAATAACATCATATTTTAAATCACCTTTCACTATGTAAAAGAGATCAGGAAACATGTGAGGTCCTAGATGAATGTGGAGGATGACATTTCCTAGAGTTGTTTCCATAGTGTCATTAAAGGAATGGAGCACTATTTTGGTTTTTGACATAATGTTCATTGGTAGTTTTAGTTGGTCATATGTATGGGAAGAGATAATATTTGTGCTAACCCCTTCATCAATCATAACCCTTTTGATGCAGGTTTGGTTTATCTATGTGGTAATGAAGAGAGGAGGATTTGGATCCTAGGGATGAATGAAGGGTATTTCTAAATTTTTTAAGGTAACAAGGGTGAAAAGTTAAATGGATCTAAAAAATGATGTTAGAGGATGTGGATCTTCTAGTTGGATCTCTATAGACTATAGAGCTTCTATCATTTCTTGGAGGTGATGGGGTCAGGTATTGATTAGATTATAAAAATTCATCTTCACCATTATTTCATGAAGTTAATTTAAAATTACTATTTGGATTGAATCAAAAGGGTTATATTGAGTGGTACCTAAGATGGATATTTTGGTTTAGGGAGAAGGTGTGGATGTTTAGGTTTGTTTGAGTGGTAGGGTGGTAGAGGAAGGGTATGTCCATAAAATGGACACCTTTACCTTTCAATTATCATTTTGTTAGGCTTGTGATCATGTGACCATATAGATGGTATGGATTTGGGGAAGAATTAGGATAGAGGAATTCTTTGGTTCCTCCTCACTCTTGGATGAGAGTATAGGAGTAGGTAGGTTTGGGGTGATGGTGTATAGTTCTTAGAGTGTCTATAAGGTTATGGGTGGCTCTTCTGATAATAGGTCATCATGAACATATATATGATAGACTAAGACCTAGAGAGATTTATAGTTATCTTATAATGTCCTAGTGTTCTATGGTATGAATAAATTAGATTGTCATCAAACCAAGATGGTTTAGGACTAAATGGGTCAAATGGTTTGATGGGAGGCAATGTTAAATAAGAATCTTGTAATAATCTCTATAGGATGGTTTAGTAAGACTCAAGCAAAGGTGGTAAGGATATTTGAGTTCTAGTTTTGATTTTTTGGGTGGAAGCCTTACTAGGAGTAGGATTAGTAGTGGGAATTTTGGGTGGTGTAGTATTCTTGGTGGTTAGTGGTTTAGAGGTAGAATTTTTAGAAGTAGTAGGATTGTTAGTGGGTGATTTAAAAATAGAGGGGTTAGAAGTAACACGTTTGGTAGTGGAGGGCTTGGAGGTAGAGGGCATGAAAATAATAGGTAGGGGTATAGCTATAAGAGAAGGTTGGCTTTGGGTTATCTTTGGGAGACATGTTTTATTAATGTAAGGATGAGTTCCTAAGATGGAATAAGGATGTAGTCCTAAAATAGAAGGCAAGGTAGAAATAAGTGGCAAGGTTCTAGATTTTGAAATCCTAAGTGGCTCCCCTTTCTTGGTTAGCTTAATTTGGGTTTTTTTTGGTGGGCTAGGTGGTGTTAAATCCAACTTTAATGGAGGGTGAGTAAGGCTGTAAGTATGTATCATGCCTATTTTTTTTATGGAATTGGTTGGGATGGGAGAAGGTCCTTGGCCTACTTCAGGTGGAATTGGTTTGGTTGGTTAAACTATGGCTTGAGGGGTAGAGGTTTATAATGGTTTGGTTGAGATGATGGTGAATTTAATAGTGGAAGTGGAAGGCTAGGTTGATAATGTCATGGTTGAGGGCTTTTAATTGGTTAGGTAAGGAAGCCTGAGATGGTACCAAAATGCAACTTGATCCTTGTTAGGTTAGGATAGGTACTCCATGTTTTGAACCAGTCTAGATAAAGAATTATAGACAGGTTGGATTCCTTAAATATTGGTCTTAAAGTATAAACACATGGGTAGAGAGAGGGGATTTGTTACCTCATTATTTTCCTCAATAAAAATCTCTAAGGTTTGGAAGATGAGTCTTCCATAAGAGAGGTAGATAAAGTGAACTCTTCCTTAAGAATTTTTTCCAAAGGAAGAGTGGATCTCTCTAAGATGGAAAAGAAGGATATGGTGGTAATAAATTCCTCTAATAGTATGTCTTCTAAAGGATAGGTTGGTAGATCCACTACCTTAATAAGTGGAGAAATGGGAATAATTATTTCCTTTGTTTAATTTCTGAAGGAATAAAAGGTAACTCCACTACCTTAATAAGTGGAGGGGAAGGAAAGGTGATTTGAGCAATGGTTTCCTCAACAATGATTTCACTAAGAAATACATTAATAGTACAAACCTCATGGGTTTGAAAGGATTTTTCTCTATTATTTTCATTTTTGGAAAAAGGGGGATGGTTAGGGAATGGCTATCTAAATATGTCAAGAGATTGATTTAGGGGTATGTTTTGGTTATCCAACACAAGCTCCCCCTTGTGAATATAATTTTGGAAAACATTTTTGAAAGTATTTCACCTACTAACATCATGCTTAATGACATAGATAAAGGCACACAATGCATTATCTTTATACCAACTAGGTACACGATGAGAGGAATCTAATTATTATGTAGGTTTGATCAATGGGAGTTGTATTATATTTGATTTTAACAACTTTTCCAAGACCAGAACATATGATGCCCCTAGTGGAGTAAATTGATTTTGTTTGTTATTGTTTTGGTTCCTATTATTTTGATTGGAGGAATTGGAAGAGTTGGGTTGGTTAACAATTAGTGGAGGAGTGGTCTTAAGGACAACCACATTAATGATTCCATTATTTTTGGTGTTAGTGTTTGTTTGATTGTTAATTTTGAAGGAGTAAACCTCATTTGATTTGAATGTGGAATTCTTATTTCTTAATTTTAACTTCCCCTCATCAATGGCTCTATTATATAACTTATGTGCCATGGTGAAATATTCATCAAAGGTCCTAAAAGTTTAAGCCTATAAAGTAGAGGAAATGCATTTGGTTCAAGCCCCAAGTGAGAAGATCATTTAGTTTGGGTTTGGGCAAAGAGAAAAAGAGTTATTTTATCAAGCTTCTCTAATGGGATATGAAGTTAGTAATGGACTCATCACCAAATTCTTGTATGGAGTATAGATCAATGATGGAAACATTCTTAGATATTTTTATGGAAAAGTGATCTAAGAAGGTTTGATCTAATTGGGAAAAATAAAAGAGAGAGTGTTTGGTAATAACATTGTACCAATCTAGTGTTGGACTTGATAGAGACATGGGAAAAGTGAGAAGAAAGATAGAATAATCATAGGTAATCAAATATCAAGAGTGTCTAAATGCTCTTAGATTTTTTTGAGGGTCTTCCTTGCTCTAAAATTTTAAAAATATAGAAGTTCCCATTGAGGAGGATATGGTCAAATGGGGATGGATGGGTAAATTAGTTCATCAAAAATTTATTCATATGATAAGAAGTTATGGGAACCAAAAATAGATGAATCCAAAGTGGTATTTTTTGCCATTAACATCTTAAAAAGATCAATTTATGGTTGTACATCCCCATAGTTGTATGGTATATTATGTTGGATTTGGGTAGGTGAAGAATAAGGGTAGCTAGTGTAAGGTTAGGAGGTTGTCACATATTAATGTGTGGACATGGGATGTTGGGTATAGGATGGATCCATATACCCCTATGGGTATGGAATATATAATGCGTTAGGTGCAATAGGAACATATTAAGGAATTGACATGGGTTTGGTTAGAGGTATGGTTAGGTTGATAGGTTGGGGATGGGTAGTAATCTTGGTACTAATGGATGGAAGGGTAGAAGGTATGGGAACCACCAAGCTCTAGAATAGAGTAGAGGTAGGTAGGCTAGAAATAAGGGGAAAGTTGGTAAGACTAGTAGAGGTTACTCCCATGGTAAGTAGAGTACTGGTAGCCAAAGGTTATGTTTTTCTTATACTACAAGGGTTATTGGTTAGGGTTGAAGGTTTTTGGGTGTTGGTTGATTGGATAGGTTGGTTCTGGATGGTGGTATTACTGAGATTACTAGTAGAGGATGATGCTTGGGTGACTAAGGGTTGGGTGGAAATGGTGGAAATAGAGGTGCTACCCATAAAATGGGATGGCATACCACAAAGTGGGTCAATAGGTGGAACTGAAGTAGGGGTACATTTGTATATGGTGTTAAGGTAATGTTGGAAGGTTATGGGGTTATTATCCAAAAAGGTGGAAAAAATTGTATCACCTTGGGAAACCATCCAAGGAATATTAGGACTTCAAAAAGGATAGGGAGACCTGTCTACATATAAGACATACTCCATGGATGAAGGAAAAGAGAAAGATGGATGATTAGGAGGTAGATCTTGATTTCCTCAGTTTCTTATTTGTTGCCTAGTTAAAACCATGAAAATAGGGGAAAAAAGAAGATATAAGAAATCTCACAACTTAAAAGAGAAACAATAAAAATAAAAATATCTCAAGGAAAATAATGCATTAACTAATGTGCATTAAAATTTGAGGATAATTTATTATCTCTCTTTAGGACTATGCCTTAATTTTAAAGAAGTTATGAAAACCAATTTGGGCTTGTAAAACAGGTACTAGAAGATATCTAAGGATGGTTTTAGTTAATTAAAACCTCTCAAAATCTATAATAGAATTTGGTATGTGGATTTATATTGGGGCCTAACCCCATAGTGATAAGGGTGTCATTTGCTTACCCATGATATATCGAGTTACTAGAGACTATACTCAACCAATGTACTGAATTGGTTCTCCCCTTGGTGCTGAAATCTAAGTAGGATAATGAAGGAAAGGTAACTATTAGGTGATGAAGTCCTAGTCAGGCCTTATGTCAATATTTTGATGTTTAATTGAATGTGTGGTTTGGTCTTGTGTGTGTGGAGAGAAATGAGAGTATGATTAATTTACTTGATCAAATTAAGCTATGTGACCTAATCAATACAAGTAAATAATGAATTCAAAGTTGATTTAAATCCAAAAGAAAATTATGGTGTCTTTTGAAATGAATATAAAACAACTAAGATGCACCTAGATATGATGATGATAATGCAAATCCTAAGCCTAGGATGAATACTTTTGATTTTTGAAAGTGAAAGTAAAAGAAGGCAATGTTTACCCTTTTCTAAGACAACTAGAACTTGTGTTTTGGAAAGAAAGAAAGGAGATAAGGAATGTTTAATTTTTATAAAATAATGTAATGGATGACTCTTATCTAATGCAACTAAATGTTTTATAGCTATGAATCCAATAAAAAGATCAAGAGTCCTACTATGCATGCTTGAATGTTTCCCTAAAATTTTGATTTATTTTATTTAGAAAGAATTTTATGAAACTTGAAAGAAGGGTGAGGTTAGTAAAACCTGACATGTTTCATGCATGTTGATCCAGATAGTTGTAGACATTCCTCTTTTTCTAGGGAGGATTGACCTATAGATAAGAAAACACTAAATAAATGGTTTATTAGTTGGATAGTAGGGTGGATTGCCTAGCGTGAGATAGATCCAAAAAGCACAAACTTCCTTGTAGGTTATCAATCCATACTTTTAAACAATTAAGTTCTAAAAATGAAAGATAAATTGCTTGCATAAATAATAGAAGATACTGAAATGAAATACAAGAAGCGATTGGGAAGAAATAAGTGATTTTAACTAATTATAACAATAAATGATTAAATATTAATACTAAATAAATCAATCATAGTTTAGAAGATTGAGTGATCCTTTGTGATAAGATAGAAACTCAAAAAATGGGATTTGGTTAATGTTTGATAGGTCAAATAAGCTTGCTATTAAAAATGATAGGCAAAGACTATCAATGATTGGGTAATCATCAGCATTTAGTAAACCATCAATGGTTAAGGTCAAACCATCAGTGGTTAGGAAACCATTGGTGGTTAATATGAGGTCTAGCTTAGGAAAAGAATTTTGGTTAGGAAGGTTGTAGGAATATTTTGGGAGAAGAGCTTACATTGGCTAATAGCTGTGAGATAGAGGGTAGTATTTAGAGGTGTATGGTTTAGGTAGAGGGTGCTTAGATTTTTAAAAGAGGTTGTAGGTAGTTTAAGGGAATAAAGGAGGTGTCTAGAGTTGTAGAGCTCCAACATAAGAAATTAAGGTGATAGGAGTGACACAAGGAATGACATAAAGAAACTAATTACTAAATCTTGATAAGGAATAGATACTTATCTATATTATTTATCTTCTAAATAATGTTAAGGTTTTTTTAAATCTTATTATAGACTCTAAAACAATTTTGGTAGAGTGACAATACCTTGGTTGTTGAATGATGAGTTACAACAACACTTTTATTATATGTCCTAGTCACTAGAAGCTAGAAGAATACCTTGTATAATAAGCTTTGATCTCTTCCAAAAAAAAATTTGATTGTCTCTTTTACCTCCTCTTCCTCTCTTAATATAGAGGGAAGGGAATGGTGAAATAATAAGTTCAACAAGGTGTCAAACAAGTTATCTAAATTTAAGTTCAACATGTGTTGATTATGCAAAATGGTAGATCAAATAGATATTAATAGAAAAGCAAGCTAGAGTTTTAGTGGAATTTAACCCTTAAGTTGGTTAATGGTAAATCATCAGTGGTCAAGGTTAACTATCGACAATTAAGGGTTGATCATTAGTGGTTAGGGTGGTTAGGGTCATAGTTATAAATGGCTAAAGTTAGCCATTTTCAATAATTATTGGTGGGGTAAATGGTTAGTAAATGGTCCCAAAGGGGTCCAAGGGTGGTCTAAGGGTCAATGTGACATCTAGAAATGTAGTGTGCAATTTTCTAGTGTCTACACCGTCAATAGGATCTATAGAATTAATGATCCAGATCCTAGTAAGAATGGTCAAGGGATCAAGCAAACTAAGAATCACTATTATTTCACCTTTATTACATTGGAATGTATCACATTTAGCCACCATATGTTTAATTTCCTCTATCATCCCCTTCCAAAAGAAGTTTTCACATGCCTGCTCATATGTCTTGATAAATTTTGATTACCATACTGATGAAGAAGCATGAATTTCATAGAATACATCCAAATGAAGTTCTATGCTATTGGGAAATACTATATGACCCTTATAACATAGAGAAGTAACATCCCATGCATAATTTATTACTTTAGATTAGTTAGTGGTCAATTATTGAGTGAGTTGGTTTAAGGAGGGATCATTTACATGCCCTTGGTGTACATATTCCAACCATTTCAAAATGGGCATAGAGATGGGATAAAGGAAGTATAGTCCTTAAATGTGCATGAAAGAACTATTACCAACACAAACAACACCTAGTTTGAAGGCATGATAGATTTGGATCTAAAATTCCTTCACACATAGACTAATATTGGAATGATCTGAGATGTGGGACACCTAAACTCAAACTAGACCTCTAGATTTTGTTGAGGCTAGCTCCTTTAATGTATCATTTTTCACTGATTACTAAACTAATGATTATTGGGATGAAAAGGGGGAAAAGGAAAATAAAATGGAAATCATAATTTACTATTGGTTATACACCTATATTTTTGGTACATCCACTCTATTTGAGCTCCTAAAACACTGATAAGACAAGCAAAGATTGAATCGACAACTCCAATTGACTCTTATGCATAAGTATTTCATGTAGAGTTTTTATCATTTAATAAAATCTTGATGAAAATTATGGAATGGACCTAATTAAATGCACTAACTAGCCACTTATATCCACTATTAGATCAACCAAATGAGATCAAACACTTAAACATGACCTGTATAACATGACAAACTAGTAACTAGGTGAGATCAAGACTTGATAACGAGGAAAGTTATACCACGTATGCAAATCAAACAATTATTACACTCTATATTAGAATATGGAATCTGAAATAGTCCTTTTATTTCTCTCAAAAGGTTACAAAGTTCAACTTTGATAGAGTTTCGTTATGTCAGGAGAGGGATCCTTTTTCAAAAATGGCCTAAAATCCTACATATATAGAAAAAAGAAGAAATTAGCCAAGAGATTGGCATTGGTAATAGAATAAAAGCTCAACTTCATGTCAACTCAATTCCCATTTTAGTTCAATTTGATAACAAAGTCTTCAATATATCTCCTTTGATGGAAAAACTTGCATGAACTTATCTTTTGCATTAGAACAAAGAATCGTGGGTCCCATTAACTTTATCAACTACCTTTGCATGTTTTTACACCATAAATTAGAAGATAAAAATCATTTAAAAGTGAAAGTTAGTTATTGAATGTCCCTATATTTTATGAAAAGCATGGGAATATTACATGAATATAGTCAACTAGTCATGACTAGTCAACTTGGAGTCATGAGCCCTTAAGTCTAGTTAATTATCTAATTGGTCCTTAATTGCATGAAATGTCACTTTTAAGGATGAAAATGTGCATTAATATCCATGTTAATATTATATATGTATCATGTAAACTCAATGTGATCTCCTTGATATCCATTTCAACACCAAAACCATCTTTGAATAATTGACCAATTATGCCTATTAGGCTAAATAGGCCTAAAAGCCTACTTATTACACCTAGGATCCATGGAACCTAAAAAGACCTTGGAAAATTGAAAAAATATGAAATTATACCTATATTAACTCCTCTCATCATGAGATAGGTTATTTTTATGAAGAAACTCTTGCCATTCAGTCAACAAGGTTGACTAGGTCCATTTTGCCCCATTTTCCTATAGAGAGGTTGTTTTGGAGGAGCTAGTAGGGGAAATTACAAGATTTTTTTTTTTTTACCAAATAATGATTTTAGGAAGAATAAAAATTCTCAAGCTTCAACATGCATGGATTTATTTTCATGTAAACTACCTTGAACCTCATTTTACTTAATTTTTCTCCAAAAAACTTGACCCTGATCCTTACATATCCATATATAAAATTGGAATTTATATAATCCTCTCTAAGTTAAATTGAAGTTTTAAGAGTTTTAAAGTTTATCCAATCTATTTAGGTGGTAATAAAAATCACTTTTCTCAAAATTGGACACTATAAGGGTTTTAGAGTGTTTTAGAGCTGAATCTTCTTAAGAGGATTCATGAAGTACAGACATCCAAATCAAACTTACTACTATGAATAGGTAGTACAATAATCCCTTATAAATACTTGAAAATATTGGGTTTCCATGAAAAATATATGAAAAATTATCATGTCGAGGAAATCTAACTATAGGGTTTTGCTTGCATTTTGTGATGCCTACGCTCTTAGAAATTTTTCATAAAGCACACCCACTCAATAAACATAATTTTTTCATGAATTATAATTAAATATGGTTCCTAAAATAATTCCAAATTTTTTTGTAAAAAATCCTCACGTGGTGTAATATATTAGCATCTAAACAGGTGGTTTGGAAGGGTGTCTAAAACTGTAGATTTTGAATTTCACCTCATGGATGAAAAAAACTCTTCCTTTGACTATTCTTACATAAAAATATCCTCATATGGTCTGTACCATGCTATAAAATCAATCTTAAAGTATCTTTTTTCTTGAAAAGTTAAAAAATGCCTTTTTTCCTATATGCTTATTTATTTGATTTAGCCTATATAGGATTGGTTTTCATATGAATTAGAGTTTTGAGACTCTTTAAAGGTCTTATTATGATGTATAAACAACATCCCATTATTTTAAAACTTAAATAAACTTATCAACCTTTATGGTACTTCAAAATACACCTAGAAACCTACCTGTTCCAATGGTGACCTTGAATGGACATGCTGATGATTGTCACAAAATAATGGGCATTTCCACTTATCAAAATACCTCTCCAATGGAATTATGATATTTATATTGTCATAAGTGTGAGGTTAAATAATTTTGAAGTCTTAAATCCATGTGTTGATGCCATAAAACTTTAGATTTCCTCAAAATTGGTAACCTTGTCCTTGACTATATATGATTGTCTTTGATTTCATGCTAGGAGGCTATGTTTTAATGTTTAATCATTATATTGGGATTGAATCATGATATATAGGTTTATATAGGCTAATAATGTTTTTATTTATCATTCCAATCCTCATTTTTTATCTCTTTCAAGACCCCATCTTCTTCAAGAAGCATATTTAATTATATGCCATCTTGTTATCAGGGGTTCCTTTGAAGCATAAGAGTGTTTGATAGTTATTTCAAAATGATTTGACACTTTTCAAGGATATGTGACACATTTTAAACCCACCTATATTCATTTCCTTTATCATATAATTATTCAAAATATGATTTCTAGGCCTACATAGCCAAAGTTCATACAAGCTAGCTATAACATATCCTCATGTCATGACCAAGCAGTACCATGGCTCTTTTGACAAGTCTTGAATATGTCCATGATCACTTAATATACTTAAATTACCTTCATAGGTCTATCATTAACTATGTGTTGGGACATATTTTTTAGTGTTTTGTCATTGATGTCAATGGGTATGAATGATGACAAAGTGGTGAGAAAGAATACACTTGGTC
Organism: Torreya grandis; assembly: GCA_037957365.1. Lineage (NCBI taxonomy): Eukaryota > Viridiplantae > Streptophyta > Pinopsida > Cupressales > Taxaceae > Torreya > Torreya grandis. The sequence goes on along the minus strand of JARHVA010001192.1, from coordinate 1,585,097 downwards.
TAGTCTTTATTGATTTTGTAAGGTTCGATGCTAGTGTGAGAAGTTGGAGTAGTTGGTTATATGGAGGAATGAGTGGATAATATGGAAGTTGGATAGAGATAATTTGACATGTTCTTGGTATGATCCTAGTAGGAGAAGTCTTGTCATATGGTCTTCATGTGGAGTTCTAATCATCCTAGGTCTTGTATGTTTGACCTTTATCGGTTGCATATGGAGGTAAATATTATATGACTTGTATGTTCTCAATAGGTGATTCTAGTGATTTTACTGAGTGCATTAAATATATCTAAGGTGATATGACCTCAATGGATAATTTTTTTGAGTACCTTCAAGAGGCAAGTTAGCCTAGTGGTTTTAGGCCTAATAGGCAAGGTGGGCTAATGAGGTCCTTGTGTACAGTCACAAAGAGATTATAGTTGGTAGAGCTCATGTATCATGGATTGTGTTATTACATTATTGGTCAAAGGTGTTGACCTATTTTTAGGTCCTGAGGAGGAAGAGAAATAAAGTTAGTACATTAGGAAGTATTCTATGCATATAAATTAGAGGTTTCCTATCCCGAGAAGAAGTTTGTGATACTAATTGGCACATGTAGAATTTACATAGGGAGATGAAACTTTTTTTAGATGTGAAACATGGACCTAAGAAGGTTTTACAAGTATTTTTTAGTGGATTAAGGGACATAATTTTATAAACATTCATTAAGAATGTAAGCTAGTCAAAACCCTCTATAAACCCTCATAATGGAGTGATTGGAAAGAAATTACTAGAAATTACCTAGATTAGATTGTATATATTAATCTTTTAAGCATCTCTAGCTGGTAGTGGTATGTCTGGGAAGTGAGCAAAAGGTATAGAAATATGTTTTTAAAAATATTTGAGTACTACAAGTGGGGTTGATTGAGTCAATGCATGAGAGTCACTATATCTTTAAGGTAAATTCTTTTTATTTACGTATATGGAGTTAATTGGACAATTTATGTTCTCTCTATCAATTATCTAAGTCAATAATGTTTCCCTATCACTAGTATGCCAGACAGTGAAAAGAGTGACAAAAAGCTAGCATGAGTAAGAATCCATTTAGGGATGGTGTACAGGTGAGTAGCGATGAATCCAATATTTTGGGGTCTTTGTTTAAGAACTATTCCTTATGTTACCTTTATTTTTATGTGATTTTGATGACCATACACAAGCAAGAAGGTTCCTTCAAGATGACTTGTCTGAGTAATGAGGATAGTAAAGAAGTATGTCTCATAAAATGATATATATGTTTCATATATGAAATCAGGCATCTATATGTTTGTGATTGGAAATGTTTTAAAGTTTTTTTAGGATCACATTAATGCATTGGAATATCAATAAAGTGTTTACACAAGTGTTATATGTCATGTTTATCATGAATGGTCTTTGGATCTTGTAGGCAGTCTAAAGTGACCTATTTAGAGAGGCTAGTTTGAGATATTGTAAGTAGAGCTTGAGTTGAGTGAGAGATTGGTGATATTTTATGAGTATAAAAGCTTTATTACATGTATTTTTTAATTATACTTTGTATCTATTCTGGTTGGAGCAATCAAAGATCTTTGACTAAGTTCTTAATGTGCATGACCAGTTTGAGTAATTACTTTGTTTGAGTTAGTTTGGACCTATGTGAGATATGTGAAGGTGAAAAATTGAGTTATAGGTGTTTTTAATGTCATTTATGACCTATACATGTGATTATTTTATATGTTTGTTTGATAAAATTAATAGTATGCCTCAGTTCTTCTTGGTAGTATTTTTTGGGTGTTTATAGGACTTGGAGCAAGAGAGAGAATGGATTGGATGGAGTTTCAGATGTTTTAGACCCATGTGGGAGTAAGAAATGATATATTTTAGGTGGTTTTATGTGTTTCATTTATAGATTAAGGTAGACCAAAGAGTCCAAGGAGTATCATGCTGGTTTGTAGGTCTAATTCCTTTAGGTTTCTATTAGGCCTAATTTATTTTTGGTTCTTAAGCACAATGAATGACCTATGGAATGTTTGGTTATAATATATAACATGTTTAATAACATATTTTTAGTGTGATCCATATAATTGAAGCATATTTTCTGACCAATATGGGTTAGATGAAAGAGTGGTATATATACTAGGTGTATTTTGCCTATTTGGGAATGAGAGAGTGTGTGGACAAAAGGGAAGGAAGGAACTCAATCAAGGAGTAGAGATGAGTCATTGAGGAACATCAAAGGGTTAATAAGACCATTCATTTTTTTATTGATCATGTTCATGAGCTAACAAGTCATTATACCTAATAGTCTAAAGGGTGACTTAGTTGAGCAAATGAGGTATGTGTGTCTGCCTTGAGAAAAGAAGTAGTTTTGTAGGTGTTAGAACAAGAGAAGGTCATCATAAGGTGTATAAGACACCAGAGAAGTGGTGTAAATTATAAATAAGGTGATTGAATGGGTGATTAATCACCTAGGGGGTTTTAGCCTCCTTTCTAGTTGGAGCTTGCTAAAGGTCTAGTAGGTGTTAGATTAAATTGAGGGGTGGATGCTCCTTGATAATTTAGTTATGGTCTAAAGTATCATGTTTATGATATAATTATAGGAATATAATCCATTTATTTGTATTCTTGAGAGTGGGTTTTATCCCCCATGATGGTTTCCCACATAGATGAGTTGTACTTGTGTTAATGTATCTTGATTTTGCTCATGTGTAGTTTATGTTATGCTTAAGTGTTTGTATCATTTGAATGAAATGGATTTGATCATCAGATTTTGAGCTACTGATTCACTCCCTATTATTATCTACTTCCATCAATTTTTATAAGATCAGGTCCTTCTTGAGGCTTAATCAAATTGGAAGGTGATATTTTGAGTAGCTTGGTTGTTGATGTCTACCTAGTCAGCTTGTTAGAAAAGTTGATGAATTTGTTGATAATAATTCTAGTTGTTATCATGGTTATTCATGTTTTTTTAGTTTTTATTTAAATATTGATGAATTTTTAAGGTCTATCTATGATGGATAAGTCTATGAAGATCAGATTTGAAGTCTGTACAAATGTTTACATGTTGACACTAGCAAGTTCAAAGAAGGACTATACTAAAACCAAATCCAAGATCAAACTTGAGTTGTATGGTAGGGATTATTGAATATGGTCTCTTGGTCAGCAATCATGATAGGTAAAAATATATGCAAGTGTTCTGAAATGTAGAGGTCTGCAAGTGAAGGAGAAAAATAGCCTAATGGTGCTTTTATAATATACGCAAGTGATTTGAGGGATTTTAAGCATGGTAAGATATATTAAAATTTGTCATCAATATATTTTGTTATGATTAAGTCATTATTAAATAATTTATGGATCATCTTGATTCATTAGTTAGAAATTAAATTAAATAGGGTAATTGGAATTAGGCTTCCTTAAGACCTAAACAAGATATGACAGTTAATAAAGCTTTCTAAGAAAAATAGAATGTCTTATGGATATCTATGCATGGAGAAGACTCATAGAAAATGGAATAAAAGTATTGACAGGGTCTTTTTGCTATACCATATATCCCATGAAGAATTTTAGTATTCTAAAGGTGAAGAAATTTAGAGTTTGTATAAAGATAGACTTGGAGTTGACAGAGGTTATTATGTTCCTTGTCATGAAGATGAAGATATCTTGTTAAGGAGTAGAATGAACCAAGGTTAATGTACTACATGATTTTACATTTTTATTTTTATAGTTAGCTCAAGAATGGGTTTAAATTACAAGGTTTAGAATAGTGGAATGGAATTTGAGAAACATTGACAAACTGAGTTGACATGTTCATAGTGATCACTGTCCATAGCATCATAAGGTTCTTATTTTATTAAATAGGTGTTTTCAGAAGTATTCATGAAGGTATTTTGTTGACATAATGAAAATTATTTCTAATTTATGTAGGTGATAAAGCATGAGAGTTGTTCAAGAGGTATGTTCATATCTCTTGGTTCCTAAAGTTCATTTTTAATCAATTTTTGATGACTTGATTAAGTAGTGATTTGAAGGAGAAAGGAGGATTGGTTTGTATGAGGTAATGAGGAAGTTAGTCATGAATCATTCCCAGGTGGTCTGAGTCCTTGATGAGCTCATATGTGAGTTTTATGGTCAAAAGTTAGAGTTGATCAATTTTGTTAGTGATGACTACCTAAAAGTTGCCCAAGGTGCTCTTATGGTAATTTATGATGGATAGAATATTTTAAATAGATGATTCAGGTTGGGTTTGACATTTAAAATCATAATAGGAGGTTTTATGATATCCATGAGGTTCTCATGTATGTGTTTGACCATTTGGTCAAGGTGACTATTATAGGTTGTGACCTATATGCCTACATTACTTGCTTTCAAGGGTCACTCAAAGATTGAAGATTTGTCATGAAGTATTTTATGCTCAATAAGGTTTCACATGTTTTTAAGTCATGTTATAGGTTTATTCATGCATCAAAGGTGTTTTGAAAGAAAATTTTTTGAATTTTATGTGCTCACTGTTGACCCTATTTTGACCCAAGGAGGAGACAGTTAAAACCAAGCTAAAGGATGTCTATATTCCCCATGGAGTGGGAGTTTTAAATTTTATCTATAAGTATGGATAGATGGTCTCTAGGTGAGGTATCCATTTTAGGTGTCTATGTTAACCAGAGGTTGACCTTTGACTAAGGTTTACTTAAAGGCCTAGTCATTTAGGAATGATTGAAAAAGTGGTGTATCTTTGAATTTAGAGGTTGGAAGATTAAAATAAACTCAATGGGCCAAATTGGTAGCTAAAACAAGATTTATATTTTTTTAGAAGTAAGTATAATTCATTTTATTCATGTTTTAGCTCATTAGTAGGCTAAAGAAGGAAGTATGCTAAGAAGGATGAGTTGGAAGCTTATTATTGACATGTATTTAAGGGAATGGTAGTGGACTTCAGATATGGAATTTCATGGTTTGAAAAGATTAGGTAAGAGTGTTATTTGGTTTGTAGTGGCTAGATAGGGATACAAGGGGTCTAAGTAGCCCTAGTAGAGAAATTGAGCAATTTTATGATATCTTTCCAAATAAGGTTGGATTTTTTAGTTCTAGTTAAGTAGGTTGGTGTATTATAAGCATATTTGGGTATGTTTAATTAATTGGATTGCCTTTGATGTTCTACAGGTTGCATTGAGTAGAAATTTATGTGAGTTTGCATACTTATATGGTGCTCATATTGTTGTATAAGTTGATGGTAGTTGTTCTTGAAGATACTACAAGTATGCATGGGTTTTATAGACTAAGGGGGAGCCTTCAAATTTGAGTAGGGTCATAGGGGGAGCTGTGTTATTATGTAATTGGTGATAGGTCCAATGATCTAGGTAGCTTGTAAGAAGGATTGAGTTCTAGTTATTCATTTTTGCTTGAGAAGTTTTAGTTTTTTTATCATATCTTTCAAAGGAAGGGAGTGTGCTTCAGTGTTATCCAGGTATCTTGGAGACTTAGAGGTATAAGTTTAGTTTGTAATAAAGGGGGAGCTACATTCTTTATTTCTTAAATGGTAGTGGTCTAAGGGGGATCTAGTGTGCTTTCTTAGGTAGTCAGGTCAAAAGATCTAGATGGCATATTGGATAAGTGACCTGAAGTGGTTTGAGAAAGAAGATTGATCTGAGGGGTAGTCTTGTGTTTTTCTAAGGATTTTTATTGTTCTCTTTAGAAGGTTTACTCTAAGTTTCAAAGAGTGAGGGAGATGAATGTATGTTATCTTGGTTCAGATCTTGAATATTTCTTGATTGGAGAGGAGAAGAGCTTGTTGTTGATAGATGAGTCTACTTTGTCATTTTGGTAGAGGGGGAGAGAGAAAAGGAGTGTTGTCATTAGTGAAAAAGGGGGACATTTTTGGGACATTTTTGGCAGTGTGTTATCATTGATGTCAATAGGCATGAATGATGATAAAGTGGTGAGAAAGAATACTCTTGGTCTAGTCTTCATTGATCTTGTAAGGTTGGATGCTATTGTGAGAAGTTGGAGTAGTTTCTTCAATGGAAGTATGAGTAGATAGAATGGAGCTTGGAAAGAGAGAATTTGACATGTTCTTGGTATGATCCTAGTAGGATGAGTCTTTTCATATGGTGTTCATGTGGAGTTTTAGTCAACCTAGGCTTTGTATGTTTGACCTTTCTTGGGTGCATATAGAGGTAAGTGTTAATTGATTTTTATGTTCTTAGTAAATGATTTTAGTGCTTGTATTATGTGAATTGAATATATATAAGGTGTTATGAGCTTAGTGGATAAGTTTCCAAGTACTTTCAAGAGGGAAGTTGGCCTAGTGGTTCTAGGCCTAATATATAAGGTGGGCTAATGAGGACCTTGTGAGTAGTCATGAAGACATTCTAGTTGGTAGAGCTCATGTAAGCATGTATTGTTGTATGACATGATTGGTAAAATGTGTTTACCAAGTTTTATGTCTTGAGGAGGAAGATAAAGCAAGTTAGTATGTTGAGAAGTATTATGTGTATACAAATTATAGGTTTCCTAGCTTGAGAAGAAGTTTATGATACTCATTGGCATGTCTAGACTTTATATGGGGAGTTTATCCTTTTGGGAGAGGTGTCACATGGACCTAAGAAGGTTTTATAAGTATTTTTTAGTGGATTGAGGGATAGAGCTTTATAAACATTAGTTAAGATTTTAAACTGGTCAAAACCCTCTATAAACCCTTATAATGGAGTGACTACAAATAAATTGATAGCAAGGACCTAGAACTGACTGGTTGACCAAGTTTGAACATTGGAAGGTATACAAGACTCCTCTAGGCATCTCTAGGTTCTAGTTTTATGTTAGGGAAGTGAGTAAAAGGTACATAAATATGCTTATTTCTAAAGATTTTAGTACTATAGTTAGGGTTGACTCAGGCAATGCATGAGAGTCATTAGAGATTGAAGGTCAAGACTTGTTCTTGAGTTATATAGATTTAGTTTGGAAAGTTCTATTCTCTATGTCAATTATCTATGTCAATAAAGTTTCCCTATCAGTAATTTGCTAGATAGTGAAAATAGTGATAAAAAGCTAATATGAGTAAAACCCCATTTAGGGATGGTGAACATGTGAGTAGGGATGAATCCAATATTTTGGGGTCTTTTTTTTAAGACATATGAATTATGTTCCCTTGATTGGTTTGTGATTTTTATGACCATACATAGGCAAGAAGGTGCCTTCAAGATGACATGTATGAGTAATGAGGATAGTAAAGAAGTATGTCTCATATAATGATCTATATGTTTCATATATGACATTAGAAATATATATGATTATTATTTTAAAATTTATAAGGTTATTTTAGGATCAAAATAATTCATTTTAATATTAATATAGTGTCTGCACAAGTGTTAGATGTCATGTTCATCATGACTAGTTTTTGGAGCTTGTAGACAGTCTAGAGTGGTCAATTTAGAGAGGCTAGTTTGAGATATTATGAGTAAATTTTTAGGTGAGTGAGATATTTATGATATGTATATGAGTTTAAGAGATTAATTACATGGATTTTTTATTTATACTTTTTCTCTAGTTTAGTTGGAGTAGTCAAAGATTTTTGACTAAGTTTTTGATGTGCATGACCAGTTTGAGTAATTAGTTTATTTGAGTTGGTTTGGACCTATGTGAGCTATGTGCAGGTGAAAAATTAATTTGGAGGTATTTTTTATGTCATGGAGGACCTATCAATGTGATTATTTCAGATGGTTGTTTGATAAAATCAACAATATGCCTCAGTTCTTCATGGTAGTATTTTTTGGGTGTTTGCAGGACTTGGAGCGAGAGAGAGAATGACCTAGATGGAGTAGTGGTTTGGAGTTAAATATGTTGTAGACCCATGTAGGACTGATAAATTATATATTTTAGGTATTATTTATGTGTTTCATCTATTTTTGAAGGCTAAATGTGGACCAAAGGGTATTAGGAATATCATGTTGGTGTGTAGGGCTAATTTCTTTAAGTTTCTATTAGGCCTAATTTATTTTTGGGTCTTAAGGGAAATTGATGACCTATGGAATGTTAGGCTATCATATATAATTTGTGTAATAATATATTTTTATTTTTATCCATGTAAGTGAATTATCTTGGCTGACCAAGATGGGTTAGATGAAAGAGTGGTATATTTACTAGGTATATTTGGCCTATTTAGGACTGAGAGTGTGTGTGGATAAAAGCAAAGGAACGAGATCAGTCAAGGAGTAGAGATGAGTCATTAAGGACCATTAGAGGGTGGATATTATTATTCATGTTATGACTGATCATGATCATGAGCTAACAAGTCATTAGACCTAACAGTCTAAAGGGTGACTTAGTTGAGTGAATGAGGTAGGTGTGCCTGTCTTGAGAAGAAAAGTAGTTTTACAAGTGATATTAATAGATAATTTCATCATCAGTTATATAATAAATTAAATAAATTATGAAAATTATAACTAAGGTGGTTTAGTGGGTGCTTAATCACCTAGGTGGTTTTAGCCTCCTTTTTAGTTGGAGCTAGTTAAAGGTCTAGTAGGTATTGGACTAAATTGAGGGGTGGATGTTCCTTGACCAGTTGGTGCTAGTCAAAAATCTCATGTTTTTGATATCCTTATAGGAATATAGCCTATTGTTTTTTGGTCTTGATATTGGGTTTTATCCCCCATGAGGGTTTCCCACATAGATGAGTTGTACTTGTGTTGATTTGTCTTGATTTTGCTCATATTGTTTATGTTTTGCTTGAGTGTTTATATCATTGGAATGAAATGGAATTGATCATCAGATGTTGAGATAATGATTCAACCCCCCCCTTAGTATATAATTCCATAAATTGGTATTAGATTAGGTCCTTCTTGAGGTTTAATCAGCTTGGAAGGTGATCTTATGAGTAGCTTGGTTGTTCATGTTTGCCTAGTCAGCTTGATGGTAGAGTTGATGAAGTTGTTGATAATAAGGCTAGTTTTTGTCATGGTTATTCATGTTTTTTGAGTTTTGATTTCAAGAATAATGAATTTTTAAGGTTTATCTATGATGGATAAGTCTGTGAAAATCAAATTTTAAGTCTACATAAAGGTCTACATGTTGACACTAACAAGTTCAAACAAGAAGGACTATACTGCAGCCAAATCTAAGATCAAACATGAGTTATATGGTAGGGATTATTGAATATGGTCTCTTGGTTAGTAAGCAAGATAGGTACAAATATGTATAGGTGTCTTGAAAGGAAAAGGTCTATAATTGAAGGAGAAAGATAGCCTAATGGTGCCTTGATAATATATGCAAGTGATTTGATGGATTTTAAGCATGGTGAGATCTATGAAAAGTTGTCATAAATATATTTTGATAGCATTAATTAATTTTAAGGACTTTATGGATCATCTTGGTTCATTAGTTGGTCTTTGAAGTAAATAGGGTAAATGAAATTAGGCCTCCTTGAGACCTAAATAAGATATGATAGTCAATGAAGCTTTCTAAGTAAAAGTAAATGTCTTATGGATATCTATGCATGGATAAGACTCATAGAAAATGGAATAAAAGTATATGACAAGGTATTTTTGCTATACCATAGATCCCATGAAGAAGTTTAGTATTTTGAAGGTTCAGAAATTTGGAGTTTGCATGAAGATAGAGTTGGAGTTGATAAAGTTAAGTATGTTCCTTGTCATGAAGATGAAGATATCTTGGTAAGGAGTAGAATGAACCAAGGTTAATTTACTTCATGAGTTCATGTTTTATTTTTATATTTAGCTCAAGAAGAGGTTTAAATTACAAGGTTCATAATAGTGGAATGGAACTTGAGAAACATTATCAAACTAAGTTGACATGTTCATAGTGATCATTATCCATAACATCATAAGGTTCTTATTTTATTTAAGAGGTGTTTGAATAAGTATTCATGAAGGTATGTTTTTGATATCATGAAAAGGATTTTTAATTTTTGTAGGTGATGAAGCATGAGAGTTGTTTAAGAGGTATGTTCATGTCTCCTTGTCCTAAAGTGCATTTTTAATCCATTTTTGATGCCTTGGTTAAGTAGTGATTTTAATGTTAAAGGTGGATTGGTTTTTATGAGGTCATAAGGAAGTTATTCATGAACCATTCCCAGGTGGTCTGAGTCCTTGATGAGCTCAGATATGAGTTTTATAGTCAAAAGCTAGAGTTGACCAATTTTTGTAGTGATGCCTTCCTAGAAGTTACCCAAAGTGCTCTTATGGTTATTTAAGATGGCTATAATATTGTAAATATATTATTAAATTTGGGTTTGACCTTTCAAATCATAATAAGAGGGTTGATGATATCTATGAGATGCTCAGGTATGTGTTTGGCCATTTGGTCAAGGTACTATTGTAGGTTGTGGCTTATATGCATTGATTAATTGATTTCAAGGGTCACTTGAAGATTTAATATGTGTCATGAAGTATTTTATGCTAAATAATGTATAAAAATGTGTTTAAGGCATGTTATAGTTGGATTCATACATCAAAGGTGTTTTGAATTTTTTTTTTTGAATTTTATGTGCTCATTGTTGACCCTATTTTGACCCAAGGAGGATAAAGTCAAAACCAAGGTGAAGGAAGTCTATATTCCCCATGGATTTTTAACTTGAAATTTTATCCAAAAGTATGGATATATGGTCTCTAGGTGTGGTATCTAGCTCAAGTTTTTGCATTGATTAGAGGTTGACCTTTGACCAAGGTTTACTTTGAAGGCCTAGTCATTTAGGCATGATTTAAAAAGTGGTATATATTTGGACTTCGAGGTTGGAAGATTAAAATAAAATAAATGGGCCAAATGGGTAGCTAAAAAAAGTTTTATAGTGGTTTGGAAGTAAGTATAATAAATTTTATTCTTGTTTTAGCTCACTAGGAAGCCTAATTGGCTATTAGGCTAAAGAAGGAAGTATACTAAGAAGGATGAGTTGGAAAATTATTATTGACATGTATATTTGGGAATGGTAGTGGAATTTAGATATGTAATTTAATGGTTTTAAATAATTAGGGTAGAGAGTTATGTTATTTGTAGTGGCCAAATAGGGCTACAAGCGGTCTAAGTAGGCATAGTGGAGAAATTGAGCAATTTTATGATATCTTTCCAAATAAGGTTGGATTTGTTTGTTCCAATTGATTAGATTGGTATATTATAAGCATGATTGAATTATGTTTATTTACTTGTATTGCATTTTATGTTCTATATGGTGCATTGAGTACAAAGGTATGTGAGCTTATATAGTGTTATGGTGCTCATATTGTTGTATGAGTTGATGATAGTTGTTCTTGAAGATACCACATGTATACATGGGTTGTATAGATTTAGGAGGATCCTAAAAATTGGATCAGGTTCCTAGGTAGATCTATGTTACTATGTAATTGGTTACAAGTCCAAGGATCTAGGTATCTTGGAAGAAGGATTGAGTTCTAGCTATTTAGTTTTGCTTGAGAAGTTTTAGTTATTTGATTAGATCTCTTGAAGGGAGTGTAATTTAGTGTTATCTAGGTATATTAAAGACTTAGATGATTGAGTTTAGTTTTTATCAAAATGGGAGAGAATTTATTTGTTTCTTAAATGGCAGTGGTCTGAGGGGGAGCTAGTATGCTTTCCTAGGTAGTCAAGTCCAAAGATCTTCAAGCCATATTGGATAAGTGACCTGAAGTGGTTTGATAAAGGAGATTTACCTAAAGGGGAGTCTTGTGTTATTCCAATGATTTATATTTTTATATTTAGAAGGTTTTCTCTATGTTTTAAAGAGTTAGGGAGATGAAGGTATGTGATCTTGGTTCAAATCTTAAAGATTTATTGATTGAAGACGAGAAGAGCTTGATGTTCATAGATGAGTCAACATTATCATTTTGGCAAAGGGGGAGAGATAAAATGAGTTTTCTAATAAATGAAAAAGGGGCATATCATTGAGACATTGTTGGAAGTGTGTTTTGATTGATGTCAATAGGCATGAATGATGACAAAGTGGTGAGAGAGAATATTCTTGGTCCAGTCTTCATTGATATTGTAAGGTTGGATGCTAATGTGAGTAGTCTTAGTAGTTGGTTCTATGGAGTCATGATTAGATAGTATGTATTTTGGAGAGATAGGATTTGACATGTTTTTGGTATGTTCCTAGTAGGAGAAGTCTTCTCATATGGTATTCATGTGGAGTTTGAGTCATCCTAGGCCTTGTATGTTTGACATTTCTTGGTTGCATATGGAGGTAAGTGTTGTATGAATTATATGTTCTCAGTTTGTGATTTTAGTGATTTTATTGAGTGTATTGAATATATATAAGGTGTAATGAGCTCAATGGATAAGTTTCCAAGTACCTTCAAGAGGCAAGTTGGCCTGGTGGTTCTAGGCCTAATTGGTAAGGTCCTTATGAATAGTCATGAAGAGATTCTAGTTAAAAGAGATCATGTAAGCATGGATTGTGTTAAGAAATTATTTTTTAAAGGTGTTAACCAAGTTTCAATTCCTAAGGAGGAATAGAAAGCAAGTTAGTACATTGGGAAGTATTTTGTGCATACAAATTAGAGGTTTCCTAGCCCGAGAAGAAGTTTGTGATACTCATTGGTATGTGTAGACTTTGATGGGGAATTGAGCCTTGTGAGAGAGGTGGAAATTGGAACTAATATTGTGTTCCAAGTATTTTTTAGTGGATTAAGGGACAAAGCTTTATGAACATTAGTTAAGAATGTAAACTAATCAAAACCCTCGATAAACCCTCATAATGGAGTGATTGGAAAGAACTTCCTAGAAAGGACCTAGAATAGATTGGTTGACCAATTTTGACTATTGGAAGGTATAAATTACTCATATAGTCATCTCCAAGTTGTACTGGCGTGTTAGGAAAGTGAGCAAAATGTACAAAAATATGCTTGTTTATAAAGATTTTAGTACTACAAGTAGGGTTGACTGAGTCAACACATGAGAGTCATTAGAGCTTGAAGGTCAAGACTTTTTTTGAGTTATATGGAGTAAATTGGGAAATTTATGTGTTATTTATTAATTATTTAAGTTAATAAATTTTCCCTATCACTAATCTATTAGATAGTGAAAATAGTGACAAAAAGCCAGTATGAATAAGAATCCATTGAGGGATGGTGTATAGGTGAGTAGGGATGAATCTAATAGTTTTGGGTATTTATTTAATACATATTCATTATTTTAACTTTATTGGTATTTTATTTTTATGAACATACATAGAAAAGAAGGTGTCTTCAAGATGACTTGTTTGAGTAATGAGGATAGTAAAGAAGTATGTCTCATAGAATGATATATATGTTTCATATATGACATTAGACCTCTATATGTTTTTGAATGGAAATGTTATAAGGTTGTTTTAGGATCACATGAATGCAATGGAATATCAATAAAGTGTTTTCACAAGTGTTATATGTCATGTTCATCATGAATAGTTTTTAGAGCTTATAGGTAGTATAGAGTGGCCTATTTTGAGAGGCTACTTTCAGCTATTTTGAGCATTTTTTTAGGTGAGTGAGAGCTTGGTGATATTATTTGAGTTTAAAATCTTTAGTACATTTATTTTTTATTTATCTCTAGTTTGTTTGGAATAGTCAAAGATCTATGACTGAGTTTTTGATGTGCATGACTAGTTTGAGTAATCAATTTGTTTGAGTTGGTTTAGGCCTATATGAGATATGTGAAGGTGAAAAATTCATTTTAAGGTATTTATTATGTCATTTATGACCTATCCATGTGAATTTTTTATATGGTTTCTTGATAAAATCAATATTATGCCTCAATTCTTCTTGGCAATATTTTCTATGTGTTTGCAAGACTTCGAGTGAAAGAGAGAATGGCTTGGATGGAGTAGTGGTTTAGAGTTATAGATGTTGTAGACCCATATGGGAGAGAGAAATTATCTATTGGAGGTAGGTTTTATGTGTTTCATCTATTGGTTAAGGTTGAAGATGGACCAAAGAGTACAAGGAGTATCATCTTGGTTTATAGGCCTAATTCCTTTAGGTTTCTATTAGGCCGAATTGATTTTTGGGTCTTAAGGGAAATGAATGAGCTATGGAATGTTTAGTTCTCATATATAACGTGTGTAATGATATATTTTAAGTTTGATACATGTATTTGAAGCATCTTGGCTGACCAAGATGGGTTAGATGAAAGAGTGGTATATATACTAGGTGTATTTGGCCTATTTGGGAATGAGAGTGTGTGTGGACAAAAATGAAGGAAGGAGCTCATAAAAAGAGTAGAAATGAGTCATTTAGGAACATAAAAGGGTTAATATTATCAATCATGTTTTTATTGATCATGTTCATGATCTAATAGTTCATTAGATCTAATAATCTAAATGGTGACTTAGTTGAGCGAATGAGGTAGGTGTGCCTACCTTAAGAAGAGAGGAAATTTTATAGGTCTTAGAAGGTCATCATTATGTGTAGAATACATCAGAGTAGTGGTGGAAATAATAAATTCATCATTTATAATAATGACTATTTTGTTGTCTTATGCTTAATGGTGTTTGACTAAGCTCTAATGATAGCATATGCCCTTTGATATATTACTTCTTGTCTGACTTGGTTTGTATTTGATATTGGATCATATATTTTCCTATTAGGGTCCATGAGATATTTTTATTTCACCTAACTACCTACATGGCATCTCTACCACATTGTTTATCATATTTAAAAATTTTATCATCACAAATTTAGACACGTGTCACCATATTGTGCTTCCTAGAAGAATTTGATCTATTTATCTTTGATTCAGGCTTCCCAAATTATGAAAAATGTTAACCTCATATTCAATCTATGGAAAATATTTCCAATATTCATCTCATTACTAGTTTAGCACCATGTGTAGGCCTTGCATGTAATATGGGATCTTTGACTTCTTGACCTCATGCAAACCATTGATCTCCTTTGCATGGTTTAATATGTTCCATTGATCTTAGATTTATAAGATCAAACTCTCATCATTTATAATTTTATTCACTATGATCATGAAACTTATCACCATTTAATTACATCTTAGGATCCTCTAACTTATTGACCTTGAACTTGTCATCTGCATGATTGAACTCATGCCATTGATCTTGATGGTCCCACTAACTCAAACTATTATCTACTTTTTATTTATATATGATGTAATAAAGTGAGACTTTGATACTTAGAATCAATTAGTTCACTCTCATTATTATCTTAAATATTTTTGAATTTAAATGGCTACTTCCTATGGCTTTTATTTGACTTCTTTGGGCACGTCTCTCACTACTAGACCATTTTTGAAGGCTTATATCTTGAGATGTGAAGCTCATCAAAACACAAAATTTTGAGGGGAAATTGAAGGAATTAAAAAAATAATTTCCATATATCCCTTAAGTTTTTAGAGGTATCTCAAGTACACTTATTAAATGCACAACCAAACTAACATGTTCATTCCTACATGATGTGCCATGGTGGTCTAGTTTTTTTAGGTTTGTGTTGATCATATTTGGACCCATAAAGGATCTGATAAAATTTGAGACCTTGAGAAAAATTTCATAATTCCTCCTAGATTCCATGAACATCATGGAAACCTATTTGATCCTTTCACTTATAATTCTAGACTTGTTTCCAAGCCTGCTTCCCAAAATCAACAAAATCACCTTAAAATTGCTTAAAATATTTCAAAAGATTACAAATGATGCTTGATCTTGTTATTACACCATTGGATCACTCAATAAACAAGAACCATAGTTAGGCTCTCACTTCACTCTAGGACCTCCCCAGAATACTGCACTATATCCATCCAGGCTAAAGCTTCATATGTATGATAATTTTGGCCAACATTTTTGGTGACATCTTAGGGTTACATGTTTGATATGTAAGAGATTAGGAGCCTTAAACTATCCATTATGGATATAGAGTCATAATTATTTTCTCTCCTAACATATACAAAGATGATATAAGTCTATCTTATTCTAAACCCTCTTTTGAGTCAAGAGGATAATAATAATAAAATAAACACTATGCCCAAAGTACTTATGAAAGGCAAACACATAAATAAAAATAAATGTGCATAAGGAAATGAGAGGAAAACATGAAAAAATATCCTAATATATAAAAAGATACCACTTACAAGTATTTTCCCCTGAAACAAATAGGAATAATTTAGGATCATTCACTTTTAATCGACTAGGATGAAAAGTACCTTGTTTTAGAGGCACCAGAACTAGTGAACCAGGCTGCTTGATTGTGAATCTTATTGACATGATCTATAATGAATGAAAAGGTAAAAACATGTCTCTAATGTATACATATTGGTATATTTATTCAAAATTTTCTCCATGTTAGACTATAGGATCACCTACAACCTTCTCACGTTATGTCTCTTTTGAACATGAAGGTTGGTTATCCAGGCTTAGGAAAAGAAGTTCTAATTCATCCCAAAAGTTAGTTTCCTCTTGGTCATCTGAGACAATGCCAACCTTAACACCATCCTTGTTCATATTATTTTTAAAGGATCTAAATATAATCTCACCAACCCATCTAAGGTTTAAAATGTCATATTCTTATGGTCCCAGTCATTCTTGAAGACATTAGTACTATCTTCAATGGAAAATTCATCTTGAGATTGATCATCTTATATAACCTAATTTTCAAGTTAATTTTCATGTTTTGGAGGAGACATAGGCTATTTTAGAACCTCTACCTGGTCTATGAAGTCATGGTATAGTTATTGTCATGCCTTATTTTGATCCTCCTTTTTCTCTATTTTTTCTTGTATTTATCCTCAATCATACAAAATGGAAGCTCCTAAAATAAATAAAAATCTCTTTTTATCTCAATTTTAACCTAAATACACATTTATTCAAATATGAAGGCATCATTACTACCTTTAGGCTCTAATTCATTAGTGTTAAATCTATGCCAAGAAGGCTAGTCCAAACCTAATTTTTCCCCTTCTAGGTGAAGTGGGCTACCTATCAAGATTTATTCATCATAGATACTTGTATTTTAATCTTGTGGCTCACCCATGACTATAATATCCCCCTCAAAATTTTAAAAAAGAAGTTTTTTTCCAAGAGGTAAATGATGGGAGGGTGAAAATGTTCATCTTGCTTATAGCTTAAGAGAGAGTCTTTCTAACCAGGGACTTTGAAGGATATTTTTGGTGACACTTGAGAGAGGGAGAAAGAATCATATAAATATTTTAGGGAAAGCTCATTTATTTGAGCTAACACCTATTTTTCTTGAACTGGTTCTTGGACTACCTCAACTAGCATGTCATCTTTCTTCTTTATACCTTTATGAACTGATTTCCATGATGGATATGTGTAAGATGCATCCACCTTATCCTATTTTTGGATGTGTGTAGGAGGGGGAAGTTTCATGAGAGAAGGTATGAAATAGTTAGGGTCATTGGCATATTAGAGGATCCATGATGGGATCGATTTATGCTCTTTAATTGAATGGTCTTTAATGATTTACTTGACAAGGTGTTCTAAGGGGATAGGTTTGAGCATAAATAGGAGTAAGAGAGGTCAATTGTGGTTTAGGGCTGGATAATCTCATTCTTAAGAATAATTGGTAGTCATTTTATGTCTTATATTTGTCTTACCTAATGAAGAGCTCCTCTTGAATCCTTAACTCTTGCTCCTAAACAAAATATTGGTATTTAAGATCTCCTTGCTAATTATAACACTCTTCTACCTTATCAATCTCTCTCAATTCTTTTTCATGATCAAGTTTTATCTCCCTAAGACTCTTTTTTGGTTGACTAGAGAGAGACAATTCTAAAAAGGTTAATACACTGAATCTTGAGAGCCACATAGGGTGAAACCATAAACATTTTTAATTTGATATGAAGGATAAGGAATGAAAGAACATGCATTTTGATCAAATAGGTGATGATACATAACAAATAGTTATTATTAGGCATTTGGGATGCTCAAATTAGTTGATGAATACTTGGAGTCACCATTGATATTTGTAGACATGCCTCTAAAGGTTGATTGGATGAAGAGAACAACAAAACTCTTCACTTAGTGAATAATGTAGTGGGTCCCACTAAGCAAGCCAAAAACTATTTTAACATTAGTTTTCACCCTTAGATAGGTTTATTTAGGCCCTCTCCAGATAATATACATAATGGGAACAATGATAGGCTATGGGTATCATATAGTTGGGTTAAACCTTTGGAGAAGGTCAGCTTCCTCTTTATGGATCACCTAGACTAATGCTTCTATTGGGAAAAGGGTTAGAGAGAGAGAGAGAGAGAGAGAGAGAGAGAGAGAGAGTAAAGGGTTAATAAAAGAGATAAAAATTTTGTGCACCAAATTTAAATTAGACACTCACATAATTTTTAACAAACACTAGATCAACACAAGATAATCCTTGTTCACATAATCTCACAAACTAGCTAATTTTCATAAGTATTTCATGAACTAGGCTCACCAAGTAATCAAAAAAGCAAAGACAAATTCTAATATTCCCACCAAGTAACCATTAATGGTAGGAAGAGCATAAGTTCAAACCTAAAACTAGCTTGAAAACACCTAAAATGAGGTAAGGAAAAAGGCTAATGGTCATAGAATAATCTCCTTTGCAAATCCATCATGCACAAGCTTACTCAACATAGGTTAAAGGCAAGAGAAAGTAAAGAATCATCTTATTACATCAAGAGGTAGTTCTTAAATTTTTTTACATGGCCTAGCCTTATCAAATGAGAGTCTCCTACTCTTCAAGAGTCTTAGTGAACATATCTTACAATGGCGAATAAAAAAGGGAGATATATGAGAAAGGGAAAAAAGAGGTGAAGCATGTAATCAACATCCACTAAATGAGCTGCCACCACCTTTTTATCAGATCAAGACTAATTATCCATTGATAAAATAAATTTTATTTTTCCCAATAACCTTAAATCTCTCTCATTTGTTGAGAAACATAGTAGAAGACAAGAATTTATTTTGAGGATGATGATTTATGACTCTACTAAGAAGGAAAACTTTAAAGACCCTAAAAATGTATTGAATGTTCCACCTACAATCTCCAACCACCAAAATATCCTATTTCAACTTATACACCATCTTATACTTGCCTTCATTATAAAGACAAAATCTTCATATCCATGGACCTGATAGAGCCATGACTATGTTTGTTTTAAGTGATTGTAGGTACCTGTTTGTCAAAGATATGACCATGTTGAAAGATAAAACACTTATTTTCATATTCACAACTCCATTCCTAATTCAAACCCTAGACATAGGTCCACTTAGATGAAAAATAATCCCATTTAATTGTTTTCATATAGTTATGAATTTAATAAAGATCCATGAGGTTGTTTGATTGATTGATCGTAAACAAGGCACATAATTTTTTTGGTGATGAAACTTCATCATTGACAATCTTGACTATTTGGTTGTGTCTTATGCTTAATAGTGCTTGATTGATCTCTAATGGTGGCATATACCCTTTTAAATATTTGTTCTAGTTCAACTTGGATAACATTTGATAATGGCTCATATATTTGTCTATTAGGGTCCATGAGATCTTTTGATCTGATATGCCTACCTACGTGGCATCTCTACCACACTGTTTATCATATTTAAAAATATGATCATCATAAATTCAAACACATTTCAACATCTTGTGCCTCCTAAAACTTGTTTAAACTTTCTTTATCAATCCTTGATTTGGTCTTCCCAAATTATGACACTCGGAAACCCCATGTTTAATTTATGGATCTTATCACCAATCTTCATTAGGTTACCACTTTAGCACCATGTGGTGTCCTTGTGTGTTACACACCATTGATCTCCTTTACAATGTTAAATTTATTCCATCAATATTTTATTTGTAAGATCAAATGCACATTATTGATCCTTTGATTCACTATGATCATGACACTTTTTACCATTATATTCCATCTCAGGATCCTCTAACTTGAAAACCTTGCACTTGTCATCAATCTTGATTTACCTAATTTGACTCATGTCATTGATCTAAATGGTCCCACTAACTAGATATATTATTCACGTGCCACTAATCTATGATCTGATCAAGCAAGATTTTGATACTTGGTATTAGTGCATTCTAGTATTCTCTTGAATTAATTTTAATTCAAATAACTACTTCATGTGGCTTTTATTTGATGTCCCTATACACATCTCTCATTGCTAGACCATCTTTGAAGGCTTATATATTGAGATAGAAAACTCGTCAAGACACTAAATTTGTAAGGGACATTCAAGGCATGAAAAACATCATTTACATGTAGTACTTAAACATTGAGAGACCTCCCAAGTACACTTATTAAATTCAAAACCAAACTAACCTATTCATTCCTACATGATGTGTCATGATGGTTTGGTCATTCTAGGTTTGTGTCAATCATATTTGGACCCATCAAGGCAATGATAAAACATTGACACCATGAGAAAACTTGTTTCATGCCCCCTATATTACATGAACACCATGAAAACCTGTTGGATCCTTTGACTTATAATTTTAGACTTGTTTCTAAGCCTACTTCCCCAAATCAAAAAATTCACTTTGAGATTTGCTTAAATCATTTCAAAATATTAAAGATGAAACTTGATATTATTATTACACCATTAGATCACTTAATTAATAATAACCCTGCTTAGTCTTTCACTTCACTCTAGGACATCTCCAAAATATTGCATTGCATCCATCTAGGTCAAATATTCATATGTAGGCCAATTTTGGCCAACATGACCCTCTTAACTTCATGAAGGTTGTAAGCCCCTTTATAGGTTAATTTTGAATATAATTATTCTATGGAAAGCTTAACTCTATGAACTTAAAGAATTCATATCTTTACTACTACTCTTCGTTATGACTTTAACCCATGAAAACACCTTAGGACACTTATTACAAGCTATTCATCCACTTAGAGGTATGATTATATTTTCCCAACTATAGGTGTCCTTTTCCTAGTGAATGTCTATATTATTATGTGTTTTATATATATACACACAATGAACTTAATGAATCATAAATAATATTTTCTCTTTTAAAACATCTTCCTGATTCATAAACTAGTATCACTTCACTATCCTTTCTTTTATTATAGACTTTGTACTAGGTACTTAACTAAGATAATCTTTGCCTAT
This sequence comes from Torreya grandis, assembly GCA_037957365.1. Taxonomy (NCBI): domain Eukaryota; kingdom Viridiplantae; phylum Streptophyta; class Pinopsida; order Cupressales; family Taxaceae; genus Torreya; species Torreya grandis. Next base: position 1,564,045 of record JARHVA010001192.1, on the reverse strand, counting down.
GCCTATAGGTGTCATTTTCAAGATATATGACTACCATACCTTGACAAAGTATAATTTCCATTTTATTTTATAAGTTATGATTATTTCTTGGAATACCTAGTATAATGTATATCCCTAACTAATGTTGACAAACACCTAAGCCTCTTATTTGACTTTACTCTAACTTGTAGGGTTTTATATAGATCAAGCATATAGGTTGTGATTTTTTGACTATGATTGATGGAAAACAAGAGGTGTGAATTAATAAAATTCCCCCTCCTAATCTCCAAACTTAGTCATTCATCCTAAGGGTTTCAAATATGAAAACCCTTTCAAAATCAACTATATACCTTCTTAGCCATAGGTTTCCCTTAAGCTAGCTGTAAGTTTTTTGTTAGATATAGATTGTCATATAAAGGATATGACTGTATTTTTGTCCTTGAGTCTCCCTTATATCCTCTTTTACCTTCTTCATCATATAATTTTCATAAAGTGTGTCCTAAAACAAGCTTCTTCTTTAGATCTCCCTGCTTGATCACTTCTTGCATTCTAGCTTGGTATGGATGAACTATATTAAATAGTGGCTATAAGTTGCCCTTTAAAAAGTGATTGATGATGGTCTTTCACTTAGGATTCATGTCCTTTAATCTCCTAATGATCATAACCAATATTCATAGTATTTAGGCACTTATTAGTGCTCTAAGCTATTCAAAGCTCTTGATTAGTCCATTGATGAGCCAAAACCCTTATCAATTGTAAGGTACAAGCTTGTAGGGAACTTTTAGGGCTTTAAGTGGCTATTAAGGTTGAAATAAAGGAGTATATGTGCTTGAATATTAATTCATGATTTATACCATTTGAACATTGTTACCTTTATTGACTTCCTTGAATATCAAACCTACTTTGAAACTTCATTGCTAGCTAACCCCTGTAACCTAGAGGTATGGTTGTAGAGTAGCATATTTTTATTAAAAAATGATTGAGTTGTACCCTAGACTATGGTTTGAATTTATTCATTTAATTATACTATACTTGATTCATGATATCATTTGTGAATAATAAACATACTACGATCATGAAATCCTCTTGATAAATTTCCTTATTTCTCCAACTTGACTATTTTGGCCTATTGTAAGCTTCATTTTTTGGCTGAATATGATGTTTGCTTGATGTATGTACCTTATCCATAATTGTAGTGATCTTTTCAATCAATATTTTAACTTTATAAAATAATAAAACTATGGAAAATGAGATGGGTGGAAGGGTGTTGGGATGATAAAGATGGTGAAATGTGTGAATGGAAATGGATGAAGCTGAAACATAATAAGAAGATGGTGTATGAAAGTGAAGTGGGGATTAATGGGATCAAGGTGGGAAAGGATAATGAAGGAGTATGAGAAGACTAGGATAAGGAGATATATGTAAAATTGGACACACCATCCTCTCACCATATGAATTTGGATTCCATTGATGGAGGGCATCAGGCTAAAAACAAAACCTAGTACTATGCTAAAACCTTAAAATTTGCTAGAAAACATTAAACAATGCTAAACTATATCTTTTAAGATGATTTATGAGCACAATATGGATTATTGGATATATAAGCCTATGAAACTTTGAGGAACTTGATTATAGAAAAATAAAATGTGAAGGAGACCCTGCAAACACAAAATCAAGAAAATATGAGGCTTTCATCTCTTTCCCTAACCATACAGTTTCTCCTTGAGAGCATGTCATACTATAGATTTGGATTGTTTGTATTTTATTTCTCTATTGGAAATTTAAATTAATGAATAACAAATTGATGAGGACATGGAGAGGAATATTAGGTCCCCAATATTTTGAAGAAACTTGAATTTTCTTGAAACACTACCTAGGTGAGAAGAAATTGAGAAAAAAATGGTACCTTTATAGTTACAAAGATGTATAAATTAGACTATTTTCAACTTCATGGTTATTGAGGGTGGAGAGTATAATTTAAGAACCAATTAATCCATGATAAATCCCTTTGGGTCTAGTTTCTTGGCCCCAAAATTTAGACTTGTACCTTCCTTTTGTAAACAATACCATCCTCAACCCTATAAGTAGGTCACTATGTGCAAAGTAGTAGAGTGCTTGTAGTAGAACGGTTTTGGGCCTATCTTGGTTTAAATAACCATAAAACCTTTGATAGAGCCTTAATATTTACTTATATTCATATTTAATACCTTGTCTATATAACATACATATGGATCCATACTATGGTCCTGAAAAGTGAAGGAAATGGCTTGCTTTTGGACTTTTATTAAAGTTTAAAATATCCACCACAAAAATAAGTTCATGAAAGGATATGAATAATATATTTTCATGTTTTAAATCAAAAAACTAACTTTTTCATGCTTTTAAAACTTGAAATTGGCACATGGGAGCTGATTTGGGTTTGTTTTGACCTATATCTGCATTTAAACACCTTTTTAAGTGATGAAAATTAGGACTTAATATCATGAAATTGAATGGATTTAAAGATATTTTGAAATGATTAATTACTTTTTTAACTCCAATTTTAACAACCAAAATTGTCTTTTAAGGCCAATATACTCAATTTCAGACTAGTTTGAATGGGCTTAGAAATACTAGGAAAATGTTTCAACTGCAAGGGTTAAAATTTGGCCTTGAAACACTAAATTAACAATATTTATAGTAAATAAAAGGGTTTGACCAACCTTATGGTCAAAATAACTCACCATAGTTTACTGACATTTCTATATTGAAACATAACAATTCTAACTTGATGACTCTTTGGATTGGCAAATAGACTCTATTTGGGTTTTATAATACCTTTTATATTTGCGACACAACAAGATTAAAATAAAAACAACTAAACTAGGAAGAAAATAAAAATAATCTAAGGAAAATAGGAAAACATAATAAAAGGGAAACAAATTTTTGCTTGTGCTACTTACATATTAAAACAAAGCAAACCTAGAATAATTAATCTAAAGTAACAAGCTTTCTTCCAAGGTCAAATGGGAAGCTTTCTGTTCCATCATGGATCTTTGAAACATGATTTATTCCTTTTGATAGTCTTTTCTTGTTGATAGGAGCACTTATATTCCCATGTCTTCTTGATAATGTAGCTAGGCCTCCTATCTCTATTCTCAAGTACATGGATTAAAGATATAGATCCAAGACCCAATAATACTATAGACATCTAATTCCTAACACCATTTGTGTTGCAATTGTCAATCTTACTCGAATTACACTTAAATGTACATTTTAGTTCAAAATTACTAAAATGCACTAAATGGTTTGAACTTGTCTTTTAAAAGTGCTAATTTAGGCCAAAGTATCCCTAAATGGGGAAATGCATTTTATGTTATTCCTAGCTTTGATAAATATATTTTGAGTAAAAATGATGATTTTACCTTTTTATGCTCTGAATCACTTTTTATTCTAATTCATTAATACACATCACATACCTTTATTATTTTGTGTTGGAAACATCCTAAATGGGAATACAACATCTAACATCACTTGCCAATTATTCTCAAGTCAAATTATAACCTAGTAATATGACTTTCTGATCATTTTAATTAATTGAGTGCCAATTTCCAAAGAATTACATTAAAATGGATTAATCATGTTTAAAGCTAATTAATTGAAATCAAGAGCAAAAATTTCCATGGAGGTTATTGATTATTTATTTATTGGAAATAGACTCTAAATATCTACATCACCTAAATGACATCATCTATGGAGTGGCATCCAAAATACATAATTACAACAAATATCATGATTATGGCCTCCCATGCCTTTTTAATGATTTTCATGGCTCATTAATACCCCTTATTCCAAAATCATGATGAGGATATTTATGGATTTAATTACAAATATTAAATTAATTCATGGCCACACATCTCAATATTAAGATGGATGGTCATGGTTAATCCTAAATAATCTCAAAACTCTATAAATATAAGGCCTCACACTACCATTTTGAAGTTAAAAATGTGTAAACTTATAATGTTAAAATGTCTCCACAAGTCATTTGTGTTTTGATTATTTTGTTATTTATATTTGGATTAGCTGCATTGATAGGCAAAATAGATAGTTTATATCATGAGCCTAGGTTTTTCATAGAGTTATTTAGGTAATGGAGGACAAAATAAGCCATTTTTGATAAATAATAAATCTCTAGATCAAGGGAAGAACATGCTTGTAGTCAGCTTTGAGTAATGGAGTCATTTGGGAAGGTAATGGTTGATTGCTTTCTCTCATTTGTATCTTGTTATCATTAGCAACCCTTGCATGAATAGTTTGGATTATATTAATTATTATTATCCTTTATTTTATTATTTTTCATGATTAATGTTTGAATTGATCCTCTTCGCAATCCACTCACATTTTCACATGCTCGGTGGGATACGATTGTGCACCCCACATATTTGAACAAAAATAGATATTAAAATAGCTCTTATTCTTAATCCATTTATTAATTTTTTGTGAGTTTTTTACAATTTGTTCTTACTTGTTTCATTCTAATTCTATAAAAATTTCATTACAATCTAATTTATGGTTTAGAAGCTATGACTCTTTTAGTGAAGGTCACTTTTGTTTTCTATTTTTCTATTAAAAATTGTTAGTACAGAGTTAATAACTTTTTTCTGTATTGACGTTTTGAATCTAATTTTTTACGCAGAGGTGTGACTTGGAGTTATTGACAACCTATAATGTTTTTGTGACAAACTGACATATTTTTTAAAATTTAATATTAAAATACTAACTGCATGTTTTTATATTTTATGTGTTTGGTTTTATTTAAATAAACCTTCTAACTTGTTGTTTGCATGTTTTATTATTATTATTATTATTATTATTATTATTATTATTGTTGTTGTTGTTGTTGTTGTTGTTGTTGTTGTTGTTGCTATTGTTGTTGTTGTTGTTTTTGTTGTTTTTATTTTTGTTGTTTTTTAATTATTTTTTTAATATTTTATTGATATTTTTTCTAACCATTGCCTAACCTAATGTGTTTATCTTTTGTGGTTTTGCCTTCAGGCTAATAGGTTATCATTTAAAAAAGTGCTCCAAAGCTAAACTACATGCTGACCATTTTCTTGTAGGACCTACTTGGAAAGTTATCCATTTATTCTTAATTAAGTCCTTTTAACCTCTTTTTGGGTGCTTAAAAATAATTAGGAACATTTCCATTTAGTGCTTAAGAAAATATTGCTTGTTTATATAAAATGTTTTTTTAGTTGTTCTTTAAAGGTTTTTGCAACTTAAGGCCAAGGGGCCAAAGAACACCACCAAACATTTCAAATTAGTGTTTTAAAATTGAACTAACTTAAAAGTTTTGTTTTAAGTAAGTCATTTTTATTATTTACTTAGTTCAAATTTATTTGAGCACAAAGGAATTTGTGTGTGTATGCTCTCCCCCTGTCCCCTATAGGGAACTTGTGGGATGAAAAACACCATCTTCATTGCAAATTGTCTTAGTCCAAAGGTATAAAATAGATTTTATGAAGGCTCTTCCCAATACCCATATGGATTGGGTGATCTATAAACAACTTTAAAGTTCTTTTACTTAGTTGTTATTTTCATTGAATGTTGGCTTGTGAGGGGGATTTCATCACCTCACATAATTTATTTAGGGAAGATTTGACCCAAGGTTTTATCTCTTAGCATCATATTCAACACCTCTCCAAGGGGGGTATATAAAATTGGGATCACCCCACTAGGATGGTGGTTTTAATGATTAAGCCATCTCTGTCGCTAACAGCTAAACTTGAGATGTTTGAGCATGTTGGACATCACACTACACTAAGCAAGTGATGGATGTAGTGGTTGTAAAAAGGAAAAGACTTTTTACAACAAGCCATATGATATATACCTAACTGATGTGTTTCTTCTCTTACATTTTGACATGAAATTCTTGTGTATCTGATCCATCTAGAAACATTTGAAAACTTCCTAGTTTAGGGATTAAGATGATTAATTAGTTGATTTATATTTATATCAGATTACTTGTCTTGTTTTGGGTCAAAACTTTCTTGTTAAAAAAAATGTTATAAACTAAACATATTATCCCCAAATTTCTTGAACAAGGAGGCATTATATTTTCCAAGTGAAAACCTATTTTAGGCACTCTTAGATGGGAAACCTTGTTCATCCTCTCAAGACATAAAAGGTCCATCTAGCCCAAGTTTTATATCTAATACAAGCATCTCTTTAGAATAATAACAAATAATTAAGTGTCTTGCTCTTAATTTTATAGAGGTTTTTGCTATTTAACATTTACCTAAGATGGTGGATTCTAATTCATCATACTATCTAGAACTTTAGGAGGAACAACAAGAAGATGTGGTAGAAGAAGATGATCACGATCATACCTTGCCTACAATTATAGAAGATAGATCCACACTCCTTGTCCAAAAAAGATATAAGTGAACTCGAGAACCTATGAGGATCCCAAAATTATTTATCTTGGAGATTCCCTTACTTAAATAGAACTTGAACAAATTATATTCCTCTTAAGGTATTATATTTACATCTTTGCATGGGTATACTCTGACATGCTAGGCTTAGACTTATATTTGGTTATGCATCACCTTGTTTTCCATCCTAATGTTAAACCAATCAAGAAATAAATGAGGAAGATGCATCCATGCATCACCTTATTGGTTAAATCAAAAATGGAAAAGTTGCTAGGAGCATGTTTTCTTAGGCCACTGGATTACTCAAAATGGATCTCAAACATAGTCTTAGTGAATAAAAAGACCCTGGGTATATCTCTATATATTGATTTTAGATATATCAACAAAGTGTACCCTAAATATTTTTTTCCTCTACCCAACATCAACATGATTATTGACTCAACTGTTGGGTACGAAATGTTGTCCTTAATGGAAATTTTGGTTAGATACAATCAAATCAAGATATCCCAAGAATATCAACACAAGATTGTATTCACCACTTTATGGGGAACATTTTATTATCAAGTCATGCCATCAAACTTGAATAATGATGGATCCATATATAAACATGGCATGACTATCATCTTCCATGACATGATGCATGATATTGTTGAGGACTATGTTAATGAAATACTATCAAAATTAAGAACAAGAGATGGACATCCCTAGGTTCTATGAAGAATCTTTGAGAGGCTTTCTGAATATAAAGTCTACCTAAATCCTAATAAACTTGTCTTTAGATTCACATCAATAAAATTTCTAGGTTTCATTGTATTACAAAGAGGGATTAAAGTTGACCTTACCAGGATCAACACTATTATGGAGATGCCTCCACCAAATAATCTCAAAAAATTGTGAAGCTTGCAAGGAAAGATTCAATCTATACACAGATTCATTCTCAATTGGCAAATAAGTTCCACCCATTTACCCACATTTTGAATAAAGGGGTAGATTTTCAATGGGATGAATATTTTTAGATAGCATTTGTAAAACTCAAGACATATTTGGCCAATCCATTAGTCTTAAGACTTCCAACACCTAGAAGAACATTGCTTCTTTACATATCAATGATAGATCATGCACTGGGGTCACTTTGGCCTAGTATGATGATCTAGGTAAAGAACATGTAGTATATTATCTAAGCCACACTCTAGTGGATTATAAACATAATTATATGCCTATTGAAAATACATGTTTAGCTATGGTTTTTACTACCCAAAAATTATGAGATTATATTCTAAATAAGAAAAATTTATCATCACCAAGGTGGACCCTCTCAAATTTCTATTATCCATAGTAGATCTTCAAGGATGCATGGCTAAATAGATTATTCTATTAAGCTAATTTAACATTGAATATCACGATCAAAAAATAATCAAGGGGAAAGTTATTGCCCATCAACTTGTAGATACCCCTATCACAAATACTCGACCATTGGCATTTGACTTTTTAGATGATTCAATTATGGAAATAGGAAAATCATTGTAGGAACCTAAATAATATAATATATGTTTTGATGGTTCCTTTACTTATTATGGATCTAGATTTTGCATATTATTGATTACACCTCAGGGGTATTTGATTCTCAAAGCATTTCATATGCAATTTCATTATACAAATAATATGGTTGAGTATGAGGCATTGATTATAGGGTCACCTTACCATACAATGGGATATTTAGAGATTAAAGGTCTATGGTTATTCCCAATTAATCATTAATTATATGAATGATCAATATCAAACCAACATGACAAGCTCATTCCTTACTATCAAATTGTTGGTAATCTTAAAGGTCATTATAAATCTCTATAGTTTGAATAAGTTTTAAGAGAAAATAACAGACCTGCCAATGCAATGACAATGATTGGATCTATGATACAAATTTATGGTAGAGATAAAGAGTATTAGTTCCTGATTGAAAACCTTCTTCAACCTATACATATTATACCAGATTCAAAAAGGGTATGTTTTATTTTTGGTCCCAATCCCCCACTTGAATTACCCTAGTTACAAGACTCTTATTACTACTTTCATGATCATGTTTTCTTAGTCGATATATCCAGTGGTCAATAGAAACTATTCCATCACTATTTATCACATTATACCCTCCTACAAGACATACTTTATCATAAAGGCTATGATAGAATGCTCTTTCATTATTTAGCTTCAAGATAATCCAAACAAGAATTGAGGGAGGTTTATGAAGGAATGTGTGGGACCCACACCAATGGTGTATTATTAGCAAATAATCTCCTCATAATAGGCTATTATTGGCAAAAAATAAAGATTTATGATTGCAATTATGTAAAGAAGTGTGTTCCTTATTAGCAACATGGAAATTTGATACATGCACCTTCTTTATTGCTATAACTAGTCATAACACCATGGCCATTCTCAACATGGGGCCTTAATCTCATTATTAAAATAGACCAAACATCTTCAGATGTCCATAAGCATATCCTTACTTTTACTAAATATTTTACTAAGTAAATTGAGGCCACTCCTCTCACTTACATCACTAGGAAGTAGATTGCCAAATTCATACATTACCATATCATCTATTGATATGGCATCCTCACATGCATTATATCTGATAATGGTAGATCCTTTATAAACCAAGATGTAAAATATATTTATGCAAAATTCAAGATCAAGCACAAGAAATCAATGCCATATAACCTGCAAGCCAATGGATAAGCCGAGGCATAAAAAAAAACCATTATAGACATTTTAAAAAAGATTATCAATGATGTTGGCCATAATTAACACTTGAACTAGCCATTGAACCCTAATAAGAGTGACTCTATACTACCTTATCTATGGCATAGAAGCTATTATCCCAATAGAGATCGAGTTACCATCCTTGTGAGTATTATTGGAGCATATTGAATATGGCAAGGACTACACCATTTCAAGGGTAGAAGAACTAGAACTTCTTGATGGAAAGTGTTTATCTACCCTAGAAAACATGCAAGCCTATCAAAATAGATTATAGAGAAGCTATAACAAGCACATTCTCCCTTAGGATTTTGAGATTGGTGATTTGGTTCTAAAAGAGAACCAAAAGAACACGAATATTAAATGCAAAAAGAAAGGTAAATTTCAACCTAATTGGTTGGGACCATTTGTTATCATGACAAAATATGGATAAGGGTCATATTGATTGGCTAAATGAAATGGTGAAGAACTTCTAGATCCCATGAACATTGTGCACCTTAAAAGGTTATACATGTGAACATATTCAAACCATTATCTAAAAGACCCGTTACTTAGGGGTAGCTTATGCTAAAGTAGTTTTATCCTACCATTTTATACTACCTTGAACTGCCTTTCATGACTCTAGATAGTGAACACTTTTGGAAATTTGGTACTCTAAACACATTTTATCCTACCATGTGCCATTTTATTTGAGAACCATATTCTTTGTTATGTCTTTGTATTATTGTACCCTAAAAACTTTTATCCCTTGACTACTTATGATCTTGATTATGTCTCATCAACATTATGAACACCTACAATGCTAGTTTTACAAAGCATTTCACCCATAATAGTATTTTGTAGCTTCTATAGACAAATGAATAAGAACATCTTCTTAGCTCAGGATCTACCACCACATGTTTCTTCAGATTAATTTTACACTACACACTATTCTATATTACATTTTATGCTCTTTGTGAACATTGTTTCTATCTTTTTAGGATCCTCACTCTCATTGATCTATGAGCATGTTCTATTACAACTAGATTAACTATTTTATTGGAACTTATACTCTTGGACAAGCATCACCTTAACTAAGTTTTTTGCCCCCTTATACATATTTTATCTCAAAATACCATAAACATTAGAAAACTATTCCCAAAAGAACAAAAACATTTTCATATGATTTTGTACATTTTGATCCTCATGTTCTTGCCATTTTGAAAGCATTTTATCCTACTAACATTCCACTATGCAATTCATCTTGTCCCACCATGTCACACTCTTTCCATTTTGTAAGCAAAGTAAGTCCACGCACTTGCCCTTTTATAAGACCAATCTCATTTTTCATGTCTTCCATTTTATTTTACAACATTAATCATGTGTTTCTGTTCATCATCATGTCTTCTATCCCACTTCCTAGGAGAACTACATTTGGCTTGAAGTTCATATTGGAACATGCATCTAGGGAACTATGTAGGCAATGTCCACTTGTCTTGTACATTTAGAGTTAGCTCGGCCAACCCCTTCCTTATATTCTCTTCCTCTATTTATTTTACCATTGTTACTGTTTAATTAGGGAAAAAATTTGTGTCCTTGCTTTTTGTTATAGTGTAGTGGAAAGTAATGCCTCTACTACACATGTGTGAACAATTGTGTTTAAACCGCACTAACATGGTTTTTGTTTGTGTGTGTTTATTAGAGTCTTATTGGTGTTTTCTTGTGCTTTTTCACCTCTCCATTTATTTTTTCTCCTTTTCTCTTTTTATTACTTATTATCTCACCTTAGTCTTGTGTTTCCCTATATGTTTTTTGCTTGTATCTTTTATGTTTATTTTCTTGTTGTTGGTGTTGTTTGGTCTTTTGTTTTCATGTTTGGTCTTGCTTCTTCGTTTTATTGATTTTATTTTTTTAAACATTTTTTATTCCTAATTTAATCTTAATAGTTCATATATTGATTTTAAGTTTGGATCATTTATGTTTATCCTTTTCTTTATCTATTCTTTTTTATTAAAATGTAAATAACTGTAACTCTAGTTTTAGTCATTATTTCACCATTATCCTTAGTTATAAGTATTCACATTTGAACTAGCTTTGTGCATTTAATATGCCATCTCATTATGAGTTATTTATAGTTATGATTCCTAATTTATTTTGATATAGCAAACACTTTGTGCTCTAAGTTCAAGTTTTAACATCAACACAACTCTGATAAATAGGTCTCAAGAACACTATGCATAAACTAGGCTTAATAGGTTTAGCACCAGACTCTATGCATATACATGCATCTCTTCACATACATCATGAATCTAATCAATCTTTGGTTAGTTTTCATCATCCCTTATTTTATTCTCTCCCATTACTATATGAAATACATTAGATTGAGGTACATTTGGACTATGTAGGCAATGCTTAGATACCTGACGTATCTTGGGTCAGCTTGGCCATCTTCATTATTATTTTCATCTCTTTAATCACTTTGTGCATTATTTTATGCCTATTTTTTTATGGATTTTTCTAAACCATTACACCATCACATCTATGTTTTCACTCGCTTGATTTAATTTATGTTTTAGGTTATATTCTTGACTTGATTGCATGCCAGTTTTCCCATGAAGGGGAATCCCATCCAAACCAAGTCATAAATCTAGATAATCCTTATGGGGAAATACCATTATTTATTATTTATCAATGATAAAAATTAAATCTACTAGGGCATAACTCTCTTATCATGATCAAATTTGATCTATAGTGTCACTTCTTATTATTATCCTTTGGGGACTATGTTCTCATTTTTCTATAAAACCAATCTCTCCACACTTTTACCAATGATGGAATTATTTATTGTGCAACTTGTCTCAATATTGATCAATGTCATAAGCACATAGCTTTCAATCTCAAATTAGGTGGGTTCAAAGTGGGTTGCTTATATTTTTGGATTGAATCCTTCCCATTCCCCCATCTTTGGGGCCCATTTTCCTATAACTATATTTTGATGATTAATAGTAACCATGTGTGTAATCATTAGCTTGACTAGATGTGATCTATTCCATGGGTTAATCTCTCACTTTATCTCTCTTTTTTAGAGTCCATCCTTCTCTTTCATCCTAATATGTCATCTCGAGGGGGCATAATGGGTCATTTCCAATTTCTTATTAATAACTCTTTTCTTTGAAAATACATTTCTTGGCCTAAATGTTTCACTATGCCTTATCAAATAGGGGAAAATGTATAAATCCAATTCCCAACACCATTTGTATTGAAATTGTCAATATTACTCAAATTTCACTTAAATATGCTAAATGGTTTGAACTTGTCATTTAGAAGTGCCAATTTAGGACAAAGTATCCCTAAATGGGGAAATGAATTTTATGTGATTCCTAACTTTGAGTAATTCATTTTGATTCAAAATGATGATTTCACCTTTTTATGCTCTAGATCACTATTTTCTTCTAATTTTTTAGTACACATCATGTACCTTTATTATTTTGTGTTGAAAACATCCTAAATGAGAATATGGTTCCAATTCATCTAACATTACCTACCAATTCTTCTTGAGTCAAATTACAACCCATTAATATGACTTTCTGATCATTTTGATTAATTGAGGGCCAATTTCCAAAGAATTACACTAAAATGGATTAATCATGTTTAAAGCTAATTAATTCAAATCAAGAGCTTAAATGTATTTTACATGGAGGTTATTTATTATTTATTTATTGGAAATAGACTCAATATTTGCATCGCTTAAATGACATCATTTATGGGGTGGCATCCAAAATCCATAATTGTAACAAATATCATGATTATGGCCTCCCATGCCTCTTTAATGCCTCCCATGCCTCATTAATGCCCCTTCTTCCCAAATCATGATGAGGATATTTATGAATTTATTTACAAATATTAGATTAATTCATGGCCATACATCTCAATCTTGAGATATACAATCATGGTTAATCCTGACCAATCTCAAAATCCTGACCAATCTCAAAAATTTATAAATAGAAGGCCTCACACTACCATTTTAAAGCTAAAATTATGTAAAATTAGAATGCTAAAATACCTCCACAAGTCATTTTTGTTTTGATTATTATGTAATTTGAATTTGTATTAGCTTCATTAATAGGTAAAATAGATAGTTTATATCATGAGCCTAGGTTTTGCATAGAATTCTTAAGGCAATGGAGGAGCAAAAAAGCCATTATTGACAAAGACTAGAGATCTAGATCAAGGGGAAAGCATGCTTGGAGCCTCATTTGAGAAATTGAGTCACTTTTGAAGGTAATGGTTTATTGTTTTCTTTTATTTATATCTTGTTATCATTAGCAACACCCATATAAATAGTTTGGCCTAGATTATCAATTCTTATGCATTATTTTATGAGTTTTTATGATTAATGTTTTAATTGATCCTCTTCATAATCCACTCTACACATACTACTCCCAAATCCATGTACTTTTCAATAAAATATTCAACTCTTCCTCATTCATGAACTATTGATCATGATCATGTAGTGTAGTTTGATGTATCTTCTTTGTCATATCTACAAGGTTGACCTCTAAGAGAGATGGATATGATCTTATGACTTCTTGAGGCCATTTGTGTTCATAATCAACTTCTAAAAGTAGAGATATGTATAAAATTTAAGATAAAAGATAATAAACATGCTTGAAATTCTCAAACATGTCATCTCTTAAGTAAAAAAACTACTTCTTGCTTGGTGGAAGCACTCCTCTCATCTTTAAATGGACCACATTCAAGTAAAAAATAACCTGAGTGAAAGTTATCATATACATCTAAAAACTTGTTCTCATAAAACTAAAATATAATTGGAATTTATTCACTATCATCATTAGGCTGAAAATCATCTTTTTTCATCTCAGATTGGTCAATCAAAATTGATTCATCTTCAACTTTGTGCTGATGACTTGGCCTACTCTCAAAATCAGTTTGTTCTTCATCTCCTTTTGTTGATTGGTGCTTGTCTTTTGTCACTTTTGTAAGATCTTGTTATTCATGATGGATGGAATCTATTATGTGATAAATGATCTCATGAAAAACACCTTCAACCTATACAATTTGAGTTTTTTCCTCTTGGATTTAATCATCTACTCTCAGTTATCTTCAATCACAATAACAACTTCTTTGACTTCACTTTCTTGTATAGTTTGTGAGATATAATAAATACTTTAATTGATACTAACTGTGTCTATAATGATGTCCTCCTTATTATCATGAAATACTCTTTAATATTCATATATTTAATCTGCAAGTTCTTATTTCACCTTGCACATGAGAGGCTCTTTCTCTAGGATTGACATAATAAATCCTTGAAAGTACTCCATAAGATGAACAAGGTTCATAGAAGTAACCATAGACACTTGATCTTTCTCATGAGGTTGCTCTTTTTGAATCACCTTCACCTCCTCTCTATAATACACTATTTATTGAATGTATTTCCATGAAAGAAAGGACTTTGGATTTTGAGGAGAGAGGATGGGAGGCCGAATGATCTCCTACTTGCTCTTGATTTTAGCATATTGGCTTATGCTTGATTGTCCTTCTTTATCCATGGAATATTATACATGATTCAAAGTCATGAACTTGGGTTTAGGAAACTCTAGTTATGTACTTATTCTTGCTATGGGTGAGAAAGAAGGAATTCACTACTATGTTGCCTTTACAACTGCCATAAAATAGTGAAGGGGCTGATTTGCAAGCTCAATCTGATTAGCTAGATTATCTTCAAAATCATAAACTAGATCATTGGAGATATCTTCTTGTAATATTGAAAATGTAGGATCCTATATGGTCTACTATATAACCTAAAAATTATACTTCTCATAACAAAATTATTTAACTTTCTAATACTTCTTTTGTATAGACTTCCACGTAGGAAAGCTAGGTAAGGCTTGGTTTGAATCCTAAGGGCTATGATAAACATTGGTTAGATAATCATAAAGATAAAATGGTAGATATATTGGAACATAATATTTATTATAATGACCTTGGGGTTTCTCATAAACCACTAACCTCTCTTCAATGCCTACTATTAGACCTCCAGTGTCTAGAATATCAACACTAAACTTTGAATGACCTTGCCTTATGTAATATGAACATACCTATTTAGCTTACTACAAATTATATCTTATGATTTGAATTTCATTGTTGGAGATATATTTTCTTAGTGTCTATGCTTATCATTTGTTTTTCATAGCCAAATAGGGTTTGACTAAAGCTTGAGATGGACTATTTTGGGACTTGATTAGGCTAAGCAGGAGGATAACAAGATTCATGAGGGTTGTTATAGGACTTAAATGAGCTTTGATACTACTAATAAAGTTATATATACTCATTCTATCATTGATATGGGGCATGATGATCATACTATAAATGCTAATAAGGAGAATAATGATGGAATTCTTCTCTTTAGGCTACCATAGCCTAGAAAATCATGAAGACAACTAAAATTATGAATAATAATATGTATTTTAAATTGAGATAAAGACTAAAGGAGTACTAAAAATGAGTTTTGGAGATGAATATACTACAAATTATGTACTATAATGGTTGAATTTGGGTCCCACTAGGCATGCTAGAACTATTAGCAACTTAGATAACACCTAGCTTATAAGCTTGATAGATTTGGATCTAAAATTCCTTCACACCTAGATTAACATTATAATGATCTGAGGTGTGGGACACCTACTCATACCTAACCTCTATATTTTGTAAAGGCTAGCTCCTTTGATGTATCAGTTTACACTACTTATTAAACTAGTGATTGTTGGGATGTAAAGGAGGAGAAGGAAATTGAAAGGGAAGTTCTAATTTACTATTGGTGATACACATATATTTTTGGTTTATTTATTCTATTTGAACTCCTAAAACACTTATGAGACAAGAAAAGACTAAATCCACAACTCTAATTGACTACTATCCATCAATATTTCATGTAGAGGTCTTATAATTTGATCAAAGCCTAAGGGAAATGATGGAAAAGGCCTGATTAAAGGCACTACATAGCCACTTATATCCACTTTTAGCTCATATAAATGAGATCAAACACTAAAACATGACCTGCATAATATGACAAACTATTAACTGGCTGAAATCAGGACTTGATAAAGGAGAAAGTTTTACCACATATGAAAATTAAATCAATGTTACACTCTATACCAGAATATGGAATATAAAATAATCATTTTAATTCTCTTAAAACGTTATGAAGCTCAATCTTGGTAGAGTCTAGTCATGCCAAGAAGGGGATCCTTTTTGAAAAGTGGCCTAAAAACTTACATATATAGTAAATAGTAGAAATTAGCCAAGAGATTGGTGTTGAAAAGAGAAGAGAAGGTCAACTTCATGTCAAATGCAGTCCCATTTTAGCTTAATTTGATAACAAAGTCTTCAATATATCTCATTTGATGAAAAAACTTGCATGGACTTATCTTTTGCATTGGAACGAGGAATGGTGAGTCCCATTGACTTTGCCAACTCTCTTTACATGATGTTATACCATAAATTGGAAGATAACACTCACTTCAATGTGATTTTAAGTTCTTTAATTCCCTTATCTTGCATGAAAAGCATAGGAATATTACATGAATATAGTCAACTTGGAGTCATGAGCCCTTAAGACTAGTTAGCTACGTATTCTTTCCTTCATTGCAAGAAATGGCACTTTGAAGGATGAAAATGTGCATGGATCTCCATGTTAATATTATATATTCAGCATGAAAACTCCATGTGAGCTCTTTAATATCCATTTCAACACCAAAATCATCTTTGACTAATTGACCATTTAGGCCTATTACACCAAATAGGCCCAAAATCCTACTTATTGCACCTGGACTCCATGAAATCTATAACAAAATCTTGAAAACATGAAAAAAATATGAAATTTTACCTAGATCATCTCCTCCCATCATGATATAGGTGATTTTATGAAAGAAACTCTTGCCATTGAGTCAACAAGGTTGACTAGGTTCATTTTGTCCTATTTTCCTATATAGTGGTTATTTTAGAGGAGCCGATAGGGGAACTTATAGGCATATTTTTAACCAACTCATGATTTGAAGATGAATAAAAAGTCTCAGGATTTAACATCCATGGATTTATTTTCATGTAAACTATCTTGTACCTCATTTTCCATGTTTTTTCTCTAAAAAAGTTGATTTTTATCCTAACCAATATAGATCCATACAACAAATTGACATTTATAGAATCCTCTCTGATTTTAGTTGATGTTTGAAGAGGTTTTAGGTTGATCCAAAGTTTTTATGTGGTAATAAAAACCACTTTTCTCAAAATTGGTCACTATGAGGGTTTTAAAGGGTTTTATAACTAAAAATTCTTAAGATGATTCATGAAGTACAGACCTCCAAATATAAAATTCCATCCATGAATATGTATTACACTAATTCCATCAAAATACATAAAAATATTGGGTTCCCATGCAAAATATATGAAAATTTATTACGTGGAAGAAATCTACTTGTAGGGTTTTGCTTGCATTCTAGGCTACCAATGCTCTTAGAAATTGTTCGTAATTAACATCTCCTAAACCAACCTAAATTTTTAATTAATTTTAATTAAATATGGTTACTCAAATCATTCTATGTGTGTTTGGAAAAACTACTAATGTGTTGAAAGATATGAGCATCTGAACAGGTGGCTTCGAAAGGTGTCTGAAACTATAGAATTTGAATTTCACCTCATCGATGAAAATAACTCTTCCTTTGATTATCCATTCATAAAAACATCATCATGGGACCTGTACCATTCTATAAAATCACTCCTAAATTATCCTTTTTCTTGAAAAGAAAAAAATGCTTTTTTGCCTATGTTTGTTTACTTGAGTTAGCCTATATGAGGATGATTTTCATATGAATTTGAGTTTTTAAACTATTTAAAAGTATTATTATGATTAAAAAACATCATCCCATTCTTTTAAAACTCAAATAAACTTATCAACCTCTATGGCACCTCAAAATCCACCTAGAAACTTACCTACTCTAATGGTGACTTTGAATGGACATGCTAATGATTGTCACAAAATAGTGGGAACTTACACATATAAAAAGACATATCCAATGGAATGATGATATTTATTTGGTCATAAGTATGAGGTGTACCAATTTTAAATTAGTAAATTCATGAGTTGTTACCATAAAACTTCAAATTTCATTAAAATTTGCAAACTTGTCCTTCATAGTATATGATTTCATGCTAGGAGGTTGTGTTTTAATGTTTTAAAATTATATTAGAATTTAAACATAATATTTATGTTTGAATAGGATATTAATTTTTTTTATTCATCATTCCAATCCTCATTTTTTTATCTCCTTCAAGACCCTATCTTCTTCAAGAAGCCTATTTGACTATATGTCATCTTGTTATAAGGGGTGCCTCCGAAGCATAAGTGTGCCTAATAGTGATTTTGAAAATTAATTTACACCTTTCAAGGACATTTATCACATTTTAAACCCACCTATATTCCTTTCGTTTAGCATATATTTTTTCAAAATGTGATTTCTAGGCTTACACAGCCAAAGTCCGTACAAGCATATAGTAACATATCCTCATATCATGACCAAGAAGTGCCTTGGATCTCTTGACAAGTCTTGAATATGTACATGATCACTTTTTATGCTTAAAATCCCTTCATAGGTCTATGATTGACTATGTTCTTGACTTGACACTTGCAAGGATGGGACTGTGTTTTGGGTCTGACTTTGTATGGTTTTAAGTCTTGCTTGACAATGACTTTGGCTATGTTTTATGATAAATTTATTTCATGGCCTATTCATGATCTTTGAATTATTGTATAATTCAAATATATTCATGTATTGGACATAAAACAACTCAAAAGGCCACTTCTTACCCTTGTTTGATAGCTTGAAGGACCCTCTTAACTTCATGGTGGTTGTAGGTCCCTTTAGAGGTTACTTTTGACTATACTTGTGCTATTGAAACCTTCACACTATGAACTTAAAGAATTCATATCTTTAATTTTCCTCCTCCTTGTGACTTTGAACCATGAAAACACCTTAGGACACTTGTTACAATCTATTCATCCACTTGGAGGTATGTCTATACTTTCCCAACTCTAGGTGTCCTTTTCTTGGTGAATGACTATACTATTAGGTGTTTTAAATCCCTAAATACCATGAAATTGATGAATAATATCAATATTTTCTTTTTAAAACATCTTCCACATTCATACACTAGTATCACTTCTCTATCTTTTCTTTTATTACAGAACTTGTACTAGGTGCTTAACTATGCTAGATTTTGCCTATAACTTTAGGTGTAATTTTCAAGATATATGACTACCATACCTTACCAAAATGCAATTTCCATTTTATTACATAATTTATGATTATTTATTGAAACACCTAGCATAATTTGTGTCTCTAGCTAATTTTGATAAACACCTAAGCCTCTTATTTGACTATACTTTAATTTATAGGGTTTTATACAGATCAAGCCTATAGGTTGTGGTGATTTAATTGTGCTTGATGGAAAAAAATAAGTTTTCATATTTATAAAAATTCCCTCTCATTATCTCCAAACTTATTCATTAATCCTGATGGTTTCAAATCTGAAAACCCTTCCAAACTTAACTATCTACCCTCTTGGTCATATGCTACCCTTGAGCTGGATGTAGGTTATTTTTATGTTGGTTATAGGTTATCCTTTGAGGGATATTACTGTATTTATTTCCTTGATTCTCACTTAGATCCTCTTTTATCACTTTAATCTTATCATTTTCATGAAGTATGTCCTAAAACAAGCTTCATCTTTAGACCTCCCTACTTGATCACTTCTTTCATTTAGCTTGCTATGGATGAACTGTGTAAAAAAATGGCTATACATTTCTATTTACAAGGTGATTGATGATGGTATTTTATTTACACTTCATGTACTTTAAGATAATAATTAACATAACCAATATTTATCATATTTAGGCACATAACAGTGCTCTAGCTTATTCAAAGCTCTTGATCAATCCCTTGATGACCCAAAAACCTTATCAACTATCAGGTACAATCCCATAGGGAACTTTTAAGGCTTTAGGTGTCTCCTGAGATTAAAATTATGGATTATAGGTACTTGAATATTAATTCATGATTTATACCATTTGAACATTACTACCCTTAATGACTTTCCTTGAATATCAAAGCTTCCTTGAAACTTCACTACTAGTTGACCCCTACAACTTGGAGGTATGGTTGTAGGGTAGCATCTTTTGATTTAAAACTGACTGAGGTGTACCCTTGACTATGGTTTTAAGTTATTTATCTAATTATATTGTACATGAAAAATGATATCCTTTGTGAAAAGGAAACCTACTATGATCATGAAACCCTCTTTATAAATTGCCTTCTTTCTACAACTTGACTATTTTGGCCTATTGTAGACCTCATTTTCTGACTGAATATGATGTTGGCTTGATGTATGTACCTTTCCCATTCTTGTGGTGATATTTTTGGTTAATATTCTTACTTTATAAAGAAATTAAACTATGGAAAATGAGATGGTTAGAAGGGTGATGGGGTGACAAAGATGGTGAAACACATGCATGTAGATAGATGAAGCCAAAACATAGTAAGAAGATAGTGTATGATAGTGGGGTGTGGATGAATGGGATGAATGTGGGAAAGAAGCATGAAGAAGTATGAGAAGACTAAGATAAAGTTATATATGCAAACTTGGACACACCATACTCTCACCATATGAATTTATATGCCATTGGAGCAGGGCAACAGGCTGAAAATGAAACCTAGGACTTTCTTAAAACCTTAAAAGATGCTAGAAAACCTTAAACAATGATAAATTTTCTCTTTTGAGAGAAAAATATGGCTTCTTAGATGTGGAAACTTATGAAACTTTTAGGAACTTGATTTTATAACATGATAAAATGAAGGATACCTCATAAACACAGAATCAAGAAAGTTTGAGGCTTCCATCTCTTTCCTTGACTGTATAATTTCTCCTTGAAAGCATGTCATACTGTAGATTTGGACTCGCTATCTTTGATTATTATTTTGGACCTTGAAATGAAATAAAAATAGATGAATTAGGCCATGGAGAGTAATATTAAGCCCCTAATATTCTATAAAAACATGAATTTTATTGAAACACTGCCCAAGTGAGGAGAAAATGAGAAAAAACTGTTGCCTTTCTAGTTGTAAGGCTACAAAAAATGGCCTATCTTCAACTTAATGGTTCATGAGGGTGTAGAATTCAATTTTATAACCATGTTATCCATGAGGAAACTTATGAGTCTAGTTTATTGGCCCCAAAATTCAAACCTATACCTTATTTCTACAAACTATACCATCCTCAAACCTGCAAGTAGGTCACTATGTGCAAAGTACCAAAGTGCTTGTAGTGTAATGGTTTTGGGACTATCTTTATTTAAATCACCATGAAACCTTTGTTAAATATTTCATATGTATTAAAATTATTATTTACCACCTTGAATATATAGAATACATATGGTTCCATACTATGCTCTTGAAAAGTGAAGAAAATGGCTTACTTTTGGCCTATTATTGAAGTTTAAAATCTCCACCACCAAAGTAAGTTCATGATAAGGATATCCACAAGGATTTTTCATGTTTTATGATATAGGGGAATAATTTAAACAATTGGAAATAATTATGTGTTTATAGTCTTATCACATTCCTTAGAAGGCATTGGAGTCATTAGGTAGGTTTGTAGTCGATGTTTTTAGTCTTTGGAACTTTCCTGCCAAAAACTCCCTTTTTGAATATTTGAATTTATGTATGTGTAAGGAGAAGTTTTGTAGTTTTCAAAGAATTATATGTATTCAAATGTTATTATAGGGTCATGTGTGAGTATAAGTGGGTTTAAAATGGTGTTTCACATATAATGTCACTAGAAAATGGTCAAGACCAAAAATGTTGAAGGTAACCTTATTTGGAAAGTAATTGACATTAGGTGGTAGTTATAAAAGAAAGGTAGTTTATTGATTATGCAAGGATTTTTTTCTTGAAAGGAAGGTGAGTATTCTAGAGAGTTAGGTTATGAAGTAGAGAAGTTATTTAGGAGGATAAGCACAGAGGTACGAAGAGTAAAAATAATGGAGAATACTGATACCTTTGTATTCTGTTAAGAAGATGGAGTTCTTCATGTATATATTTTGAATCAATAAAGTTGTAATGTTTAAATCTTTAAATAAATTTATTTTTATTTATATTGAACATGTTGTATTAATCTAATTAGATGTATGGATTTCTCAAGATTTCATAATAATAAGTATTATATTGCTTAACATGGATAGATTGTGCATTTATAGGACTGAGTCAATACATATAACATTAAAACTAGGAGTTATTGCCCAATAACCTATCAAGAATGTTAATTTTCAAAGGGAGGTGTTTTTAATAAGTAAATAGGATGAAAAATATGTGCTCTATGAATATGTACTAAGTTTGTTTTCAATCTAGTTCTAATGTTCCATTGAAATCCTTGCATTCCCTTACTACAAGTAAGTTGAGTCTTCAAACCCTACAGATTATGAGGATGGAATGTGATTATGAGAAAATAAAATACATTTAAATGTTTCAATAGGTTTGATAAGGTATAAAGAAAAAATTATTGGATTTTTATCTCATGAGTGTAAGTATTTGATACAAATAAGAACAAGGATAAATGTTCTATGTATCCTATCTATATGTCAGTGTCAAGGATCTATGTAGGAATATTGTGTTTATTTATTAAATCCAAGAGGTTAACAAGTATTGAATTTTATGTTAGATATTGATGTTTTTAAATAAGTTATAAAGAGGGGGAAATAATTTTTAAATGTACTTCATATGTATTTATGTTTGAAACAAACAAGAACAAGGGCCCTAAGTATTGAAAATTGACCCTCTATCTGCTAGGATCAGTCAATGTATCATGGGGAATACATGAGGAGTAATACTTCATAGTGTAATAAAAATATAAAAAAATGTCACAATGTTTTTATACTTTTAAGGAAGTTTCAAAACCATTAGTAATTCCTGAATGATTCTAAACCCTACTATAGGTTTAACATAGACATGCTCAGTCATGTAAATCCTATAGAAATTTGTGATTTGGGTGAAGAGAGGGTTAATTAAAAAGAAATAAAGTTTTATAAAGATATGATAAAATTTAATATAACTTAAAATGGTCATTTTTATGTTATAAAGTAGAGGAGAACAAATAAAACCATTTTAATAGCCTCTCAGGCCTGTCTCAACCCAAAAACCCTAGTTTAAGGAAAAGTGTGATATCTAATAAACTAACTAATGAAATTTTGTGAAAACTTGTAGTCTAAAGGAATTTTTTTAGTTGATAGATAATATGAATATTTTTGACCAAAATTACATAATACATATGAAATATAGCTAAATGTGTTGACTACAGGGGTTAATTAGGCCTAGAAAGGCTAATTGCATAGAACAAGTGGCTACAAAAAGGTGTCTAGAGGAGGAATCAAACAATGAAACTTTGTGAAAAGATCAAAAAAGATAGAGGGTATTAAAAAATGCAAATGTTTTTTCAATTAATATTCCTTATCATCCATATTAGTCATATTTGATAAAAACAAAGGTTATAAGAAGTGAAGAGTGGTTGAGGGTTTGAAGATCAAAGTTGACAATTAAGCTTAAGGGAGGATTTGAAGACGATTGATTCAAGTTGTTGAAGATAAAAATAAATTTTCATCTTGATATAATGTATATGTGAATCCATGTTTAAGATTCCAAGAGATTGGACCAAAGAATCTATAGACTAATTGTGTCTAGAGTTGAGTTTAGGAGACCGAGAAGATGATTTGTATGAGATATGTGAATTCTTGAAAGCATATATGCAGAACATGATGGAAGAGTGAGAAAATGAATAATATATGAAATAGGACTAAGGAAAATGGTAAACTTAGTAAAGAGTTTATTGTAAAAACAAGTTTGTGAAGATTGCATGTATATGATTTGTTGGTAGGGATCAAAGCTTGATATAATAGAGTATGTGATTGATGATTTGCATCATTTTAACACCAAAAAATAAACTTTTCCATGATTTTGAAAATTGAAATTGGCATGTGGGAGGTTATTTGGGGTCCTTTTTGACTTATATTTGCATTTAAACACCTTTTCAAGTTATGAAACTTGGGACTTAAGTTAATATCATGTAATTGAATAGATTTAAAGATATTTTGACATGATTAATGACTTTTTTAACTCTAATTTTGTCATTTTAAAGACCAACATTGTCTTTTAAGGCCAATATACTTAGTTTTAGACTAGTTTGAATGGGCTTAGTAGTACTAGGAAATTTTTTGAACTATATAGGTTGGAATTTGGACTTTGAAAGACTAAATTACCAACATTTTTGTAGACTCACAGGGGTTGACCAACTTACTGGTCAAATTAAATCATCATATTTTAGTGACATTGGTAGACTAAATCATAAAAATTTCTAATTAATGACTCTTTATATTGGCAAATAGAATCTATTTGGGTTTTATAACACCTTTTCTGACTATGACACAACAAAATTGAAAGGAAACAACAACTAAACTAGGAAGCAAAGATAACTAATCTTAGTAAAATAGGAAAACATAATAAAAGGGAATTAGATTGTTGCTTGTGTTACTCACTTATTGAAACAAAGCAAAACTAGAAAAACTAATCTGAAGCAACAAGCTTTCTTCTAGGGTTAAATGGGAAGCTTTTTGGTCCACCATAGAACTTCGAAACATGCTTGTTTATTTTTTATAGTCTTTTCTTGTAGATAGGATCACTTATATGCCCATATCTTCTTGATAATGTAATTAGACCTCTTATCTCCATTCTTAGGTACATGGATTGAAGATATGGATTAAAGACCCAATCATACTACTCCCAAATCCATGTACTTTGTAATAACATCTTCAAATCTTCCTCATTCATGAACTATTGATCAGGATCATGTAGATCATATTGATGTATCTTTTTTTTCATATCTACAAGGTTGACCTCTAAGAGGGATGGAACTAATCTTGTGATGTTTTGAGGCCATTTGTGTTCATACTCATCTTTCAAAAGTAGAGAGATGTCTAAAATTCAAGAGAAAAGTTGATAACCATACATGAAATGCTCAAACATGTCATCTCCTAAGAAAACAACTACTTCTTACCTAGTGAAAGCACTAATCTCATCTTACAATAGAACACATTCAAATAAATAATTACCTAAATGAAATATTCCAAAAAAATATAAAGATTTGTTCTCATGAAATTGACGTATAATTGGAATTTCTTTAATGTGATCATAAGGCTGAAAATCATCTTTTGGTATCTCATATTGATCAATCAAAATTTATTCATCTTCAACATCAAGTTGATGACTTGGCCTACTCTAAAAATCAATTTGTTTTTCATCTCCTTGTCCTATTGGTGCTTTTATTTTGTCACTTTTCTAAGCTCTTGTTCTTCATGATGGATGGAAGCTATTTTGTGATCAATGAGTTTAAGGAAAACACCTTCAACCTATATAATTGGAGTGTTTTCCTCTTGGATTTCATCATCTACTCTAAGCTGATGTTTAATCACAATAACAGCTTATTTGACTTCATTTTATTGTACATCTTGTGAGATTGAATCAATCCCTTTAGTGATACTAAGTGTGTCTATGATGATGTCCTCCTTGTGATAATGCAATACTCTTTCATCTTCATCTATCTTAGCTATAATTTATTCCTTCACCTTGGATAGGAGAGGCTCTTTCTCCAATATTAACATAGTAGATCCCTAAAAGTACTCAATAAGATGAGAAGGATCCACAAAAGTAACCATATATATCTAATTTTGCTCATGAGGCTACTCTTTTTGAATCACCTTCACCTCCTCTCTCTTTTATACTATGTCTTCAATGGATTTTCATGAAGGAAAGGACTTTGTCTTTTGAGGAGGAGGACAAGAGGCTGAATGATCTCCTACTTACTCTTGATTTCAACATTTTGGCTTATGCTTGAATGTCCTTCTTTATCCATAGACTATTGTACCTGATTTCAAGTCATGAACTTGGGTTTAGGAAACTCTACTTCTATACTTATTCTTGCTATGGGTGAGAAAGAAGGAATTCATTGTTGTGTTTCCTTTATATCTACCATTAAATAGTGAAGTTATTGATTTATAAGCTCAATTTGATTGGTAAGATTAGCTTAAAAATCAAGAACTAGATCACTAGAGATCTCTTCCAACAAACTAGAAGATGTAGGTTTCTATATGGTCTACTGTACAACCTAAAAATTAGGCTTCTCATAACAAAGTTATTGAACTTTATGAGACCTCTCTTAAATAGAATTATAGGTAGGAAAGATAGGTAAGGCTTGGTTTGACTCCTAAGGGATATGATAATCTTTGGTTTTTTTATCATAAAGAGAAAAGGGCAGCTATATGGGAACATACTATTGATTATGATGAACCTAGGGTCTCTCATATACCACTAACCTCTTTTCAATGCCTGGTATTGGAGCTCCAATGTCTAGAATATCAAAACTAAACTTTGAATAACCTTACCTTATAAAAGATGAGCATACTTCTTTATCTTGATACAAAGTATCTCTCATGATTTGAATTTCATGCTTGGATATCTCTTGTCTATAAATTTTCTTAGTGTTTATACTTATCATTTGTTTCTCATAGCTAAATAAGGTTTGTTTAAAGCTTAACATGAACTCTTTTGGGATTTGATTAGGCTGATTAGGAGGATAAAAAGATTCATGAGGGCTACTATAGGACTGGTATGAGATTTGATAATGTTGATAAAGCTCTATATACTCATCATATAGCTGATATGGATCATGGTAGGGCTGATATCAGTCATGAGAATCATATTGAAAATGTTGAGAAGGAGAAACATGATGAAATTCTTCTCTATAGGTAGCCATAGCCTAAAAAATTATGAAGACAACTAAAATTATGAACAATAATATGTCTTTTACCTTGAGATAAAAAATAGAGGAGTACTAAAATCTAAATTTGGAGATGAATACGCTACAAACTATATACTCCAATGGTTGAATTTGGGTCCTATTGGGCATGCCAAAACTGTTAGCAACCCAAATAAAACCTAGCTCAAAGGCTTGATAGATTTCGTTCTAAAAGTCCTTCACACTTAGACTAACATTGGAATGATTTGAGCTGTAGGAAACTTAAACTCATACCAGACCTCTAGATTTTATTGAAGCTAGCTCCTCTAATGTATCACTTTGCACTGATTACTACTTACTAAACTACTAATTATTGGGATGAAAAGGGGGAGAAGGAAACTTAAAGATAAATCCTACTTTATTTTTGGTGATACACCTATATTTTTGGTTCATCCACTCTATTTGAGCTTTTAAGACACTGATAAGAGAAGTAAAGATTGAATCCATTACTCTAATTTACTCTTATGTATCAATATTTCATGTAGAGGTTTTATTAGTTGATCAAAGCCTAAGTGAAATGATGGAGTATGCATAATTTAAGGCACTAACCAGCCACTTATATCCACTATTAGCATAGACAAATGAGATCAAAAATTGAAACATGACCTACATAATATGATAAACTAGTAACTAGATGAGATCAAGACTTGTTAAAGGAAAAATTTCCACCACATATGCAAAAAAAAATGAATATTACACTCTATACCAGAATATGGAATCTAAAATAGTCATTTTATTTCTCTCAAAAGGTTACAAAGTTCAATCTTTGCATATTCTGGTCATACCAAGAGAGGGATCCTTTTTGAAAAATGGTCTGAAAGCCTACATATATAACAAAGAGTATAAATTAGCTTAGATATTAGAATTGGAAAGAGAATATAAGGTCAAATTCATGTCAACTAAATTCCCATTTTATTTTAATTTGATAACAAATTCTTCAATATATCTTCTTTTATGAAAAAACATGCATGGACTTCTCTTTTGCATTAGAACAAGGAATGGTGGGTCCCATTGACTTTATCAACTCTCTTTACATGATTTTATGCCATAAATTAGAAGATAAATCTCACTTAAAATTAATTTTAATTTCTTTAATGTCCTTATCTTGTATGAAAATCATGGGAATACTACATGAATATAGTCAACTAGACATGACTAGTCAACTTGGAGTCATGAGCCCTTAAGACTAGTTAACTACTTATTTGGTCCTTAATTGCATGAAATGGAACTTTTAAGGATGAAAATATGCATTAATATCCATGTTAATATTAGATATGTATCATGGAAACTCCATGTGAGCTCTTTTATATCCATTTTAATTCCAATACCATCTTTGACTAATTGGCCAATTAGGCCTATTAGGCCAAATAGGCCTAAAATCCTACTTATTTTACTTAAAATCCCTGGAACCTAACATAAAACATTTAAAACCTAAAAAATATGACAATAGACCTGTATCAAATCCTTCCATCATGAGATAGGTGATTTTGATGAAAAAAATCTTATCATTCAGTCAACAGGGTTGAGTAGGTCAAATTTGCCCCATTTTCCTATAGAGTGGCTATTTTGGAGGATATGGTAGGTGAAATTATAGGAATATTTTTGACAAATTTATGATTTAAATATGAAAAACAAGTATCAAACTTCAACATCCATGGATTTTTTTGTGTAAACTACCTTGTACCTCATTTTCCATGCTTTTTCTCTAAAAAGCTTAATTTTTACCCTAATCCATACAAATCCATACATAAATTTGGAATTTATGGAATCCTCTCTAAGTTAAATTCATAATTTGAGAGTTTTTAGGTTGATCTAAGGTGTTTAGATGGCAATAAAAAACACTTTTCTCAAAACTGGTCACTATGAGGGTTTTGAAGGGTTTTAAAGCTAAATCTTGTTAAAATGATTCATGAAGTACAGAACTAAAAATAAAAATTCCTACCATTAATATTTACTACACTAACCCCCTCAAAATCCATTAAAATATTGGGTTCCCATACAAAATATATGAAAAGTTATCATGTGGAGGAAATCTACCTGTAGGGTTTTACTTGCATTCTGGGCAACCTACACTCTTAGCAATTGTTCATAAATAACAACCCATCAAAAAACTAATATTGTTAAATAATTTTAATTAAATAATTTCCTCAAATCATTCTAAGAATGTTTATTTAAACTCTTCATTTGGCGAAAGATATGAACATCTAAACAGGTGGCTTGGAAGGGTGTCTAGAACTATAGAATTTGAATTTCACCTCATGGATGAAAATAAGTCTTTATTTGATTCTACCTACCTAAAAAAATAACATGGGGATTATAACATGCTATCAAATCAATTTTAAAGTATCTTTTTTCTTGAAAATTCAAAAAATGTCTTTTTGCCTATATGCTTATTTACTTGATTTGGCTTGCATGGGCATGGTTTACATATGAATTGGAGTTTTTACACTCTTTAAATGTCCTATTCTGATTTATAAACATCATCCTATGATTTTCAAACTCAAATATACTTATCAACCTCTGTGGCACCTCAAAACCCACCTAGAAACCTACCTCCTCCAATGGTGACCTTCAATATACATGTTGATGACCATCACAAAATAGCTCTCCAATGGAATTATGAGAGTTATATGGTCATAAGGATTATGTTTACCAATTTTCAAGTCTTATCCATGTGTTGATGCCATAAAAATTCAAATTTCCTCAAAATTGGTAACCTTGTCCTTGACTGGATATGCTTGTCTATGCTTTCATGCCAGGAGGTTGTGTTTTCATGTTTGATAATTATCTTGGGATTGAAACATGATATATATGTTTGAGTAAGCTACTAATTTTTTTAGTCATCATTTTGATCCACATTTTTTTATCTCCTTTAAGATCCCATCTTCTTCAAGAAGCCTATTTAATTGTATGTCATCTTGTTCTAAAGGGTGCCTCTAAAGAATAAGATTTATTGATAGTAATTTCCAAATGAATTTAAACTTTTAAATGACCTATGGTACATTTGAAACCCACCTATCTTCCTTTCCTTTAGCATATAATTTTTTAAAATGTGATTTATAAACCTATACATACAAAGTCCATACAAGCCTATTATAACATATCCTCATGTCATGACCAAGCAGTGCCTTGGATCTCTTGACAAGTCTTAAATATGTCCATGTTCACTTGATATTCTTAAACTACCTTCATAGGTTTGACATTGACTCTGTTCTTGACTTGACACCTTATAAGGATGGGATTGTGTTTTGGATCTAACTTTGTATGGCTATAGGTCTTATTTGATAATGACTTTGGATGTGTTTTATGAGAAATTGATTTCATGGCCTATTGATGATCTTTGCATCATTGTCTACTTGAAATATCTTTAGGTATTGGACATTAAACAACTCAAAAGGCCATTACCTACTCTTGTTTGATAGCTTGAAAGACCCTCTTAACTTCATGGTGGCTATAGGTCCCCTTAGAGGTTAATTGTGACTATAATTGTGATATGGAAACCTTCACTCTATGAACTTAAATAATTCGCATCTTTACTATTCCTTGTGACTTTAAACCATGAAAACACCTTAGGACTCTTGTTACAAGCTATTCATCCTCTTGGAGGTATGACTATACTTTCCCATCTATAGGTGTCCTTTCCTTGGTGAATGGCTATATTATTAGGTGTTTTAGATCCCTACACACCATGAAATTGATGAATCATATAAATATTTTATCTTTTAAAACATCTTCCTAGTTCATACACTAGTATCATTTCACTATCCTTTCTTTTATTATAGACCTTGTACTAGGTGTTTAACTGGGCTAGACTTTTCCTATGCCTACAGGTGTCCTTTTCAATATATATGACTAAAATACCTCACCAAAATATAATTTATATTAAATTATCTAATTTTTGATGCTTTCTTGAAACACCCAATACAATGTGTGTCTGTACCCAATGTTGACAAACACCTAAGCCTTTTTTTGACTATACTCTAACTTGAAAGGTTTTGTATAGATCAAGCCTATATATTGTGATGATTTGAATATTATTTATAGAAAACAAGAAGTGTGAATATTTATAAAAATTACCTCTTTTTGATCTCCAAACTCAGTCATTCATCCTAAGGGTTTCAAATCTAAAAACCCTTCCAAACTCAACTATCTACCCTCTTAGCCATAGGCTACCCTTGAGTTGGTTGTAGGTTAGTTTTGTGTTGGATGTAGGTTATCCTTTAATGGATATGACTATATTGTTGTCCTTGAGTGTCCCTTAGCTCCTATTTAACCTCATTCATCATATCATTTTCATGAAGTGTGTTTAAAACAAGCTTCATTCTTTAGAACTTACTTCCTAGTCACTTCTTGCATTCTAGATTGGTATGGATGAATTATGTATAATAGTGGTTATAGGTTACCTTTTACAAGGTGATTGATGATGTTTTTTTACTTAGGATTCAATTCATTTAATCTCTTGATGATCATAAACAAACTTCATAGTATTTAAGGACTTAGCAGTGCTCTAGGTTATTCAAAGCTCTTGAGCAGTCCCTTGATGACCCAAAAGCCTTATCAACTGTAAGGTAAAAGACTATATGGAACTTCTAGGGATTTATGTGTCTCTTGAGGTTTAAATGATGGATTATAGGTGTTTTAATATTCCTTCATGATATAGACCATTTGAACATTTTTACCCTTAATGACTTTCCTTGAATATCAAACCTACCTTGAAATTTCACTACTAGTTAACCTTGTAACTTGGAGGTATGGTTGTAGGGTAGCATCTTTTGATTGAAAATTGACTGAGTTTTACCCTTGAAGATGGTTTGAATTTCTTTATCTAATTATACTATACTTGTTTCATAATATCCTTTATCAACAAGAAACCTACTATGATCATGAAACCCTCTTGAGATATTGCTTTCTTTCTCCAACTTGACTATTTTAGCCTATTGTAATCCTCATTTTCTGATTGAATATGATGTTTTCTAGATGTATGTACCTTGTATATGCTTGTGGTGATATTTCTGGTCAATAATTTAACTTTATCAATAAATGAAATTATGGAAAAGGATATGGGTGGAAGGGTGATGGGGTGATAAAGATGGTGAAACACATGAGTGGAGATGGATGAAGCCAAAACATAGGAAGAATATAGTGTATGACAGTGAGGTGGGGATGAATGGGATGAAGGTGGGAAAGAATCATGAAGGAGTATGAGAAGACCAAGATAATGAGATATATGAAAACTTGGACACACCATCCTCTCACCATATGAATTTGGATGTCATTAGAGGATTGAAATAGGGTGAAAATGAAACCTATTACTTTTCTAAAACCTTAAAAGATGCTAGAAAACCTTAAACAATGCTAAACTAGATGTTTTAAGATTCTTTGAGAGAATAGGATGGCTTCTTGGATATGGAATATTATTAAACTTTGAGTAACTTGATTGGAGAACATGATAACATGAAGGAGACCTGAAAATACCAAATCAAACAAAATGAGGAATCCATCTCTTTCACTGACCATATAATTTCTCCTTGAAAGCAGTCATACTATAGATTTGGATTGGATATTTTTTATTTCTCTATTGGACCTTGAAATTAATGAATAAACATTGAAATATGCCATGGAGAGGAATATTAGGTCCTCAAGTTTCTGTAAAAATTTGAATTTTCTTACAAATCTACCTAGGTGAGGAGAAACTGAGAAAAAATGGTTGCCTTTTTCTTAAAAGGCTGTATAAATTAGCATGTATTAAAATTTATGGTTCATGATGGTGGAAAATATAATTTAAGAACTAATTGATCCATGAGGAATCCCTCTGATTCTAGTTTC
The DNA here is from genome assembly GCA_037957365.1 of Torreya grandis. NCBI lineage: Eukaryota > Viridiplantae > Streptophyta > Pinopsida > Cupressales > Taxaceae > Torreya > Torreya grandis. Next base: position 1,531,115 of record JARHVA010001192.1, on the reverse strand, counting down.
TTGGCCCTAAAATTCAGACCTGTATCTTCCTTCTTCAAATCATACCATCCTCAAACCTGCAAGCAAGTAACTATGTGTAAAGAAATAGAGCACCTATAGTAGAATGGTTTTAGGCCTATCTTGTTTTCAATCATGATGAAACATTTTATGGATATTTTTTATGTCCATATATTCATATTTCCTACCTTGTATGTATGAATTACATATGGATATGTATTATGCCCTTGAAAAGTGAAGGAAATAGGTTGTTTTTAGCCATTTATTGAATTTTAAAAGTTTCACCACCTAAGTAAGTGCATGAAAAGGATATGAACAAGGATTTTTAATGTTTTAACACCAAAAATAAAAATTTCCATGGTTTTTAAACTTGAAACTGGCACGCGGGAGGTGATTTGGGGTCATTTTTTACTTATATTTGCATTTAAACACCTCTTCAAGTTATGGAACTTAGGACTTAAGTTAATATCATGTAATTGAATGGATTTAAAGATATTTTGAAATCATTAATGATTTTTTTAACTCCAATTTTGACATTTTAAAGACCAAAATTGTCTTTTTAAGGTTAATATATTTAGTTTCAGACTAGTTTGAATGGGTTTATTAGTACTGGGAAATGTTTTAAACTACAGGGTTAGACCAACATTTCTAGGAACTCACATGGATTGACCAACATACTGGTTAGAAGAAATCACCAGATTTAAGTGACATTAGTAGACTAAAGCATAACAATTTTAACTTAATGACTCTTTGGATTGCCAAATAGACCTTGTTTTGGTTTTGTAATACCTTTTCTAGCTATGATATAACAAGATCAAAGGGGAAAAACAACTAAACTAGGAATCAAAGACAACTAATCTAAGGAAAACATGAAAACATAAAAAAATGGAAACATATTTTTACTTTTGATACTCACTTATTGAAACAAGCCAAACCTAGAAAAACTAACCTAAAGTAGAGAGCTTTCCTCTAGGGTCAAATGGGAAGCTTTTTATTCCACCTTGAAACTTTGAAACATGTTTGATTCCTTTTGATAGTATTTTATTGTAAATAAGATCACTTATATGCCCATGCCTTCTTGATAATGTAGTTGGGCCTCCTATCTCCATTATTAGGTACATATATTGAAGATATGGATCTAAGACCCAATCAAACTACTCTCAGATTTGTACTCTTCCTCATTCATGAACTTTTGATCATGATTATGTAAACTAGCTTGGTGTATCTTCTTTATCATATCTACAAGGTTTACCTCTAAGAGAGATGGATCTGATCGTATGACTTCTTGAGGCTATTTGTGTTCATACTTAGCTTACAAAAGTAGAGAGATGTCTAAAATTGAAGAGAAAAGTTGATAACTATGCTTGAAATACTCAAACATGTCATCTACTAAGAAAATAACTACTTCATTCTTTGTGAAATCACTCCTCTCATCTTACAATAGACCATATAAATTAAAGAATAACCTAAATGAAAGATGCCAAACAAATATAAAGACTTGATCTCATGAAACTAAGGTATAATTAGAATTTATTCATTGTGATCATGAGGCTAAAAATCATCTTTTGGTATCTTAGATTGATCAATCAAAATTTATTCATCTTCAACATTGAGCTGATGACTTGGCTTGCTCTAAAAATAAATCTATTCTTCATATCCTTGTGTTAATTGGTGTTTGTATTTTGTCACTTATAAAATCTCTTGTTATTCATGATGGATGAAAGTTATTGTGTGATCAATGAGCTCATAGAAAATACCTTTAGCCTATACAATTGGAGTGTGTTCCTCTTGGATTTCATCATCTACTCTTAGTTGATCTTTAATCATAGCAACAACTTCTTTGACTTCACTTTCTTGTATAACTTGTGAGATTAAATCAATCCCTTCATTGATACTAAGTGTTTCTATGATGATGTCTTCCTTATGATCATGTAATACTCTTTCATCTTCATCTATCTTAGTTTCAAGTTCTTCTTTCACCTAGCACAAGAGAGGGTCTTTCTCTAGGATTGGCATAATAGATCCCTAAAAGTAGTCAATAAGATGAGAAAAGTCCATAGATTTAACCATAGATACCTAATTTTGCTCATGAGGGTACACTTTTTGAATCAGCTTCACTTCCTCTCTTAGCTTCACTATTTCTTAAATGGCTTTCCATGAAGGAAAGTACTTTGGCTTTTGAGGATAGAGGACTAGAGGCTAAAAGATCTCTTTTTTGCTCTTGATTTTAGCATTTTGGCTTATGCTTAAATGTCCTTCTTTCTACATAGACTATTGTACCTAGTTCTAATTCATGAACATGGGTTTATGAAACTCTACTTCTATACTTTCTATTGATATGGGTGAGAAAGAAAGAATTCACTGCTATGTTACCTTTGCATCTACCATTGAATAGTGAAGATGTTGATTTGCAAGCTCAATCTAATTGGCTAGATTATTTTCAAAATCATGAACTAGATCACTGGAGATATCTTCCTAAAAAATTGAATATTTATGATCCTATATGGTCTATTTTACAACCTAAAAATGATACTTCTCATAGTAAACTTCAACTTTGTAAGACTTCTCTTGGATAGACTTCTAGGTAAAATAGATAGGCAAGGCTTGGTTTGACTCCTGAGAGCTATGATAAACATTGATTTGCTAATCATAAAGATAAAATAGTAGCTCTATGGGAACATACTATTGATTATGATGACCCTATGGTTTCTCATAAACCATTAACCTCTCTTTAATGATTACTATTAGACCTCCACTGTCTAGAATATTAACACTAGACATTGAATGAACTTACCTTATGAAAGATGAACATACCTCTTTCGCCTGATAAAAATTAGCTCTCATGCTTTGAATTTAATTCTTGGAGATTTATTGTATATGTATTTTCTTAGTGTCTATGCTTATCATCTATTTTTGATAGCCAAACAGGGTTTGTTTGAATCTTGAGATGGACTATTTTGGGACTTGATTGGGTTGATAAGAAGGATATCAAGATTCATGAGGGCCATTATAGGACAATTATGAGCTTTGATACTATTGATAAAGCTATATATACTCATCATATGGTTGATATGGATCATAGTAGGGATGATATGGGTCATGAGTATCATACTAGAAATTTTGAGAAGGAGAAGAATGATGGAATTATTCTCTATAGGCTGTCATACCCTAGGAAATCATGAAGACAACTAAAATTATGAACAATAATATGTATTTTAACTTGAGATAAGGATCAAAGGAGTAATATAAACTAGATTTGGAGATGAATATGCTACAAAATATGTAGTCAAATGGGTGAATTTGGATGCCATCAGGCATGTCAGAATTGTTAGCAACCTAGATATCACCTAGCTTAAAGTCTTGATAGATTTGGATTTGAAATTCCTTCACACTTGGACTAACATTGGAATGATATGAGGTGTGAGACACTTGAACTCAAACTCGGCCTCTATATTTTGCTAAGGCTAGCTCCTATGATGTATTACTTTGCACTACTTACTAAACTACTAATTATTGGGATGAAAAATGAGAAAAGGAAATTGAAATGGAAATCATACTTTACTATTGGTGATACACCTATATTTTTGTTCATCCACTCTATTTGAGATCTTAAAATACTAATAAGATAAGTAAAGATTGAATCCATAACTCCCATTAACTCCTACACATTAGTATTTCATGTAGAGTTTTTATCATTTGATCAAAGCCTAAGGAAAGTTATGGAATAGGCCTAATTCAAGGCACTAACTAGCCACTTATATCCACTATTATCTCATCTAATTGAGATCAAACACTAAAACATGACCTACATCATATGGCAAACTAATAACTAGGTGAGATTAGGCCTTGATAAGAGAGAAAGTTCTACCACATATGAAAATCAAACAAATATTACACTTTATACCATAATATGGAATCTAAAATATTCATTTTATTTCTCTCAAAAGGTTACAAATCTCAATCTTGGTAGAGTTTGGTCATGCCAAGAGAGGGATCTTTTTGAGAAAGGGCTTGAAAACCTACATATATAGCAAAAATAAAAAATTAGCAAAGAGATTAGAATTTTAAAGTGAATACAAGGTCAACTTCATGTCAAATAAAGTCTTAATTTAGTTCAATTTGATAACAAAGTCTTCAATATATCTCCTTTGATGAAAAAACTTACATGGATTTCTCTTTTGCATTGGAACAAAGAATGGTGGGTCCCATTGACTTTATCAACTCTCTTTGTATGATGATACACCATAAATTAGATGATAAATCTCACTTAAAATTTATTTTAAGTTCTTAAATTTCCTTATCTTTCATGAAAATCATGCGAACATTTCATGAATATAGTTAACTAGTCATGACTAGTCAACTTAGAGTCATGAGCCCTCAATACTAGTTAACTGCATGTTTGGTTCCACATTGAATGAAATGGAACTTTTAAGGTTGAAAATTTTCATGAATATCCATGTTAAAATTAGATGTATATCATGGAAACTCCATGTGAACTCTTTGATATCCATTTCAATGCCAAAACCATCTTTGATTAATTGACCAATTAGGCCAAATAGGCCTAATAGCCTACTTATTTCACCTAAAATATATGACACCTAAAAAAAACCTTTAAAACCTAAAAAATATTACATTATACTTTCATAAACTCCTCCCATCAATAGATATGCTTTTTTTATGAAGGAACTCTTACCATTCAGTCAACAGGGTTGATTAGGTCCATTTTGCCCTAGTTTCTTGTAGAGTGGCTATTTTAGAGGAGATGATAGGTGAACTTCTATGCATATTTTTTACCAAATGATGATTTTTGAATGAATAAAAAGTCTCTATATTCAATTTTTATGGATTTGTTTTCATGTAAACTACCTTGTACCTCATTTTACATGTTTTTTTCTCCAGAAAAAATTGATTTCTATTTTCAATCATTTTTCTCCAAAAAACATGATTTATGACCTGATCCATATAGATAGATACATAAAATTGGAATTTATGGAATAATATCTAAGTTTAATTTATGTTTTAATAGGCTTCAGGTTGATCCAATGTATTTAGAAGGCAATAAAAGCCACTTTTCTCAAAACTGGTCACTATGAGGGTTTTGGAGGGTTTTACAGCTAAATATTCTTAAATTTTTTTATAAATTATATAAATCCAAATATAAAACTACTACCATGAATATTTATTACATTAAACCCTTTAAAATACTTTAAAATATTGGGTTTGCATGCAAATTATATAAAAAATTATCACATTGAGGAAATCTGCCTATAGGGTTTTACTTACATTCTAGGCTACCTACTCTCTTAGAGATTATTCATAAAGAAAAACCCCTATAATAACCTAAATTATTAATTAATATTAATTACATTGGGGTCCTGAAATCATTCTAATATCATTTGGAAAAACTCCTCATGTGGTGAAAGATATGAACATCTGAACAGGTTGCTTGGAAGGGTGTTTGGAACTACAAAATTTGAATTTCACCTCATGGATGAAAAAAATATTCTTGTGATTCTACCTACATTAAAAAATCATAATTTGGACTATAAAATTCTATAAAATCACTCTAAAATTATATTTTTTCTTGAAAATTCAAAAAATGCCTTTTTGCCTATATGCATGTTCACTTGATTTAGCCTATATGGGCATGGCTTGCATATGAATTAGAGTTTTGAGAATATTTAAAGGTATTATTATGATTTATAAACATAATACCATAATTTTCAAACTCAAATTAACTTATAAACTTCTATTTAACCACTAAACCCACCTGTAAACCTACTTGCTCCAATGATGACCTTGAGTGGACATGTTGATGACTGTCACAAAATAGTGGGCACACCCACTTGTCAAAATATATTTACAATGGAATTATGAGATTTATATGGTCATAATTATTATTTTTACCAATTTTAAAGTCTTAAATCCATGTGTTAATGCCACAAAAATTCAAGTCTCCTTGAAATTGGCAACCTTGGCCTTAATTGTATATGCTTGTTTGTGCTTTCATGCTAAGAGGATGTGTTTTCATGTTTGATAATTATATTGGGTTTTAAAAATTATATGAAGGTTTTAATAGGATACTAATTTTTTCAATCATCATTCCAATCCTTATTTGTTATCTCCTTCAAGACCCCATCTTCTTCAAGAAGTTTATTTGACTATATGCCATCTTGCTCTAAGGGGTACCTCTAAAGCATAAGAGTGCCTGATATTAATTTTAAAATGAATTGACACCTTATAAGGACCTATATCACATTTTATACCAACCTATCTTCCTTTCCTTTAACATAATTTTTTTCAAAATGTGATTTCTAGGCTGACACAGCCAAAGTCCATATAAGTTTGCTATAACATATCCTCATTTCATGACCAAGTAGTGCCTTGACTCTCTTAGAAAGTCTTAAATATGTTGATGATCACTTGATATTCTTAAAACACCTTCATATGTATATCATTGACTATGTTCTTGACTTAACACCTTGTAAGGATGGGACTATGTTTTGGGTCTGACTTTGTATGGTTGTAAGTCTTACTTAACAATGATTTTGGCTATGTTTTATGAGGAATTGATTTCATGGCCTATTTATGATATTTTAATCATTGTATACTTAAAATATCTTCATTTATTAGACATAAAACATCTCAAAAGGTCACTACCTACCCTTGTTTGATAGCTTAAAGGACCTCTTAACTTCATGGTGGTTGTAGGTCTCCTTGGAGGTTACTTTTGACTATGCTTATGTTATGGAAACATTCACAATATTAAATTAAATAATTAATATATTTACTAATACTCATTAATTTTAACCATTAAAACACCTTAGGACACTTATTACAAGTTATTCATCCACTTGTAGGTATGACTATATTTTACCAGTTGTAGGTGTCATTTTCTTGGTGACCGACTGTACTTTTAAGTGTTTTAAATCCCTAAAAACCATGAAATTGATGAATCATATCAAAATTTTCTCTTTTAAAACATCTTCATTGTTCATACACTAGTATCACTTCACTATCCTTTCTTTTATTATAGAACTTGTACTAGGTGTTTAACTATGCTAGATTTTTCCTATGCCTATAGATGTCCTTTTAAGATATATGACTACCATACCTTGAAAAAATACAATTTCCAAATTATTCTATAATTTATGATGTTTTATTGAAACACCTAATATAATGTGTCTCTATAGCCAATGTAAACAAACACCTAAGCCATGTGTTAGACTATACTAGAATTTGTAGGGTTTTATATGGATCAAGCCTATAAGTTGTGATGCTTTGACTATACTTGATGGCAAACAAGAAGTGTGAATATTTATAAAAATTCCTTCTCATAATCTCCAAACTCAATCATTCATCCTTAGGGTTTTAAATATGAAAACACTTCCAAACTCAACTATCTGACCTCTTGGCCATAGGCTGCCCTTAAGCTAGTTGTAGGTTAGTTTTGTGTTGGTTGTAGGTTATCCTTTGAGGGATATGATTGTATTTTTGTCCTTGAATCTCCCTTATCTCCCATTTTACCTTATTAATCATATAATTTTCATGAAGTGTGTCCTAAAATAGTCTTCATATTTAGTCTTCCCTGTTTGATCACTTCTTACATACTAGCTTGGTATGGATGAACTATGTAAAATAGTGGTTGTAGGTTTCCCTTTACAAGGTGATTGATGATGGCCTTTGACTTAGGATTCATATCCTTTAAGCTCTTGATGAACATAACCAATCTACATAGTATTTATTCACTTGACAATGCTCTAGGTTCTTCAAAGCTCGTGATTAGTCTCTTGATGACCCAAAACCCTTATCAATTATAAGGTATAGGACTATGGGGAACTTGTATGGATTTAGGTGTTACTTGAGGTTAAACTGATGGATTATAGGTTCTTGAATCTTCTTTTATGGTTTATACCATTTTAACATTGTTACCTTAATGAATTTTCTTGAATATCAAACCTCCCTTGAAACTTCATTGATAGCTGACCCCTACAACTTGGAGGCATGACTGTAGGGTAGCATATTTTGAATGAAAACTAACTAAGCTATAACTTTGAATATGGTTTAAAGTTCTTGATCTAATTCTAATATACTTTATTAATTATATCCTTTATGAACAAGAATCCTATTATGATCATGAAACCCTCTTAAGATATTGCCTTCTTTCTCCAACTTGACTATTTTGGCCTAATGTAGGCCTCATTTTCTGGCTAAATATTATGTTTGCTTAATTTATGTACCTTTTCTATGCTTATGGTGATATTTTTGGTCAATATTTTTAATTTATCTAGCAATTAAAATATGTAAAATGATATGGGTGGAAGGGTGATGGGGTGATAAAGATGGTGAAACACATGAATGGAGATGGATGAAGCTAAAACATAGTAAGAAGACAATGTATGATAGTGAGGTTGGGATGAATGGGTTGAAGGTGGGAAATGATCATGAAGGAGAATGAGAAGACTAATATAAATAGATATATACAATTTTGGACACACCATACTCTCACCATATGAATTTGGATTCCATTGGAGGAGGGAAATATCTTGAAAATGAAACCTAGTACTTTTCTAAAACCATAAAAGATGCTAGAAAACCTTAAATAATGCTAAACTAGCTTTTTTGAGATGCTTCGAGAACACATGATGGATTATTGTCTAGGGAAGCTTATTACACTTTTATTAACTTGATTGGAGAACATGATAACATAAATGAGACCCTAAAAACACAAAATCAAGAAAATTTTAGGCTTCTATATCTTTACTTAACCATATAATTTTTCCTTGAAAGCATGCCATATTGTAGATTTGGACTAGTTATCTTTGATTGCTATTTTGTAACTTGACATACATGAAGAACATATAGAGGAGGACATGGAGAGGAACTAGGTCCCAAATATTCTATAAAAACTTGAATCTTCTTGAAACTCTACCTAGGTGAGGAGAAATTGAGAAAAACTAGTTGCCTTTCTAGTTGCAAGGTTGCCTAAATTAACCTATCTTCAACTTGATGGTTCATGGGGGTAGAGAATATAATTTAATAACTATTTGACCTATGAGGAATCCATATGAGTCTATTTTATGGGCCTCAAAATTTAGATATGTACCTTCCTTCCACAAATCATAACATCCTCAAACCTACAAGTAGGTCACTATGTGTAAAGTAGCAGAACACTGGTAGTGGAACTATTTTGACCCTATCTTGCTTTCAACCACCATAAAACATTCTATAGAGCACTGATATGTCTATATATTTATTTCCTTGGATCTATGTAATACATATGGATCCATACCATGCTCTTGAAAAGTGAAGGAAATGGCTTGCTTTTGGCCTTTTATTGAAGTTTAAAAGCCCCACCACCAATGTAAGTGCATGACAAGGATATGCATGAGGATTTTTCATATTTTATCACAAAAAAAATTTCCACACTTTTCAAACTTGAAATTATCATGTGGGAGGTGATTTGGGGTCATTTTTTACTTATATTTGCATTTAAACACCTTTTCAAGTTATGGAACTTAGGACTTAAGTTAATATTATGCAATTGAATGGATTTAATTATAATTTGACATGATTAATGACTTTTTAAACCCTGATTTTGACATTTTATAGATCAAAATTATTTTTTAATATCAATATATTCATTTTTGGATCAGTTTGAATGGACTTAATAGTGCTTAAATTTTTTTGAATTATAGGGGTTAGAATTTGGCCTTGAAAGGCCAAATTACCAATAAGAAAATCTACCATGGAATTGTCTTTATCTTTCTTATATGTGATCTCATACTAATATCCCATGAGTTTGTTAACCCATTTATGTTGTGTTGATGATGACACCCATTATTCCATGGAGTATTTCAAACTCTGGTGATCGATTTTAATGCAAAAATGATGCCCAAGTAAGTATGGCCACCATTTTTGTACTACATGCATAATTTCCATCATTTCCTTTTCATATGTAGACAAAGATAAATTTTATCTATAAAGGGATTTACTAGTGAAACCAATGGGTTGAGCCTCCTTGAGAATAACAACACCTAGACTATTGTCATAGGCATCACATTTGATGGTGAAATTTTTGGTGAATTTTGACATGGCCAAAACTAGTGTGTTATACATAATTTATTTGAGTGCAACAAATGCCTGATCAGTTGCAACATCCCATGTGAATGCATCTTTATTCAATAAGGAAGTCAAAGGAGACATGATATTTTCATAATACTTGAAAAACTTGAAGTAATATCCTTTAGGACCTAGGAATCCATGAAGGCTCTTAAGGGTTGTTAGCTAAAGCTAATGTTACATGGTAATTTTTTTTTGGATCCATGTGAACCCCATCAGCTAAAAGAATGTGCCCTAGATATTAAAAAATTTATTGACTAAAGGAACACTTGGATTGATTTGCACATAATTGATTATCTGATATAATTTGTAATGCTTTTTCAAGATGTTGGAGATGCTCAACCCATGTGTGGTTGTAGATCAAAATATAATTAAATAAAACCAAAGTAAGTTGACAGATGAAATATTAAAATATTTTATTTATTATTGCCTGAAATGTTGAAGGGGCATTTGTAAATCCAACTAAAATAACCAAGAATTCATAATGACCATCATGAGTGTGAAAGGTAATGTTTGGAAGTATTGTCACTTGGATTTTAACCCATTGAGGAGATGTATTAGATATCCTCATCCAAGTGGCACAATTGAAACAAATCTAAGATTCAGGTGAGCCTAAGAATGAGGTGAATCTCTAGATAGGGTTAGCTCCCTTGATGTACCAATTGTAAACCACTACTACACCTAACAGTTGTGAGGGAAAAGGGACATATAAAACTAAAATAAAACTATTTTAAAATATGTGATACACCAAATTATTTGATGACTACCAACCAACTTCATGCTACACATGAGAACAAGGGACTAATAAAACATACACTTCTCTAATATACATCTTATCACATCAGTGTTTCATTATGAAGGTTATGATGAATTTTTAGGTTAGGATGAATATACAAGAGGTCTAAAATGGCACTATTTGAGTAGGTTAACTCACTAAACCTTGAAACCTCATAATATACTTCACATTACCTGCAAGAAGAAGCTTTCAAACTATAAATAAGTGAGAGAATGAGATAACCATGCTAAGGAAATAAGAGTAATAATTTATGCAAAATCAAACATTAAAAATGAAAACACTAAGAATAGTCATGGAAGAGGTAAAAATTATTAGTCTTTATTGATCTATGGTATGTAAATGAGTAGGTATTTTCCATACTTAGGTGGAGCATAAGTTACAAAGGCCAAAATGGATAGTTCTTATAGAACCTGAGATAGATAGGAGAAGAGATAAGTAAAAAGTTCATAATCACACTTTTAAATATGATAAAAGTAGTTAAATATTCATGAGAAGAAGATGTGAAATGAACCATGCAATGTAGAGAAGCACAAGTGTCACCCAAAGTCATGAAACTCTTGAAAAGTGGCATGAAACTCCTCGTGTTGGCTCAAAAAACTACATTCATCATCCACACCTATTTAAACATCCCAAAATGATTTTGGATAGGTCTAATTATTGGAATTATAGGGAAGGATTATATAAATGCTTCTCTATTCATTTTTTGTAGTCTTGGTCATCTGTAATCATCTAGAAATGAGCTATCACTACTTGCACTCAAAGAAAATCCTCTTTCAGTCACCCCTCACACTTGGCCTTAAAATTGGATTTATTTTTCCATAAAAATTAATGAGATGGAGTGGATGACACTTATAAATAATCTCCATGGCCTTATACTACTTAGGTAGACCTTAAAATTCATCCACTTGGAGTTTTTCATCCTTCTCACTACCATGTTAACTATGACAATTTCGATTGACTAAGATGAGATCTCTAGTATAAAAAATTAGGAGTTTTTAAAAGTAATTAAATGGAAATATGTATTTATATTAAGTCCTAATATTTTCTTTCAAATTTATTTCATCTCTTGAATATTTTTAGAACTCGCACAATGCACAAAATAGTCAAAATAAGCCATTTTGTACCTTGTTTTTATAGATTCCATACAGCTAATATTAATGGTATGGATATTTAATAATTATTATAAAAACTTGAATCACTTTCCTTATCATTATGTTCCATTTGGATTCATCTCCAACCTTATTTTCCCAATCTGGTCCTTCTAAGGGTTTAACAAGGGTTTTGAACAATTTTGACCTTTAGTGATGTTTCATAAATGTGTGACATCAAAATCTCAACTTAATGCCACAAAATTTATGTTTATTAATCTATATAATTCCTCAAAACTTCATTTACCTCCATGAAAAACCTTCAAGGATATGTGATAACTCAAAGTTGGTCTATCAAGCCTTTTCCCCACTTTGCACAAGCTTGAATTGTCTCAAAGTCCAAAATTGACATTTTCATGGATTAATTTGAATATAAATATCTCAAAAAAAAAAATACTTCCATAAACATTCCAAAATTTATTATAAATCTCACCTACGTTATAAATGGAAGTGACCTTTCATTTGGGATCTAGGCATAAACCTACATAATAGCCCTGCCTATAAATTTTTAGAGTCTAGGTCATCACGTTGGTATTTATCCATATATTATAGTTTATCATGTTTTTTACACTAATTTCACATATATTTTTACCTTATATAATGTCTCATTGGCCCTTTATCTCATCCCTTCCTCTCCATTCTTTAAGACTATAGGTTTCTGCATAAAGGGAATTGCCCTTTGTTTGAGACAAAACAAAGGGCACTTCCCCTATTCACTAAGATAAGGTGAAGGTTTTATGAGATTAATTAATAAATAAATAGGTTATGTACCAATTTTAATCACTTAACTAGGTTATTTTACCACTAACTTCTATAAAACCCAAGACAGACTATGCAAAAGAGAACTATGCATAATATTTTGATGTGGATTGAGTATGCATGATTGGAGCCCTATATCTAATTTTTATAGTATCATGAGGGTATTTGAGATGTTTTAAACCATGATGAGAACATTTAAAATGTTTTACAACTCTCATATTCCATGCTTACATATTGAAACATTTTCTTACTTAGTCAGTTCTGATTGGTAAGCGAACCTTATTTGTATGCTTCCCCTCTTTGTAGGTGAAAATAACTTTATTGGAGATACTTAAATTGATATGGGGTCCTATTATAACCATAAAATATATCCCATGTTTTTTGGAGTCACCCATGCTATGTATTTGGTATGCCAAAGACTTAGAATAGTCCGTAACTAAGTCACTATCAGCATATAGTCACTTACAACAAACTATGTTGGAGCCATCAGGACTTCTAGGTGTAGATTTTACATTTGAAAACATGTTATGATGTTTTGGATATTATACAAGGTCTTTAGGAAGCAATTTATTATCTGATATGTATCTCCATATTCATAGGTTTCATGTTCAATCTCTTATTATGCATTTGTATGGATTTACAGTCTATTATACATCCACTTCCAGGTAAGAGATACCTGTAGATGCATATAGACCTAAAAAAAAACACTAAGAAACTCCTAATGGTATTTATTCCCATTATTACTCCTTTCATGGACTAGAACCTTGCTTATGGAAGCATGTTCTAGTATTGCAACATTAGGTTGAAAAGATCCCTTAGGTTCAAATCCTGTAGATAATATTGAAGGTGTTTAGTGTTCTAATAAAAACCTTGAGGCCACCCAATAACCATCTTCCACTAATCCTCTTGACTTAGTTATTTGTATGGATATTTTCTAATGATAAGTATATAATACAAATCCATTAGGATGCCTCAATAGTCCTTATATCTATATTTTGTGCTACTAGCCAAATGGCCCAGACCTCTATTTTCTTGTTTTAGGTAAAATGGTCCCTAAACCTACAATCATTGTCTTTGAAAGTGATTTTAAACTCCATTTACCAAACTATTCCTTAAATTAGGTATTACATGTCAAAATCATAGTAAGAATTTAAGGAGGGTGTCACCATTTGTTTCAAAATTTTCATAAGAGTACTTTCATGCTCTGTTAATGCCACCTATAGGTGGATGTTTTCATATACAGGCAGTGATGTGAGTTTAGGTAGTGCACAAGATATACATGATTATGATTAGTTATATAACTACACCAAGTATCCAAATTCAATATTATTAATCCTAAAATATTTAAACACCCATAAAATTCCCCATATTAACATGACATCACCAAGGAGACTCCTATAGGTGAATATTGAGTTGTATGTAAGCAGATTATGAGTTTTGGCAGTGAAGATGAGTTTGACTCTATGAAAAAATTATTTCCCTTAAAAATAATTAAATTATGGATGATTATATTAAAGGACTTGAGGCCAACCTATAAACCACATTTCTATGTTTGAAACTTTTCAAATACCTATAAGTACACATTCCAATGGTAGACTATATGCAAATGTTATACCTAACTACATAGTCCCTCTTTCTTTCACTATATGGAAGATTAAATTACTAAATCATGATACTAAAAGATAAACCAAGTCATTAAAACCTTCATCACACCTCTGTGAACATTCCATATAGTTTTTGTGCATGTGCTTCACCATGATTACAAGTAAAAGTGAGCAAAAAGTTAATTATATGGTGTTCATTACTATACCCTTATGAATCATTACCTTGGAGAATGAGATTTAAAGGTGAGGGGTTAAGAGGAAATTGAAAACCAAGTAACAAACTTATTTACTCCCCTTGGATCACTTCTAAAGCATGAAAATCTTGAAAATGGTGGAAACCTACCTATTACATAGAAAAGTGTCTTCACATGAAATCTAAGATACTTATCCCATCAATACACTTTGAAATGATATAAAAAACATGGAGAGAATTATATTATTGATTCAAAATCCTCTATAATCAATCCTAATAGTTGGATTATATGGAATCATCCAAACAATAGAAAAACCTATAAGGTTCACATATTTTTGAGCAAACTAGATATGCCAACTTCATGATGATGGTTCATAAAGCACATGCCAGCATTCTTAAAAATATTGTTATGGAAATGAATCTATATAATTTTAATTTCACCTGCCAAAATCATTTCATATAAAAGTTCTCCAACTATTTGTATGAATCATAAATCTAATAACCGGTTCTATGTGTTTAGAAGGGAAAATAAGGAGTATAATGGTTTTAGCTTGAAAATGGCACTTACAAAGCATTTAAAACAAGGAATTTAGATTTAGGAAGATAGAGATACAATCCATGGCATTATCCCATGTGTCATCTTCCCCCATGGGCCGTACAAGTTCCAAGCTCTTCTCTTTTCCCAAGAAAACAACTCTTTTTTTGAAGAACCTATCACTTTTAGTTATTAATGGTTAATTAAGGCATAATAAGACACATGTCACGTGACATCACCCTTTTTACACCTTCACACTTCCCAAAGAGGTCTTATAACTCATTTAATGCTCATTTTAACCCTCAAAATAACTCAAAAGGACATAAGGACTAAAATGACTAATGACAAAGGATAATATAACATGAAATCACACTATATAACCTATAATACACCTTAATACATAATATTAAACCCCTTAAAAACCTATAAATATCAAGTTTTTACCTATAGGGGTCCCAATTTGACCTATAAGGTCAAATTTGGCCAACAAAATGGTAACTCATATGGGTATCATGCTTGATATGCTAACTAGACCAATAACTTTATTAGTCCATTAGGCTTAGGGAGTCATCTAAAGTTTGGAACACACGAGAGGAATTTAACCATAGATAACAAACTAGATCAAGACAAGACTAATTGACTACCTCAACCACACAAAACAAAAGACACACATAAAGTAAAGAAAACACACTAACAAGATACACATGTTCTCAAAGGACTTAGGGAAATTAAAAAACAAACCACTATATACAACTAATAATTAATCATACCTCCCTTTTCAGGATCAAAAGGAAAGTTCCTTACATCTTCTTCTTCATGAGATGAATGATAGTGCCAAACATGTTGCTCTTTGGATTGGATACTTGATGGATCAGACTTATTTCTTAACACTTAACTTGTTATGATTTCAAGTAGACCATATTCAAATAGGTCTCCAATGTAAAATTATTCCTCTTGGTCTTGTACAGATACCTCATATTATTGCTCACTTTTCATTTCATCATCAACTTGCATCTTCTTTGTAGGCATGATTTCAAGAGGAGTGGTTTCTTGTTCCTTGGAATATTGAGGCCAATAAAATCTTTTTTTGACCTCAAAAGGCTGAGTTGAACTTTGGTTTGGCTCTTCTTTTACATTTTTAAAAATGTCATCTTGTTTACCGTCACTTACAATCAGCTCTAAGGAAGTTATAGACCCCTTAAGATATTTAAAATAATTACAAATGATTTCAAACCAATGCCACAAGTCCTCATCTTATTTTTTATCAAAACAATTAAGGGGAAAAATAAGATAAACTCCTTCATCCTCTTCTTTATAATCCAAAAAGACTTCATCCAAGATTTCTTCTTTGACACAGGGAAGGCATTCTTCATTATCAACCAAATAAGAAGAATTAAAATAAGGACTCACCTCTTATTTAGAATTTAGTACCTCTTGGGGTCTCTCAAGGTGTATCTCAGTTATAATAAACTTAATTTTCTTCTCAAGTTCTGTTTGATATTCTATCTCCTTCTCCTTGTTCATTATGCCAAGACTAGGCATCTTAAAATCAGGTGACTTAACCCAATGAGGATTCTAAGGAGTTACACTTTATTTAATCAAGAGTTCTAAATATTACTCAACTAGATGTTCCTCTTAAGGTTCCCATACCATAGTTCCATCAAGTCAAAGGGTGATGGGGTGAGGATAAGATGAACTATTTGGTGGAGGTCAAACATAGGACTCAAAATCAGATTGAGAATGCATTATAGGGGACCCTATTGGAAGCTCTTGAGGAAGGGGAGGTAGAGCTTGGGCTAAGATATCCTGGTTATCTTCCTTAAAATTTAAAATAAATTCACTCACATCTAATTTATCTTAAAAAAATTCTTAAGGGAGGCTATATGCTGTGTGTTTAGGCATAGGATCTTATTTTGGGTGTAAACCTTCCATCACAACTTGACATAGCAATTTCATCCTTAACTCTAGCTCTTCAATTTGCTTGGCTAGGTTCTCTTGGAAGATTATCTCTTGAATTTTATAAGAATCATCATGAGGATGAGGAGTACAATAGGGATGACATAGAACACAACAGGGCTCTTGAGGAAGGGTAGGAGGGATTTTCATAGGATCAAACTCTTTCTCAACTTCACACTCCTTATCAAGACTTATATCCTCTTTCTTTCCCCATGATTCCACTATCTTATTCTAGATTAGGATTTTATTATTAGGAGTATCTCCTTTATATGGTGATGCAATTTGAGGATTGGATGAAGTGTTTAATAAACTTGGGATCTCCTTAGGTTTGGATTTTCCACCTTATCTCCAACTTGGAATCTCATTTTTAGAGGTCTTTTATTAATGTGGGGATGTAATGGGAAAGGGAAATGAGGGATTGATTTCCACTTCCTTTGATGATGATATAGACTTTTTCATCTAATTATTAGCCAACTCAATCTACCTATTAATATTTACTTCAAAAATAAGGTTTGTCTTCCCAACTCTCTCTTCTAGTAGATTGGGAAAAAGATGGCTTTGATAAGCTTGATTGGGATCATGAATAGGGGTCAAGTAGGATTGATAACAATCTTGGGGATGTGTATATGAAGGATTATAGGTTCGATGATGCTACTTCTCATGAATTTGTAGCCTATCTTCTAAGGATGAAACTAGACCACTCACATCTAACATCTCACTTGTGAGATTTTACCAATTAGTTCTCTCAATAGGTGCCCACTCTCTTTTGACCTGATCTAATGCATATCTCACATTATAAATGAAATGACTAAGAATCTCTAGACCATGTCCCCTTTGTGTGTCAAGATCTATCATGTACCTCTCATAGCCTAAGAGAGTTTTCTTGAAAGTAGAAATGGATTGACTTGAGAAGTGACTAGATTGACTAGGAGAAGTAGGATATTAAGAAGGCTAGAAATGGAAATATTGGAATTGGTAGGGATGATAACAAGGCTGATATGGAATTCCATAGGCTTGGGATACCTCACCAACTTGTGTAAAATGATACTCAATAGCAAAGTTAGCTGTGAAACTTCATTAAGAAGTAAGAACACAAGGAATGATCATAAAAATATTCAAAAGGAATACCTGGGATACTTAACCTGTTGATCTAACCTTAGATTCACCATTGATGTTTAGATATATGCCTCTAAAGGCTGATGTGTTGAAAGACAACACTAAAAATCTTTCAACTTCTTGAATTAATAGTCCTACCAAGCATGCCAAAAGCTATTATCACTTGGATTTTCACCCTTTGAGGATATTTCATAGCTCTCCTCATCCAAGTGGAATAATTAAAACACCTCTAGGCTATGGGTGAGCCTAAGAATGTGGTGAATCCTTAGATAGGTCTAACTCCCTTGATGTACCACTTGTAAACTATTGTTACACCTAAACTCTGTGAGGGAAAAGGGAGAGATAAAAATGAAATAAAAATATCCTATAGGAGGTGATGCACCAAATTAGTTGATGACTACCAACCAACTACATGTTACACATGAGAACAAAGGACTAACCAAACATACACTTCTCTAATATATATCTTTTTACATAAGGTTTTCATTGTGAAGGTTGTGATGATTGTTTAGGCTAAGAGGACTAGACAAGAGGTATAAAATGGAAATAATTGAGTAGGATAACTCACTAAATCTTGACAACCCATAACACATTTCACATGACCTACAAGAAGAATCTTTCAAACTGTAAATAAGTGAGAGAATGAGATAACCATGCTAAAGAAACAAGATTCATCACTTAAATAAGATCAAACATTCCAAATGAATACAATAAGAACAATCATGAAAGAGTTAAAAATTAGTAGTATTCATTGATCCATGGTATGCAAATGAGTAGGGATTCACCACACTCTGGGGGACCATAAGTTACAAAGGCCAAATTGGCTAGTTCTTATAGAACTTGAGAGAGAGAGAGAGGAGAAGAGATAAGTATAAAGGTCTCAAGGACACTTTTAAATCTGATAAAAGGAGTTAAATATGCATGATGATAATATGTGAAATGAACCATGTAAGGTTAGGAAGCACAAGTGTCACCCCAATTCATGAAACTCTTGAAAAGTGGCATGAAACTCCTCGTGTTGGCTTAAAAAATTGTCTTCATCATCGACACCTATTAGAACATCATAAAATTAAATAGGGATAGTTATGATTATTATAATTGGAGGTAATTATTTTATACATGCCTCTCCATGCATTAGTTATAGTCCTAGTCATCTAGAATCATCTGGAAATGAGTTATCACAATCTGTACTCAAATAAAATCCTCTTTCAATCACCCCTCACACTTGGCCTTAAAATTGGATTCATTTCTCCATTTAAATCCATGAGAGGGAGTGTATGAAACTTTTAAAGACTCTCCATGGCCTTATACTACTTAGGTAGACCTTAAAAGTCATCCATTTGGAGTTTTTCACCCTTCTCACTACCATGTTTACTATGCTAGTTTTGAATAGCTAAGATGAGAGATATAGTGAGAAAATTAATATTTTTTTCAAGGCATTAAATTCATATATGGATTTATATTAAGTCCTAATATTCCCCCCAAACTTTATTTCATCTCTTAAATGTTTTTATAACCTACACAATGCATAAATAGTTAAAAACCCATTTTATACCCTATCTATATAGATTATATAAAAATAATATTTATTTAATGTATATTTAGTGAGTATTA
The DNA here is from genome assembly GCA_037957365.1 of Torreya grandis. NCBI lineage: Eukaryota > Viridiplantae > Streptophyta > Pinopsida > Cupressales > Taxaceae > Torreya > Torreya grandis. The sequence goes on along the minus strand of JARHVA010001192.1, from coordinate 1,511,275 downwards.
TATAACCTATAATCACTTTCCTTTTCATTATGTTCCATTTGGATCCATCTCCAATCTTGTTTTCCCAATCAGGTCCTTTTAAGGGTTTTGAGCAGTTTTGACCTTTAGTGATGTTTCATAAATGTATGACATAAAAATATCAACTTAAATCCAAAATTTTTATATTTATGACACTATATAACTCCTATAAAATTAATTTACCTCCATTCAAAACCTTGAAGGAGATGTGAGCACTCAAAGTTGGTTTATCTAGCCTTTTCTCCACTTTGTACAAGCTTGAATTGTCTTAAATTCCAAAATTGACATTTTCATGGATTTATTTCCATATAAATATCTCATAAACATATATTTTACTTCCATAAACATTAAAAAAACTATTATAAATCTCACCTAAGGTTAGAAATGGAAGTGACCTTTCATTTGGGCTCTAGGCCTAAAACTATTTAATAGGTCTACCTGTAAATTTGAGATTTTAGGTCATCCTATTGGGATTTATCTATTTATGATGTTTATAATGTTTTTTACACACCTAAAACATATATTAATACCTTATAAAATTTATCATTTTCCCTTTATTTCATCCCTTCCTCTCCATTCTCTAAGACTATAGGTTTGTGCATAAAGGGAAGTGCCCTTTGTCTGAGACATAAGAAAGGGCACTTACACTATTCACATAGACAAAGTGAAGGTTTTATGGTATTATTTAAGTCATAAATAGGTTTTTCACGAGTTTTCATCGCTTTAATAGGTAATTATACCCCACTAAATTCTATAAAACCCAAGATAGACTATGTAAAAGAGCATTGTGCACAATGTTTTTATGTGGACTGAGTATGCATGATTGGAGCCCTCTCTACTTGTTATAATATCATTATGGTATTTTATATGTTTTAAAAAATTATGATAAAAATAATATTTTTTAAAAATCTCATATTCCATGCTTTCATCTTGAAACCTTTTCTTACTCAGTAAGGCCTAACTAGTAAGCTAACCTTGTTTATATGCTTCCCCTACCTATAAGTGAATATCACTTACTTAGAGATAATTACATTGATATGGTGTACTATTTGAACCCCAAAATCCATCCCATGGTTCCTTGAGTCACCTATGAAATTTATTTTCTAGGCTAAAGACTTAGAATAGTCCTCAACTAAGTCACTATCAGTATATAGTCACTTACAACTAACTATGTTAGAGCCATTAGGACCTGTAGGTGTAGATTTTAGATTGGAAAATGTGATATGATATTTTGTATATTATTTGAGGTCCTTAGGAATAAATTTATTATCTGATATGTATCTCCATATTCATAGGTTTCATGTTCAATCTCTTATTATGCATTTTTAGGGATTTACAATCTATTGTATGTCCACTTCCAAGCAAGAGATACCTGTAGATGCATATAAGGCTCAAAAAAATCACTAACCAACTAATCCTGATGGTATATATTCCCATTGATACTCCTTTCATGGATTATAACATCGATCATGGAAGCATGTTTTGTTATTGTAACATTAGGTTAAAAATATCCCTTTAGGTTTAGATCCTGTAGATAATATTGAAAGAGTTTAGTGTTCTAATAGCAACTTTGAGCCCCCCTAATAAACATCTTCCAATAATAATGTTCACTTCATTATTTTTAGGGATCTTGTCTTATGATAGGGATATAATACAAATCAATTAGGAATCCTCAAAATTCCTTATAGCCCTATTGTATGCTACTATCCAAATGGCCCAGACCTCTATTTTCTTATTTTAGGGAAAATGGTCCCTAAACCTATAGTCATTGTATTTGGAAGTGATTTATAACTCTATTTACAAACCTAGACCTTCATTGGGTCTTCCATGTCAAAATAACACTAAGACTTTAAGGAGGATGTCACCACTTATCTCAACTCTTCCATAAGAGTACTTTCATGCTTTTCTAATGCCACCTATAGGTGGATGTTTTCATGTACAAGAAGTAATATGCATTTAGGTAGTGTATAGGATATACATGATTTTGATCATTTCTATACCTTCACGAAGTATCCAAATGTAATATTATAAATCTTAAAATATTTAAACACCCATCAAATTACCCATCTCATCATGACATCACCAAGGAGACCCCTATAGGTGAAGATTGAGTTGTATGTAGGTAGATAGTGAGTTTAGGTAGTGAAGATGAGTTTGAATATATGACCAACTTACTATCCTTACAAAGAATCAAATTCTATATTATGATACTAAATGACTTGAGGAAAACCTCTACATAATATTTTAATGTTTAAAACCTTTAAAATACTTGTAAGTACACATTCTAATGGTAGACTATATGCAAATGTTACACATGACTATACAGTCCCTCTTTATTTCACCATATGAAAGATTAACTTACTACCTCACGTTTATGAAGGATAAAAAAAATTCTTAAAACATTCATCACACCTTTATGAACATTTCATATAAGTTTCATGCACGTGCTTCACCATGATTACAATGTTATTTGTATGGTGTTCATCATTACACCCTCATGAAGCATTGCCTTGAAGAATGAGATTAAAATGTTAGGGGTTAATAATATATTGAAAACTTGGTAATGAACTTATTTACACCATTTGGAATCACTTCCAAAGCATGAGAATCTTGAAAATGGTGGAATCCTACATGTTACATAAAAAAGTGTCTTCACTTGAAATCTAAGATACATAGCACATCAAAACACTTTGAAATGAAAAAAAAAACATGAAGATAATTATAGTATGGATTAAACATCCTTTTTAATCAATCCAAATATTTATATTATATAGAATCATCCAAATAAGAGTAAAACCTATAGGGTTCACATATTTATAAGCAAATTAGATATACCAACTTCATGAGGATGGTTCATAAAGCATAGGACACCATTGTTAAAAATATTATTATGGAAATTAATTTATCTAAGATTAATTTAACCTCCCAAAGTAATTTTATCTAGAAGTTCTCCAAATATTTATACCAAAAATAAACTTGTTGACTGGTCTTTTGTGTCTAGAAGGGCAAATAAGGAGCAAAATGGTTTTAGCTCAAAAATGGCACTTCAAAAGAATTTAAAATGTTTAATTAAGCTTGAATAATATGGAGAGACATTATATTTCCTTCTCCAACATTTCATCTTCCCCCTGGGCTATACAAGTGCCAAACTCTTCTCTTTTCCCAAGAAAACTACTTTTTATTCTAAAGAACCTATCACTTTCAATTATAAATGGTTGATTAAGGAATAATAGGACACATGTCACATGACATCACCATTTTTTCACCTTCACACTTCCAAATGAGGATGTAAAACTCATTTAGTGCTCATGTAACCCTTAAAATGACTCAAAAGGACATAAGGACTAAAATGAGTAATGACCAAGGCTAATATAACATGAACTCACACTAAATGACCTATAAAACACCTTAAGACATAATAATAAAAACCCTATAAACCTATAAATATAAAATTTTTACCTATAGGGTAATTTGACCTATAGAGTCAAATTTGGTCAACAAGAATGTCATTAGCATGCATGCAGATCTAATGATATCCTGAATGAAGATCTAATTTGGAAAAAAATTTCCCCATGGAACTCATCAAGAAGCTCATCAATGACTGAAATTGGGAATTTATATTTGATAGTGAGGTGGTTAAGGGAATGGAAGTTAATTTATATGTGTCACAACCCATATTTTTTATGGACAAGAAGTACTGGGGAGGAGTATGGGCTGGTGCTAGGGTGAATAACTATAGACTTGAGGAGTTCTCATACTAGTTGTTCAATCTCAGTCTTTCATAGATGGGGATAGTGGTATGGTAGGATATTTGGTGTGATTATACCTATAATGATATATATGTGATGATATTCAAGGTGTGAAGGGGGAAAAACCATTAGCTCTATAAAAATGGTTGCATGCTTATTCAGGATGACTTATAAATAAGCATGGTGGTTAGTATTAGTAGGGAAATGAAGTTAGATGGAGTGTAGCTTGGAAATGACCCCATGTGAGACTATATTTAGTACATTTTCCATGTGATTGAAAATGATGATGTTAGTAGATATGAACAACAAAAAATTTAAGGTGTGATTTTAGCCACTATCTATGAACTAAATCTAAAGCTCAGATAAGTCCCTTAGAATAGTCCTAATGTGGATAACCACTGTAACCCTAAGGGTAGGGTAAACATATATGAATGAATAGTTTAGTTTCCTATAATGATACACACATTTATAAAATTTCATTTACATGAAAATTCTTCCCCATTAATGATCATGGATTCAAATCTAGAACAAGGGTGTATGAAGTAGTCTACCTCCTTAGAAATGTAGGATCGATGAAATTATAAGTGTTGCCAGAGTTAATGACTATTGTGAGAGGGATATTTTTAAATAACCCCTTAACCTTCATGGTTATAGGGGTTGTAACACCTACTAGTGTATGTAGATATATATTGAGTTGAGTTTCCTAATCCATTGAGTCCTTAAGGGGCTTTGTTTTGCTTGAGCATCCTAGAATTACTAGATATCAAGCTCGTTGTCATCCTCTGGTAGTGATTCCACATCAAGAAAGTATATATTTTATTAAATTCACCTATGACCCTTTGTTTCTATGCAAAATTGCTTTCTACATTCAAAGAAGAAATAAGAAACTGAAATAAAGGGGTTAAGGCTAGAGGTACCTGATAAAGTCGTGCGCACCGAAATCAGACGTTGGAAGATTCTCCTCTTTGGTTGTGGAGGAATGACACCTGCGAAAAAGAAACTAAAACACGAGAAGACGTTAATAAGAGATATGGTGGGTTGTCAGGCGAACGCCCGATCCCGGAAGTACGAAGACTCCCTAGAAGGATATCAACCCATTGATAAAAAAGAGCATAATATTGAACGAAAGTAGATGATAATGATAGAAATAAATGACAAAAAAATAAAAGGCGTACCTGATAAGCGGCACTGTTCTGCACAGTCGCCGGCGTCGGTCTCTGTGATGCCGGCGTCGGTTAGGGAAGGTGCTGACGTCGGTCAAGGTGCCGTCGTCGGTTGGAGAAGTGACCAGCGTCAGTAGGGGCAGGTTCTGGGAAACGGTTCGGGATAGGTTCTGAGAGAGTCGGGCAAGTTCAGGGAGAGTCGGGCAGGTTCAGGAAGAGTCTGGGGGGTTTGAACAGAGTCAGGATAGGTCTGAACAGTCGGGACAGGGTCTGATATGGTCAGGGTAGGATTTGATAAAGACAGGGACGAAGTTTAGACAGAGTCGAGACAGGGTTTGATAAGGACAGGGACGAGGTTTAGACAGAGTCTGAGGAGTTTGAATAGTTGGGAAGATAGAAAATAAATAATAACTAAGAAATAAAATGAAATAAACAGAATAAAGACTTACTTGGTAGAAGACCCGATGAAAGCCATGAAGTGCAGATTAGTTGATGTCGTAGTGTCGATGATTGCTCGGAGTTCGCAGGTTGGTTGCTCAGCGTTCGGTTGATCAGCGTTCTGGGATTGGATTCGAATGGCTGGCGGAGGTTGATGAAGGCGGGGGACGGGGACGGTTCCAGAAACGGTTCGTCAACCGTTTCGGGAAACCGAATGGTAACTGATAACGGTAAAGGGGAAGGTGACCGACGTCGGCAGGATTGCCGACGTCGGCCGATAGGTGACCGACGTCGGCGACATCGGTCGGGTAAAGACCGACGTCGGCAGATGCATAATGGGGATAGAGTCTAGCTTTCGCTCTGTGCTCCTCTTTACATGCTGCCAGGGTCAAGGTTGGTGAAACAAGTGATCGGCAAGGGTTCAATAGGCGAAGAAGAAAGAAGACGAGGAATGACCAGGGGAGTCGACACGATTTCGGTGTCTACATTTGCCCCTTTTTGTCTTGTTGGTTGTTCTGGACGAACTGCAAGACAAAAATAGGAGTGAGTGCCCCAGGTGAGGGATAAGGTTGATTTCGTCTTGTTGGTTGTTCGAATGAACTGCAAGACAAAATAGGAAGCAAAATGCCCCGAGTAAGGATGAGGTATTCCCCCTCAAAGCAGGAATCGAGGGAAGGGAACCGGGAATCGGGTGCTGATTTGATAAAGAGCGGATGAAAAAGGGGTGAGGGTGAACGCTGCAAAGGTCGTGATTGCGCGCATACCACTGTACGAGATGGTCAGGTCAAAGTGTCGCAGGTCAAGGGTCGAGGAGTGCCAAAATTGAAGTAACTGGGCCCCAGCATTTAGTCATCTGCTGATCGGGTCACTCAATCTAAGCTGAAGCTCCAAATGGGTCGTCGCGTTTCAGGTATCCCGGGCTCAGGAAGTGCTCCTAGAAACGCGAAAAAGTCACAAGTAGTGCGGATCAACCGGTGTGCGATCCTATACTTGTGAGGGTCCAAAAAGGTCTGCGCACAATTCTGCTAACCAGTCATGAGGTAGCATACATGCAAAAACAACCAAGGCAACAACGTCTTGGAAGTGGTCGAGGGCGGAGGAGATAGGTATGATCTCTAATGGTTGGTGGTCGATGGATGGATGAATGGACGAAAGGATGCGGCCGAGCTAACCCCAGAAGACCCCATGTCAACTGAGTGCTGCCTACATAGCCCTGGTGATAGGGCCTCAGGCCGATGTAGTTCTCCCTAGAAGGGAGGGAGGGTCAAAGGGATAAAATGGGTGGTGGTCAAGGACAAGATTATGGTTAAAAGAAGGAAAGAAGGGTTGTCCATCAGAGAGACGGACAAACGAGAATGGTCGAGCTAACCTCAGAAGACCCCATGTCAACTGAGTGCTGCCTACATAGCCCTGGTGATAGGGCCTCAGACCAATGTAGTTCAGACAAAGGGTCCGAGTGGTAGACAGGTGGTTAAAATGGTTGATAGATTGGTCGATGATTGGATGAAATGATGAGAAAAAAAAAGATGTTGCAGCCTTTTCCAAATGGTGTATTCTGCAACATTGGTTGACAGGTTTTTCATCCCTAGCAATATTCCATATTCGTGATGGATGTATGCTAAAAATGAATTGAGGTCTATTTATGCTTCAGCAAGTATTGGTTTATGCTTAACATAAATTGGGTCGAGTCGATAGTTTCCATGTGTATTGGTGTCCATAGAAACTAGGGTGAATAGGCTAGGTCAGGTTGATGGTCTGAAAAGAGAGTTGAGCTGAGTCGATTGACAAGTGATGAAGGTGAATGTGACCAAAGTGCAGAAGAAGTGAAAAGCATATTGCTCTTTCATTGACAAGGACCAAAAAGGAAGCATAGATAGGGGGTTATGAGAACCAAGAGCCCCATTCATGCGTGACGTCGTTGACCGTGGTTATGTTAGAGCGGTAATCGAATCACTTAGACATTAAAGTGAGCTCGAAGTCCCTTGAGCGGGTGATAGGAGGAGGAAGGAGGGTAACCCGTTTTAAGAGCAGAGATAACTTTGCCCCTTTTTATAGGAGACCCTGAGACAACTACAAGTCAAGTCTGTGACTCATTTTTTTTTTTTTTTTTTTTTTTTTTTTGCGCAGACTGATAAATGCGGGAAGCCTGCAGAGAGATGTCATTTGTTGTAGTGGTCAGGTTGTGAAGCTGATCGATGCGGGAAGCTTCTAAAATAATGCTTTTTATTGCCAGGGTAGTCATAGCCATCCTTCGAGGGAGTGGTCTAGATTTTTGTTTAATAAAAAGGCTTTTGAATAGCTGTCCTTCGAGGGAGCAGTCTATTTATTACAGCAATGATAGTACAGCTGTCCTTCGAGGGAGCAGTCTGTTTTTTTGATTTTGATATAGATATAGTGACCATGGATATATTTTGACATCTTGATTTGTTTTGATAGAAATGGAGTCATGGATAAGACTGTAGAAGGTCAAGGGCTCCCTTTTAGTAGGACAAAGTATCCATATATCATAAAAGGGTTATAGGAATTGTTAAGAGGAATAGGGTTGAAAGGAAGTAGGATAAAGAGGACGGGGATTGCTCAAGGGATGAGCTCAAGTTAAGTGTCAAGTGGACGAATACTCGACTAGCAGTAGAACGGTCGCAGATGCAACGCATAAAAAGGGGTCAGGGTCTGATAAATCCCTGGTATATACATGTGCATGATAAGGTCCGAGTCAATTAGGAGCAAACTTGCCCTATTTGCCTCTTTCCAGATTGGTCAAGTGTTGATTGATGAGTGGATGTGAAGTTGGTTGATATGGTTGTTGATTGATTGAAAAAGGGTTGAATGTTTTGATAAAAAGATTGGGTCGAATAAAGGTTGGGTCGAATGTTTGGTTGAGATTTGGCCATTTGATAATTGGTCAATGGTTGGTCGAGGGTTGATTGGTTGGTATTTGATCTTTGGTTGGGTCGAATGTTTGGTTGAGGTCGGGTTAAATGTTTGGTTGCTAGTCTGGTTGAGGTTAAGTTGAAAGAGTGATTGATATGTGGTCGAGACTGTGTTGAAAAATTGGTCGAAGTTTGGATGAGGGTTAAATTCCCCCAGCGGCTAGGGAGAATGTTTGACGGATTAGTTAAGGTCGATTGAGGTTTAGTGGTCAGATGGACAGTGTTGATGTCGAATAAAGGGGTTAAAGGCAGCGAAGGGACCTTAGTCTGACGTGGAGAACCCGATTTAGATGACGAGGTTGGAGAGGAATGGGTTGGTGTTGATAATTTGTCAGAGGTGGGGTCAAGAGGATCCTTGATAAGAAGGGTGTCCTTTTTCCGGTGGTGATGAATGACAGCTTTAAGAGCACAACAACGCTCGGTGTCATGTCCCGGAGTGTGATGATAGTGGCAGAATTTAGAGTTGTCGAACCAAGATGGCCTTGATCCGAGGGTTGATGAGTGGGGTGGTGTTGAAGGTTTGTTGATAACGTGGTCGAAGGGAGAGGTGTCATTCTCCAAACATTGGTGAACGACGACCTTGAGGGCATGACAATGCTCCGTGTCGTGCCCAGGCGTGCGATGATACGCACAAATGCAAGTGTCATCGAACCATGGAGGTTTTGGTCCGAGAGAGTGATATGGTCTAAGAGGCGGGAGAGAGAGACGAGAGGACTACAACAATTGCCGTAAGAGCAAGGCATATGAACCTGCTAATGGGTCAGGATGTTTTATTGCAGAGAGGGTTGGTGACATTGGTTTGGGAGGCGTAAGAGGCGTTGGTCGATGGTTTGAAGAAGGTATAAGTCTAACGGGTTGATAGAATAATGGAGGTGACTTACCTCTGTGAAGAATGGGAGTGAGAAGCACTCCGAGTAAAGTAGACGGATGTGGGCCCAAGATTGAAGGTAATGACGAAGATAGGGGAGGAATCCTCCGGTGTGGTTTAGTAGCCTTCTTTGGTTTGGGTTGAGGGCCACCTTTATGCGAGGCAAGATTAGATGTGGGGTGAACACCAAGAGGTTTAGTCTCTTTGGGCATGATGGACGCCTGCGCGGGTTTGGACTTAGATGTGGATGATTTTTCTCTCGATTGAGAAGAGATTAAAGGTATGGGCTCTTTAAGTGGAAAGAGCTCTGGAATAGTCATGGCTTCTGTGTGTGGTTGGAGAGTCAGAAAGGTATGATCGTCTATGGATGATAATAAGGATGAAGGCGAGGCAGCTGGTGTTGATGTGGTCAAAGCGTCCTCCAATATAAGAGAAGTCGCTGGAGGAGAAGTGGGAGAAGAAAGTTCTTCGCCATGTGGAGGAGGTATAGGGGAAGAAAGGTCTTCCACCTGTGAAAGAGGTTGGTTAGGGATAAGAGAAAAGATAGTGTCGACCGTGTGTATATCATGGTCTTGAGGGTCATTGATTATGGTTTGGACGTTGTCTTGAGTAGGCGGGTGATTAGAAAGAGGTTGCTTGAAGATGTCAAGGTTTTGGTTGGGCGGTGCGTTCGGGTTATCCAAAATAAGATCCCCCTTGTCGAGTTTATCCAAGACAGAGGCATATGACTCCCTAAATGGAGTGAATTGACGCTGTATGGATTGACGTTGAAAATGTTTATTGATGTAGTCTAATGTTGAAGATGATGTTCGGTTGGTTATTGTTGAAGATGATGGTCTAAAGATGACAGTGTTTGCCGACTCCTTGGAGTGAGAGTGGGCAGAAAAAGGTCTGGAAGAAGAATGGTCATTGGTTCTTGTGTTAGTGTTACACAATTTGACCTTATCTTCTTCAATGGTGTGGAGTTCAAGCTTTCGGGCCATGGTGAAGGCCTCGTCGAAAGTGTGGAATGTCTGAACCTGCAGGGTGGACGAGATATGACTGACACATGCTCGAGAAAAGAGCTCAATGAGCTCGGGTTGAGGCAAGGAGAAGGAGAGCTGATTGATCAAGTCTCTCCAACGGGCGACAAAATCAACTACTGATTCGTCGTCAAATTGCCTAGTGGAGTAAAGGTCTGTGATCGAGACTTGTTTAGTGATATTGATAGAAAAATGGTCAACGAATAGTTGGGCAAGTTGGATGAATGAAAAGATAGAATGTCTGGCAAGAGAACTATACCAGTCAAGGGCAGGGCCAGAAAGTGACATAGGAAACGTGCGTAGAAGTAACGCATCGTCATGGGCGATAAGGTAACAGGCATGTCTAAATGCCCGTAGATGTTGTTGTGGGTCTTCCTTACTCTGAAAGTGAGTAAATTTAGGAAGCTCCCAATGGTTAGGGTATGGTTGAATAGGGATAGAAGGGTGGATGGGCTCGCTGCAAACTTGTTCATATGACAAAGTATTGCTTGAACCGGAGATAGAAGCTTCGAGACGGGACATTTTATCTATCAGCATCTTGATGACGTCTGCTGACAGATTGGCAGGTTGAGCGCCTCCTAGGTTGTAAGGCGCTTGAAAGAGGTTAGAAGAGGCGTGCGACATAGTCGGTTGTACAATGTACGGATGGCTAGTCGCAGGGGCAGAAGTAGAGGTCAAGGGTGGTTGCGTTATGAAGGTAGAAGGCATAGGCTGACTAGATACCGCCAAAGGAGGTTGTGTGATGGTATTGACAAAGGGCGAGGTAGGCACTCCTGCATATATAGGCGCAAGAGTGTGTGGGGTCGAGGCAATCAAGTTCTGATATGATGTAGAACTTGGTTGAATTGCAGGTGGTTGAGGGGGTAATGAAACCTCGGTGGAGGTTGGTCTAAAAATAGACGAGGAGGCCGAACTTTGCGTATAGGCCATGGTCGGGTTAATGGTTGAGGCGAAAGGTTGAGTCGTAAAAGGTTGGGTGGCGAACGGTGTTGATGTCGTCGCCACGTCGTCCGAAAGGTCCCGCATTGGTTTTCTTGCGAGGTAGTTTTGGAGGGCTGCGGTATTGAGGTCCAAGAATCTTGCAAAGTCTTGGTCCCCTTCTGGGATGATAGGCATCTGGGTTGGAGATAGTCTAGTAGGAATTCTTTCGGTCTTCGAATAGAACTCCATTATATGATTGGTTGTAGGCGGGGTAGGCGAAAGCGATTGATGGCTAGCGTGGTCAAGAAGGGCCTTGGTTTGACTACGTGTCAGAACCATTCAAGGCAAGAAAGAACGTCCTCACAAGCTCAAACAAGCAGATAAGAACGGAAAAGAAGAAGACACAAGCAGATCCTAAAACTCTAGGAGTAAATTTTTAGGATTATAATGGCTTATGCCTTAGAATGTGTGTAGAGGAGGATTGGTTGAAAAATGGGTCTTAGTAGAAGTAGTCTATGGATGGTTTCAGGTTTTGTTATGGTGCTCAAGAAGTCTGTGTTAGGGTCTGGTACGCGGCCTGGTGCTAAGGAGCAAGCTCCCCTCACTGCACGATTCCAGTGGTTAGCTGGTTTCGCTTAGCCAAGATATACCTCGCCTAGAGATTATACTCCGCCAGAGAACGGAGTGGGCTTCCCCCTTGGTGATGAAATCCAAGTAGGGTCACCGGGACGGGTAAGGTATCCGCTGGGGGATGAAATCCCAGTCGGGCCTTGTCTCAGGTAAGTTAAAATGTTTGTTTTGTGCAGGTGGTTTGGTCGTGTAACATCAAGTGATCTAGATTAATTCAATATGCGATTTAATTACTATGTGTGGTCTAAGAGATGCAGGCAAACAGAAATAAATGCAGAGTGTTTTAATGTCCAAGTCAAAATGTTTGTTCGTATGAAGACGAATGGAGAAAGAGTCGAAGAATATGAGTTTAGCTAGTCTAGAAGTGCAAGAAAGAAAGAAATGTTCGTTTTAGTTCTGCTTATGATGTTGTTTAAGAAGAGACGAAAGGAGGCGAAAAGGAAGAAACCTAATGCGCCTAAATGAACGAAAGAAAGAAAGAACCCAAGGAGGACCTAGGGTCCCACCGGGCGTGCCAGAATGTTTCTATGCAAAATTGCTTTCTACATTCAAAGAAGAAATAAGAAACTGAAATAAAGGGGTTAAGGCTAGAGGTACCTGATAAAGTCGTGCGCATCGAAATCAGACGTTGGAAGATTCTCCTCTTTGGCTGTGGAGGAATGACACCTGCAAAAAAGAAACTAAAACACGAGAAGACGTTAATAAGAGATATGGTGGGTTGTCAGGCGAACGCCCGATCCCGGAAGTACAAAGACTCCCTAGAAGGATATCAACCCATTTATAAAAAAGAGCATAATATTGAACGAAAGTAGATGATAATGATAGAAATAAATGACAGAAAAATAAAAGGCGTACCTGATAAGCGGCACTGTTCTGCACAGTCACCGGCGTCGGTCTCTGTGATGCCGGCGTCGATTAGGGAAGGTGCCGACGTCGATCAAGGTGCCGTCGTCGATCGGAGAAGTGACCGGCGTCGGTAGGGGCAGGTTCTGGGAAACGGTTCGGGACAGGTTCTGAGAGAGTCGGGCAGGTTCAGGGAGAGTCAGGCAGGTTCAGGAAGAGTCTGGGGGGTTTGAACAGAGTCGGGATAGGTCTGAACAGTCGGGACAGGGTCTGATATGGTCAGGGTAGGATTTGATAAAGACAGGGACGAAGTTTAGACAGAGTCGAGACAGGGTTTGATAAGGACAGGGACGAGGTTTAGACAGAGTCTGAGGAGTTTGAACAGTTGGGAAGACAGAAAATAAATAATAACTAAGAAATAAAATGAAATAAACAGAATAAAGACTTACTTGGTAGAAGACCCGATGAAAGCCATGAAGTGCAGATTAGTTGATGTCGTAGTGTCGATGATTGCTCGGAGTTCGCAGGTTGGTTGCTCAGCGTTCGGTTGATCAGCGTTCTGGGATTGGATTCGAATGGCTGGCAGAGGTTGATGAAGGCGGGGGACGGGGACGGTTCCAGAAACGGTTCGTCAACCATTTCGGGAAACCGAATGGTAACTGATAACGGTAAAGGGGAAGGTGACCGACGTCGGCAGGATTGCCGACGTCGGCCGATAGGTGACCGACATCGGCGACATCGGTCGGGTAAAGACCGACGTCGGCAGATGCATAATGGGGATAGAGTCTAGCTTTTGCTCTGTGCTCCTCTTTACATGCTGCCAGGGTCAAGGTTGGTGAAACAAGTGATCGGCAAGGGTTCAATAGGCGAAGAAGAAAGAAGATGAGGAATGACCAGGGGAGTCGACACGATTTCGGTGTCTACATTTGCCCCTTTTTGTCTTGTTGGTTGTTCTGGACGAACTGCAAGACAAAAATAGGAGTGAGTGCCCCAGGTGAGGGATAAGGTTGATTTCGTCTTGTTGGTTGTTCGAATGAATTGCAAGACAAAATAGGAAGCAAAATGCCCCGAGTAAGGATGAGGTATTCCCCCTCAAAGTAGGAATCGAGGGAAGGGAACCGGGAATCGGGTGCTGATTTGATAAAGAGCGGATGAAAAAGGGGTGAGGGTGAACGCTGCAAAGGTCGTGATTGCACGCATACCACTGCACGAGATGGTCAGGTCAAAGTGTCGCAGGTCAAGGGTCGAGGAGTGCCAAAATTGAAGTAACCGGGCCCCAGCATTTAGTCATCTGCTGATCGGGTCACTCAATCTAAGCTGAAGCTCCAAATGGGTCGTCGCGTTTCAGGTATCCCGGGCTCAGGAAGTGCTCCTAGAAACACGAAAAAGTCACAAGTAGTGTGGATCAACCGGTGTGCGATCCTATACTTGTGAGGGTCCAAAAAGGTCTGCACACAATTCTGCTAACCAGTCATGAGGTAGCATACATGCAAAAACAACCAAGGCAACAACGTCTTGGAAGTGGTCGAGGGCGGAGGAGATAGGTATGATCTCTAATGGTTGGTGGTCGATGGATGGATGAATGGACGAAAGGATGCAGCCGAGCTAACCCCAGAAGACCCCATGTCAACTTAGTGCTGCCTACATAGCCCTGGTGATAGGGCCTCAGGCCGATGTAGTTCTCCCTAGAAGGGAGGGAGGGTCAAAGGGATAAAATGGGTGGTGGTCAAGGACAAGATTATGGTTAAAAGAAGGAAAGAAGGGTTGTCCATCAGAGAGACGGACAAACGAGAATGGTCGAGCTAACCTCAGAAGACCCCATGTCAACTGAGTGCTGCCTACATAGCCCTAGTGATAGGGCCTCAGACCAATGTAGTTCAGACAAAGGGTCCGAGTGGTAGACAGGTGGTTAAAATGGTTGATAGATTGGTCGATGATTGGATGAAATGATGAGGAAAAAAAAGATGTTGCAGCCTTTTCCAAATGGTGTATTCTGCAACATTGGTTGACGGGTTTTTCATCCCTAGCAATATTCCATATTCGTGATGGATGTATGCTAAAAATGAATTGAGGTCTATTTATGCTTCATCAAGTATTGGTTTATGCTTAACATAAATTGGGTCGAGTCGATAGTTTCCATGTGTATTGGTGTCCATAGAAACTAGGGTGAATAGGCTAGGTCAGGTTGATGGTCTAAAAAGAGAGTTGAGCTGAGTCGATTGACAAGTGATGAAGGTGAATGTGACCAAAGTGCAGAAGAAGTGAAAAGCATATTGCTCTTTCATTGACAAGGACCAAAAAGGAAGCATAGATAGGGGGTTATGAGAACCAAGAGCCCCATTCATGCGTGACGTCGTTGACCGTGGTTATGTTAGAGCGGTAATCGAATCACTTAGACATTAAAGTGAGCTCGAAGTCCCTTGAGCGGGTGATAGGAGGAGGAAGGAGGGTAACCCATTTTAAGAGCAGAGATAACTTTGCCCCTTTTTATAGGAGACCCTGAGACAACTACAAGTCAAGTCTGTGACTCGTTTTTTTTTTTTTTTTTTTTGCGCAGACTGATCAATGCGGGAAGCCTGCAGAGAGATGTCATTTGTTGTAGTGGTCAGGTTGTGAAGCTGATCGATGCGGGAAGCTTCTAAAATAATGCTTTTTATTGCCAGGGTAGTCATAGCCATCCTTCGAGGGAGTGGTCTAGATTTTTGTTTAATAAAAAGGCTTTTGAATAGCTGTCCTTCGAGGGAGCAGTCTATTTATTACAGCAATGATAGTACAGCTGTCCTTCGAGGGAGCAGTCTATTTTTTTGATTTTGATATAGATATAGTGACCATGGATATATTTTGACATCTTGATTTGTTTTGATAGAAATGGAGTCATGGATAAGACTGTAGAAGGTCAAGGGCTCCCTTTTAGTAGGACAAAGTATCCATATATCATAAAAGGGTTATAGGAATTGTTAAGAGGAATAGGGTTGAAAGGAAGTAGGATAAAGAGGACGGGGATTGCTCAAGGGACGAGCTCAAGTTAAGTGTCAAGTGGACGAATACTCGACTAGCAGTAGAACGGTCGCAGATGCAACGCATAAAAAGGGGTCAGGGTCTGATAAATCCCTGGTATATACATGTGCATGATAAGGTCCGAGTCAATTAGAAGCAAACTTGCCCTATTTGCCTCTTTCCAGATTGGTCAAGTGTTGATTGATGAGTGGATGTGAAGTTGGTTGATATGGTTGTTGATTGATTGAAAAAGGGTTGAATGTTTTGATAAAAAGATTGGGTCGAATAAAGGTTGGGTCGAATGTTTGGTTGAGATTTGGCCATTTGATAATTGGTCAATGGTTGGTCGAGGGTTGATTGGTTGGTATTTGATCTTTGGTTGGGTCGAATGTTTGGTTGAGGTCGGGTTAAATGTTTGGTTGCTAGTCTGGTTGAGGTTAAGTTGAAAGAGTGATTGATATGTGGTCGAGACTGTGTTGAAAAATTGGTCGAAGTTTGGATGAGGGTTAAATTCCCCCAGCGGCTAGGGAGAATGTTTGACAGATTAGTTAAGGTCGATTGAGGTTTAGTGGTCAGATGGACAGTGTTGATGTGGAATAAAGGGGTTAAAGGCAGCGAAGGGACCTTAGTCTGATGTGGAGATCCCGATTTAGATGACGAGGTTGGAGAGGTATGGGTTGGTGTTGATAATTTGTCAGAGGTGGGGTCAAGAGGATCCTTGATAAGAAGGGTGTCCTTTTTCCGGTGGTGACGAATGACAGCTTTAAGAGCACAACAACGCTCAGTGTCATGTCCCGGAGTGTGATGATAGTGGCAGAATTTAGAGTTGTCGAACCAAGATGGCCTTGATCTGAGGGTTGATGAGTGGGGTGGTGTTGAAGGTTTGTTGATAACGTGGTCGAAGGGAGAGGTGTCATTCTCCAAACATTGGTGAACGACGACCTTGAGGGCATGACAATGCTCCGTGTCGTGCCCAGGCGTGCGATGATACGCACAAAAGCAAGTGTCATCGAACCATGGAGGTTTTGGTCCGAGAGAGTGATATGGTCTAAGAGGCAGGAGAGAGAGACGAGAGGACTGCAACAATTGCCGTAAGAGCAAGGCATATGAACCTGCTAACGGGTCGGGATGTTTTATTGTAGAGAGGGTTGGTGACATTGGTTTGGGAGGCGTAAGAGGCGTTGGTCGATGGTTTGAAGAAGGTATAAGTCTAACGGGTTGATAGAATAATGGAGGTGACTTACCTCTGTGAAGAATGGGAGTGAGAAGCACTCCGAGTAAAGTAGACAGATGTGGGCCCAAGATTGAAGGTAATGACGAAGATAGGGGAGGAATCCTCCGGTGTGGTTTAGTAGCCTTCTTTGGTTTGGGTTGAGGGCCACCTTTATGCGAGGCAAGATTAGATGTGGGGCGAACACCAAGAGGTTTAGTCTCTTTGGGCATGATGGACGCCTGCGCGGGTTTGGACTTAGATGTGGACGATTTTTCTCTCGATTGAGAAGAGATTAAAGGTATGGGCTCTTTAAGTGGAAAGAGCTCTGGAATAGTCATGGCTTCTGTGTGTGGTTGGAGAGTCAGAAAGGTATGATCGTCTATGGATGATAATAAGGATGAAGGCGAGGCAGCTGGTGTTGATGTGGTCAAAGCGTCCTCCAATATAAGAGAAGTCGCTGGAGGAGAAGTGGGAGAAGAAAGTTCTTCGCCATGTGGAGGAGGTATAGGGGAAGAAAGGTCTTCCACCTGTGAAAGAGGTTGGTTAGGGATAAGAGAAAAGATAATGTCGACCATGTGTATATCATGGTCTTGAGGGTCATTGATTATGGTTTGGACGTTGTCTTGAGTAGGCGGGTGATTAGAAAGAGGTTGCTTGAAGATGTCAAGGTTTTGGTTGGGCGGTGCGTTCGGGTTATCCAAAATAAGATCCCCCTTGTCGAGTTTATCCAAGACAGAGGCATATGACTCCCTAATTGGAGTGAATTGACACTGTATGGATTGACGTTGAAAATGTTTATTGATGTAGTCTAATGTTGAAGATGATGTTCGGTTGGTTATTGTTGAAGATGATGGTCTAAAGATGACAGTGTTTGCCGACTCCTTGGAGTGAGAGTGGGCAGAAAAAGGTCTGGAAGAAGAATGGTCATTGGTTCTTGTGTTAGTGTTACACAATTTGACCTTATCTTCTTCAATGGTGCGGAGTTCAAGCTTTCGGGCCATGGTGAAGGCCTCGTCGAAAGTGTGGAATGTCTGAACCCGCAGGGTGGACGAGATATGACTGACACATGCTCGAGAAAAGAGCTCAATGAGCTCGGGTTGAGGCAAGGAGAAGGAGAGCTGATTGATCAAGTCTCTCCAACGGGCGACAAAATCAACTACTGATTCGTCGTCAAATTGCCTAATGGAGTAAAGGTCTGTGATCGAGACTTGTTTAGTGATATTGATAGAAAAATGGTCAACGAATAGTTGGGCAAGTTGGATGAATGAAAAGATAGAATGTCTGGCAAGAGAACTATACCAGTCAAGGGCAGGGCCAGAAAGCGACATAGGAAACGTGCGTAGAAGTAACGCATCGTCATGGGCGATAAGGTAACAGGCATGTCTAAATGCCCGTAGATGTTGTTGTGGGTCTTCCTTACTCTGAAAGTGAGTAAATTTAGGAAGCTCCCAATGGTTAGGGTATGGTCGAATAGGGACAGAAGGGTGGATGGGCTCGCTGCAAACTTGTTCATATGACAAAGTATTGCTTGAACCGGAGATAGAAGCTTCGAGACGGGACATTTTATCTATCAGCATCTTGATGACGTCTGCTGACAGATTGGCAGGTTGAGCGCCTCCTAGGTTGTAAGGCGCTTGAAAGAGGTTAGAAGAGGCGTGCGACATAGTCGGTTGTACAATGTACGGATGGCTAGTCGCAGGGGCAGAAGTAGAGGTCAAGGGTGGTTGCGTTATGAAGGTAGAAGGCATAGGCTGACTAGATACCGCCAAAGGAGGTTGTGTGATGGTATTGACAAAGGGCGAGGTAGGCACTCCTGCATATATAGGCGCAAGAGTGTGTGGGGTCGAGGCAATCAAGTTTTGATATGATGTAGAACTTGGTTGAATTGCAGGTGGTTGAGGGGGTAATGAAACCTCGGTGGAGGTTGGTCTAAAAATAGACGAGGAGGCCGAACTTTGCGTATAGGCCATGGTCGGGTTAATGGTTGAGGCGAAAGGTTGAGTCGTAAAAGGTTGGGTGGCGAACGGTGTTGATGTCGTCGCCACGTCGTCCGAAAGGTCCCGCATTGGTTTTCTTGCGAGGTAGTTTTGGAGGGCTGCGGTATTGAGGTCCAAGAATCTTGCAAAGTCTTGGTCCCCTTCTGGGATGATAGGCGTCTGGGTTGGAGATAGTCTAGTAGGAATTCTTTCGGTCTTCGAATAGAACTCCATTATATGATTGGTTGTAGGCGGGGTAGGCGAAAGCGATTGATGGCTAGCGTGGTCAAGAAGGGCCTTGGTTTGACTACGTGTCAGAACCATTCAAGGCAAGAAAGAACGTCCTCACAAGCTCAAACAAGTAGATAAGAACGGAAAAGAAGAAGACACAAGCAGATCCTAAAACTCTAGGAGTAAATTTTTAGGATTATAATGGCTTATGCCTTAGAATGTGTGTAGAGGAGGATTGGTTGAAAAATGGGTCTTAGTAGAAGTAGTCTATGGATGGTTTCAGGTTTTGTTATGGTGCTCAAGAAGTCTGTGTTAGGGTCTGGTACGCGGCCTGGTGCTAAGGAGCAAGCTCCCCTCACTTCACGATTCCAGTGGTTAGCTGGTTTCGCTTAGCCAAGATATACCTCGCCTAGAGATTATACTCCGCCAGAGAACGGAGTGGGCTTCCCCCTTGGTGATGAAATCCAAGTAGGGTCACCGGGACGGGTAAGGTATCCGCTGGGGGATGAAATCCCAGTCGGGCCTTGTCTCAGGTAAGTTAAAATGTTTGTTTTGTGCAGGTGGTTTGGTCGTGTAACATCAAGTGATCTAGATTAATTCAATATGCGATTTAATTACTATGTGTGGTCTAAGAGATGCAGGCAAACAGAAATGAATGCAGAGTGTTTTAATGTCCAAGTCAAAATGTTTGTTCGTATGAAGACGAATGGAGAAAGAGTCGAAGAATATGAGTTTAGCTAGTCTAGAAGTGCAAGAAAGAAAGAAATGTTCGTTTTAGTTCTGCTTATGATGTTGTTTAAGAAGAGACGAAAGGAGGCGAAAAGGAAGAAACCTAATGCGCCTAAATGAACGAAAGAAAGAAAGAACCCAAGGAGGACCTAGGGTCCCACCGGGCGTGCCAGAATGTTTCTATGCAAAATTGCTTTCTACATTCAAAGAAGAAATAAGAAACTGAAATAAAGGGGTTAAGGCTAGAGGTACCTGATAAAGTCGTGCGCACCGAAATCAGACGTTGGAAGATTCTCCTCTTTGGCTGTGGAGGAATGACACCTACGAAAAAGAAACTAAAACACGAGAAGACGTTAATAAGAGATATGGTGGGTTGTCAGGCGAACGCCCGATCCTGGAAGTATGAAGACTCCCTAGAAGGATATCAACCCATTGATAAAAAAGAGCATAATATTGAACGAAAGTAGATGATAATGATAGAAATAAATGACAGAAAAATAAAAGGCGTACCTGATAAGCGGCACTGTTCTGCACAGTCGCCGGCGTCGGTCTCTGTGATGCCGGCGTCGGTTAGGGAAGGTGCCGACGTCGATCAAGGTGCCGTCGTCGGTCGGAGAAGTGACCAGCGTCGGTAGGGGCAGGTTCTGGGAAACGGTTCAGGACAGGTTCTGAGAGAGTCGGGCAGGTTCAGGGAGAGTCGGGCAGGTTCAGGAAGAGTCTGGGGGGTTTGAACAGAGTCGGGATAGGTCTGAACAGTCGGGACAGGGTCTGATATGGTCAGGGTAGGATTTGATAAAGACAGGGATGAAGTTTAGACAGAGTCGAGATAGGGTTTGATAAGGACAGGGACGAGGTTTAGACAGAGTCTGAGGAGTTTGAACAGTTGGGAAGACAGAAAATAAATAATAACTAAGAAATAAAATGAAATAAATAGAATAAAGACTTACTTGGTAGAAGACCCGATGAAAGCCATGAAGTGCAGATTAATTGATGTCGTAGTGTCGATGATTGCTCAGAGTTCGCAGGTTGGTTGCTCAGCGTTCGGTTGATCAGCGTTCTGGGATTGGATTCGAATGGCTGGCGGAGGTTGATGAAGGCGGGGGACGGGGACGGTTCCAGAAATGGTTCGTCAACCGTTTCGGGAAACCGAATGGTAACTGATAACGGTAAAGGGGAAGGTGACCGACGTCGGCAGGATTGCCGACGTCGGCCGATAGGTGACCGACGTCGGCGACATCGGTCGGGTAAAGACCGACGTCGGCAGATGCATAATGGGGATAGAGTCTAGCTTTCACTCTGTGCTCCTCTTTACATGCTGCCAGGGTCAAGGTTGGTGAAACAAGTGATCGGCAAGGGTTCAATAGGCGAAGAAGAAAGAAGACGAGGAATGACCAGGGGAGTCGACACGATTTCGGTGTCTACACCCTTAACCCATTTTTAATCACAATTATAACATAACCCTTTCTCCTTACAAGTACACATATCTACCTCAGTAAGCCACTTGACTAATGTGGTTATGGCTAGCCATTGGTTTTTTGTGTTCTTTATGGGTGGGAAAGTGGGAGGTCAATGTTGCATTGAGAGTTTATATTTTTATTACTTAGCTAAACCCAAGGCATACATAATGTTTTTGGGATAAAAAAATTCACCTGTAAATGGCTTGGATATTTGAGGCCACTAATAAAACAACTATTGAAGAAGTCATCTGATAACCCTTAAGTGTGATTAGCTAGTTTTTCAAATTCAATATGATAATTATAAATGGTGATTATTTGGTATATTTTAATGAAATATCATGTAAATTCCTAGAATTATGAGGGACAAAACCTACCTATAAGTAAGGATGTAAAGGTTTTCTAATCGGGTTCATTATTCAACTTGAGACTCTAACGGTACCATTGGAGTGATTTTTGTTCCAAGTAGAAGGAATTAATTTAGACTTTGTTGACATAATAAGTATTATGAAGGTTAAATAATTACTTGTTTTGATATATCCATCATGTAGGATCTATACCATTAAATCTTACAAAGTCTAGTGTGGGCCCACTTGATGTGTGGATTTCACTAATGCTTCAAGGTTTTGGTGTAAGGATTACTTATATTGATACCAGATATGAGGATCCTTCTGCAAAATTTTACAAACTAAAAAAAAAAGGAATAATGAACTCAACTTTGGAAAATAACCCAAAATAACCTTTAGATCATAAGCCACTTTAAGGGGGAAACATCATTTGATAAATTTCAATACAATAATATTCATGGATGCCTTCATTGGGACTCAACACTTAATTAAATACTGAATCTATTCTAACAACTACTACTTTCCATGGATGTGGGATATATAAATATGATAAAGGGATGATTTAAAAATAATATGCATCTATAATGAATAATTCACTAATAATGAAAAGAGAAGGGTAGGCATATCATTGGTGCTTTATGTAGATGATATTTTATGATTATATATCACCTCAGTATTGTACACTTAGAAAACTTAAACCTTCATTTTCACTCTCAGTTCTTTACCTTTTCCCACTTCTACAAGTCTAATATCTTCTCTATCTTTATCACCCTTGGCCTATATCTCTAAGTTTGACAAATTTTATGTTGATGACCTAGGTATTACATCTTTCCTATATTGCTTATAATGTACTCATCTTCCATCTCTACAAGTTCTGAATATGTACCTAATTTCTTGCTCCCTAGACACTAGTTCATGGGATAGACAATAGAGTTGACACTATTATCCCATCCCAATGCATGTGTCTAGTGCCCTAAAGACATCTAAAATGTATCATGATGGTCAGCCTAAGTGATTTAATGTATTTTGTTACTCTAAAGTGATTGAAGTAAATACAATATCAAATCTCATCCATTCCTCACATACAAAAACAAATCATAGAGATAAAAGAGCATTCAATTGAATAAAACTTCCCCATTTATTAATATTTACGTACTATTCTTAATGAAATCACATCTATAGGTTTAAAATACTAAAAGAGCATCCCAAGATCCCAATTTTATAAGTTATAAGCTATCTCACTATTTTACTTGCTTTGCACATATTGTATGATTTACACACAAGTTGATGTGTAGGGCAAAACTACATGAGTTTGAGGACCTCTTCTAGTGTATTGGCTATGTAAGCAACACACTATGATAAAACTATCTTTGAGGTTAGCTCGACACCATGTAACCAGTAACCCATTTATCCCCAAGGTCATTATGAATATGGAGAATTAGGGTTTTGAAATTTAACAAGGATCGATAGTCCATGACCTAGATCTACATGCTCTTGAGTGAAGGAAAGGCAAAACCTAAAATCATCTAGGTGGTTGCATCCTATTTAGTAGGTATTCTATACAAGATACTAGAATTGAACTAAGACAATAACATCAATGCAAATTCCCTAAGATGACACTATTTTCCACATAACCAAAAGTATCAAAACAAAAATCTGATGATTGTTTAAGAATCTCCTTCCAACCTATTTTCTATCTGTTCCAAATCCATAATTACATTATCATCATATTAAGCTAGTACTTCAATTATTTGTCATATATATATATATATATACATACATACATATATATATACATATATATATTTATATATATACATATATATATATATATGTATATATATACATATATATATATATATATATATATGTATATATATATATACATATATATATACATATATATATATATATATATGTATATATATATATACATATATATATGTGTATATATATATATATATATACACACATATACATATACATACATACATACATACATAGTTATACTTTCCATATTTAGACTATCCCAACATAATAATCTAATGTATATTTATATCTTAGTTTAGCATTTAATTGGCTTGATATTGATCTAATTATCACCTTTGTGTCATTTCACACATATATACCAATTTAATTCAAATCTAGGGTTAACAATAAGATCAACTTAGATCAAAATTTTAGGGTTAAGTATTTTGTGAACTTGATATTTGAACACCATTCTATGTAATCATATCCTATCAAATGCTTATTACATGATTTTTATTAATCTTTATATACTTCATATATCTTATCATTGATGATATTGATTACCATGATGACTATGATTATGAAATTATCCAATTTTCCCTCAAAGAAGGAATTAATATTGACTACTCTTGCATTCTTCCAGGTGATAAAACATGTAATATGAAAGCCTTCAATGTTGGATTTTTATATCCCTTTAATCAAGTCCATGATCCCACCACTTCAAGAGATGATTTCATCCATCTTAAGGAAGATAAAAATCCTTTATCCATACTTCATATACCACCATTATATGACTTTGGGATTTAATACTTGCAAAAGTATGTATACCAAGGCCAAGGATTGGTTAAACATGAGAAAGGTATAATCCACCCTATATCTCTTAAACACAATAATAAAAGTAAGAAAGGGTTGGTATTTTCAAAAACATTCTTGAGTTTCCAACCATTCAAACCAACTAGACATGTATATTTATGAAAAAAGTGGGTACATATGACCAAGAGGTTCCTTCATTTGATTATCAAAACATCTAACAATTACAAAAATATATTATGGATGATTTTCAAACAACTAATAAGGGGAACATGTCTTCAAGTAAATTCATTAAACCCCCTAACATTTATACTTTCCCAAAAAATATCCCTCTATTCAAGGGTGATGGTTTTATCCTATCTTCATTACACACACACACACACACACACACAACACACACACACACACACACACACACACACACACACACACACACACACACACACACACACACACACACACACACACACACACACACACACACACACACACACACACACACACACACACACACACACACACACACACACACACATAAAGGTTTCCTTAAAAAACTTTTCCAAAGCTAAAATTGGTATACCCTTACAAAAAGAAATTTAAATAGATTATTCAAATGGTACAAGCTATTCAAATGATATACAAAACATACAAATGGTTCAAATATCCCATACCATTACAAAAATGTCCTACATTTAGTGATCACGAGCTTGTACTTGTTATACATAAGGATAGTGATACTCATATGACTAGATTCAAAAGAGGTGATGGGTTGCAAACAATAATAAAGATTATGAAAAACACCTCTATCACCATAGAATATCTAATGTCTATGATGACAAATATTGAGGACCTTCAAAAGTAAATTTTTATTCTCTAAATGTAAATGGAATTCCATAATGATAATGTCCACATCAACTCATTCAATAATCAACCTCTTATGCAATGTAGAATTGAATATCCTTATCCAAAATATTTTGAATTATTAGATTTAACTCTTTTTCTTAGACACAAGGAACTATTCAACCACATGATTAGCTATGTATATTATTTTGTTCAATGGGCACAAGATGAATAACTATTTCTAGAAGTTTTCCATATGAATATTTCCATGAAGATAAAAATTAGTTATATAGTTTACCAAATGGTTTCTCAAATAATTTTTAAAAATTAGAAGATGCACCATTCATGGATTTCAATATCCACAAGGTGCCAAAACATGCATTATACCATTTGTAAAATTTTAAACAATGTGATGATGAGTCCATTCAAGATTATACTATTTGATTCAAAAGTACATCATAAGAGCTAACATTTAGACTACCAAATTTGGAATTAAAGTTTATCTTTAGTAGAGGCCTTATTTCCCTATTAAAAGAAAGGAAATTACATAAACAATATAAATAATTTATGCATTTAAATAATGATTTGAATAGATATGCTTCCTCCATAATTAATCATTCAAAAGAATTTAACATATCTCCCTCCAAATATAAAAGTTTTATCCCTCACACAAAGGATGAATATAGCTTACCTACGGAATATTATGCATAAAAATGCGGTATTACTAATCTTTATATGACCAATTTACAAATGCTACTTAACATGGGGCCAATCTAAGGTCCACATTTTATGTAATAATCTCAAAGTAAATAACACAAAAAGCATCCATGCCAAAAATATTTAACAATTACCTTATAAATGGGTGGTTCTTGTTTTTGGCATAAATATATTGATCCTACACAAGCACAAACTAATTGCAATGTAAGACACTTTTAACAAATTAGATTCAATATAACAAACTTGTTAAGCATAGGATATACTGAGAGTGGGGTGAATCAGTATATCATATATCTTTTAAATCTTTTACTTAATAAAATTCCTTTTCTTTAACCACTTAATCATACATTCAATATATGCAATAAAATTTAAATAATAACATGCATCACACGCGAGAGAGAGAGAGAGAGAGAGAGAGAGAGAGAGAGAGAGAGAGAGAGAGAGAGAGAGAGAGAGAGAGAGAGAGAGAGAGAGAGAGAGAGAGAGAGAGAGAGAGAGAGAGCAGATTTTTATGTAGAAACCCAATGTGGGAAAAACCATGGAGAACTATCTCAAGTATGTAAATGACCACCAATTAAATTTTAAAAAATTTTCAAGCACCAAATTTTAGGACTACCAAAACAATAATGATTTTTGAGCATCCACCCACAGGAGCACTAACCCCTCTTGTGTAGAAAACACAACTATCTCTCAATGTTGCTTTCTCAACAAATGATAGACCACTAGTATATCTCTTTATTTTTTCTTCTCTTTTCTCTTCTCTCCTCTTTCTCTTCTTAGATAGATAAAACAATTACAAACCATGCACTTCCATTTTACAAATGGCTTCCCAAGCCTCCTTTTATAGCTTTCCAAATGACCTTTGGCATTCACCCTTTGAGACCTTTCAATTCACATAAAAAATGGCACCAAACTTGCATGACCTTTGAATTCTTTAATTTGAAAAGTCACATGGTGACCCTTAATGGCGAAAATCATCCTTTCCCTTTTTCATCTTTATCTAGTGACTCTTTGAATTCTTCAAAGTGACCCTTCATGGGAAAATGTGCCCTTTCCCTCTTTTGTCTTTATTTGGTGACTCTTTGACTTTTTCATGGACCTTCTTTTATCTTTATGCAACCATGAATATATTTGTTAATATTTAATTGATATTAACACACTTTAGCCAATATATGAATATTAAAAACACCTTTAGACATTAAATGTTATGTGGCCTTTATCACCAATATTGCTAGACCTTTGATATCAATGACACTATTTATAACAATCTCCCCTTTGTCATTAATGGTAACCTAAAATTGAAATTACCACATTCTAAAACTTGTACTGCACATACCACTCTAAAACTAAGACCTACACATATTACCAACTAAAAACATACAATAACTCCCCCTTACTATATCATCCTATTTTCTAAACCTATTCTTGAACTTTTCCCCCTTTGACATCAATGGAAAAGGGTTTGTTCTAGAACCAACACTTATCTCCCCCTCAAATGATGTTGATCCTCAATGGCAGGAAGTAAAAGAAATTACTCTCAACTTCTTTCGTAGATACTAAAATGTGTCTTTTGGTAGTTCCTTTATGAAGATATCTAATAACATATATAAATTATTGCCTATCCTCTAAGCATCTATAATCAACACATCTAAATATTTTATTTTAATCTCACAACCTTCTACATAAAACTTTAATGTGTGTTCATGATCATGCATTTAACTTATAATCAATACATTATGCTTAAGACCACCTACATGCAATACATTCTCAGTCTTGGTTCTACCATTATCCAAATTTAATGTACCTTTTCTAGCTATCCTATAAGTGATATTATCTCCAAATTTCAATATGCCACCATTGATCTTTTATAGAGTTATGAACTTGATCTTTTCTCCTATCATGTGACTTGAACATCTACTATTGATGAACCATGGCTTTTCTTCCTTTCTTGCATGCAAAGTTATTTGGACTAACATAGACTCTTCAAGTTCTTTCTTTTGACATGAATCTATATGAACTATTTGTTGATGAATAGATCCTTGAAGCTTTGGTCCTTCTTGATTAACTTGAACACACTTCTATAGTGATAGCCTATGCATCCAAAATTATTACACTTGTAACATACTATGGATTATTCATTAAAGCATTATAGAGGAGCAAAAGAGTTGTGGCTTCTCCTTGACTTTACATGAGTTCCCTTCTCCTTGTTTCTAAATTTTTTAGCTCTTTTCCTACAGTCTATTTTGTTATGACCATAACCATTAAAATAAAAATAATAACCATGAAAATAAAACATGTTTTAGTCTATGCATCTTTGACTTGGTGGTCTTTTGTAGCTTTGTTCCTTCCAGCCTTCTTTGTTTGAGATGGCTTCTACATTCTTAAATTCTTCCTTTTTCATTTCCTCTTTTGTAAGGGCTTCAACATAGATCTTTTATTTTTCTATTTCAACCTTGTCTTGAGGTTATATGAAACTAGTAGCCTCCCCTTTCTCTTTTTCAAACCTGATACCTGTCTTAACTAACATTAACCTTTGAATTTCTAATATCTTATTCAACATGTTAGTGTTATTCACAAATTTTGAATCATTGGCTTCTTTATTTGTTTTCTCGATATCTTCTTTTAAATGGGAAATATCAACAACATACCTTTCACATTATTTACTTAATTTTTGCAATTGTGCTATTAGATCTTCTTCAATCTTTTTGGGTTCTTTAATGTGTGTTTTTAGATATTTAATTATATCCTTTAAATCCTTTTCATTTTTCTCTATCTAGAGCTTCAATCTTTGATTCTTATTCTCAAAAGATTTTAATTCTTCTAAGGCACAAATTAGTTATCCTTATAGATTCACCTCAACTTCATCCTCACTTTCATCATGTTCTTCTTAACCATCTATACTTTTACCTATAGAGGCATCTTCATGTATGGTCATGAATATAATCTCCTCTTCATCTGAATCACTAACTCCACTATCTTTAGCTAAGCTAAGATATTTAGAATATAAATTCTTCTTCTTGAGTCTCTTCTTATATTTGCCTTTCAAGTTTTTCTTGTATGTAGGCTTTCCTTCTTCATTATCACCATTATTCTTATTTGGGAACTTAGCTACAAAATGTCTAATATTACCATATTTAAAACATTTAAATAGAAACTTTCCTTGATATTTACATGTGCCCTTTTTAGGCTTGTGGATGAATAGGGCTTCATTGTCATCTTATTCATCCCTAGAGATATCACTTGATACTTGAATCTTAGCCTTATTTTTATTAGATGGTTTGAAATCAACTTCCATCTTTGACGGTTTCTCTTGTCTGATTTATATCTCATATTCTGTAAGAATACCATGTAGTTCATCCATCTTTAATTTGGATAGATCCTTCATTTACTCAATTACATATACCTTTGTATCATATCTCAATGGTAGAGATCTCAAAACCTTTTATACCATCATTGAATCCTCTATCTTTTCTCCAAGGCCTTGAATTTGATTTACTACTTGATCAACCTAAAAAAGATAACTTGTTATATTTTCTTCCGCTTCCATTCTCAAACTCTCAAACTATCTCCTAAAATATTTGAGCTTAGCTCGTTAAAATTTTCCATCACCTTTGTAAATATTCTTGAGTTTTACTTAAGTCCCATTAGAAGATTTACATTGCATAACTTTAACAAATTCTGATTCACATAAAATAAATAAAATAGCATTTAAATCTTTAGCATTATTTTCACTTGTCTTCTTATCTATGAGAGTAGTTATAGATGTCTATGGCTCTTCATATTCATTTATCACTACTTTCTCAATGCCAAATCCAAGGGAAATCAATTAAGTACTCATCCGTATTCTCTAAAAAGCATAATTTGTCTCATAAAAAAAAGGTGCCTAATTTGTAGAGAAGCCTTCATGTGTTTTGTCCATCTTGTTTTCCCCGATCTACCTTCAATTTATTAAACTCTTTCTGAAGGAACCTGCTTTGATACCAATTATTAAGCATGGGATATTTTGAGAAGGGGATGAATCATTATATCATATATCTTTTAAATATTTTACTTAATCAAATTACTTTTTTTAACCACTTAGTCATACATTCAATATATGAAATAAAATTGAAACAATAACATGCATCACACGAGAGAGAGAGAGAGAGAGAGAGAGAGAGAGAGAGAGAGAGAGAGAGAGAGAGAGAGAGAGAGAGAGACCAACTTTTTACTTAGAAACCCAATGTGGGAAAAACTGTAGAGAACTATCTCGAGTTTATAAAGTTCATAAACACTAACTTGTAGGAGTACCAACCCCTTTGTTGAGCACAAACACAATAATGATTTGTGAGCACTCACCCACAGGAGCACCAACCCCTCTTATGTAGAAGACACAACTATCTATCAATGTTGCTTTCTCAACAAATGATAGAACACTACTATATCTCTTTATTTTTTCTTCTCTTTTCTCTTATATCCTTTTTCTCTTCTAAATTAGATAAAATAATTACAAACCATACACTTCCATATTATAAATGGTTTCCCAAGCCTCATTTTATATATTTCCAAATGACCTTTGGCATTCACCCTTTGAGACCTTTCAATTTACATAGAAAATGGTGATAAAATTGCATGACCCTTTGAATTCCTTCATTTTAAAAGTCACATGGTTACCCTTCATGGGGAAAATCATCCTTTCTTTATTTTATCTTTATCTAGTGACTCTTTAAATTCTTCAAGGTGACCCTTCATGGGAAAATGTGCCCTTTTCCTATTTTGTATTTACTTAGTGACTCTTTGACTTCTTCATGGACCCTATTTTGTCTTTATGAAACCAAGAATATATCCATTAACATTTAACTAATATTAACACACTTTAGCCAAGATATGAACAATAAAAACATCTTTACACATTAAATGATATGGGGCCTTTGCCACCAATACTACTAGACCTTTGACATCAATGACAATATTTTTAACAAAACTGATAAGACAAAGGAGGTTGGAAACTCTCCTTGTGAAAAATACTAATACAAATTTATTATGGTCCTAAAGTAATTAAAAAATGCATTTTGGTTATGCCTACCACATATCATATGCACTTACACTAGGAACTCTTTAGATATACCAAATGAAAGCAAAAATCAATCATAATCATCAGGGTATCTCCTTTCCTCATGAACAAAAATTATTACATGTTTCAAATGATAGCATTAATTATTCTACTACACATGCAAAATATGAGTAGGAACATGTTATGTACCTTTTCAACCTATCCAATAATGATGAAAATAATGTAAAATATCGAAATCAAATTTATAAGAATTAGAATGGGAAGATAACTATGACCATTCATTGTATGGAATCATAGGATGATCCTTCCTTTTCAAAAATGCCAGAAGTACCAAAAAAATAAGTAAAAAACATCTAAAAATCCAAAAACACTTTCATCACTTACATGTTCTATAGGATCCTTGGTATCCATGTGTTAATTCAATGTTGATGGATGACATACTAAGTTACTCCTACATATGCATATATGTCACATTTATACTTGAGTGTGATACAAACATGCATAGACACATGATACATTCCTATTTTGGATGTTGGGATTTCCCTATACTCTTGTCATATGGACATTGGGGGCATTTGCTTCTTTGATAATGATACCCATAGGTTATATGATTTTATAATCATTATACCTTATCATGTTTGAACTTACATATTTACTTACACAAGATTATTATCCATGATTATATCTCACATAGTATACATGATATGGCATACACTTGACATCTTTTTCTAGAACATTTTATTCATGGGATACTATGACATGTTTATGTTAGTTACTTACACTTTACTTTATGCACTTCCTTGAGTGTCTTTCCTTGATATTGTATGCCTTATTCAAAAAATTTAATATGCTCCTTTGCTTGTGGCCCTTGTTCCTATATATTATTTAATTGACATTTACATATGTAATTATTTGTTATATATAAATTCAAATATGTCATTCTTACTTTGATGGACATTTAACTAAGTTATATTCCTCTAATTGTATGGAATTTGAACATTACCTTTATTTGTGTTATGCTTAGACCATTTCCTTTTGACTTTATTTTAAGTGCTCTTATATGTGTGCTTGATTTTATTATTGATATTTTAATATTACCATCTAAATGTTTCCATGATATTTATCATGCATATTAGTCCTACATATGATCACATTGGTTCTATGTGCTTCAATGATGCATTTACCTAGACATGCTTCCTTATATATGCTAAATGATTACATTCACATATTATACATTTGTATTATCCTTTTTAGGTGAGGTAACTATTAGTTTGTATCTTTACCTTACCTTAAAAGAAGGGCATTTCAGTGGGGTCATGTCATAGGGGCATGTTCTCCACACTTGCCATAATTTTAAGATTTAGTGGGGGAATGATTTTGAAGCCAAATTTTTTAATTATTTGGTAATTATATCAATTTTTATATTTAGTGTGAGCATGTCATATGGGCATGCCTTCCACACATTATAGTTCCTATATTCAGTGGGGGCATGCTTTGGAAGCATGTTCTCTACACCTATTCAGTAGTCAACATCTTCATTTTATAGTGGAGGCATGTTTTGGAAACATTTATTCCACATTGATACTTATATCAATTTTAATATTTATCCATATATATTGGGGTCATGTTTTGGAATCATGTTATCAACACTTACACATTTTTTTGAATTTGAAAAAGCACATAGTTTTATGTTTTAGATTCACAGTTGTGGAAGAATTTTATACATTGGTAATATTTTTATACACAATTTTAGAATGAGACATATCTAAGGTGAATATTATATGAAACATGTTCCTAATATTACATCTAAATAAAATTTATATTCCAAAAATCTTTTATGGACTATTACCACATCATAGACGTTTTCATACTAAAACCCCATTGACTTTTACGTACTTTATTGAGATATTCTACTATAGTAGTTGGTTTACCTTTTTTTATGGTTGAGGTGATCAAATCTCTCAATATTTATAAGATTTTAGGTTGGAATTGATCATTCAACCTCACTAAGTTATAAGTATCACTAGGTTGCAAAATTGAGCTAGTCTCAACTACTAGGTGGCAACTCACTTTTGCTCCAAAGTTAGGGGCATGTGCCTTCTAATTATATATATATATATATATATATATATATATATATATCATTGGATATTTGAACTTTAAGTATTTATCTATATTTGTACTAATGTTAGTCTTAGATCTTCACAATGATATATAGTTTCAATTCTATATATATATATAGAATTGAAAATATATATCATTGTGAAGATCGAAGACTAAAATTTACAATGATACATATTTTAAATTCAAATTCCGATAATCAAGGTGGTTACATAGACACATAGGTGTACTCATAAACCTTTCTCTTTCTATTTCAATCAATTTCAAGTACTTGTTACCATCAAAAGTTTCACCCTTGAGGAGGTTGTTCAATCCTCTTCACTTAAGCAATAGGATGGAAATAATCCTAGATTGTGGGTCACCTAATAAGCGTATTGAACCTCTATATAGGGCTAACTCCCTTGATGCATAAGTTAAGAAATATCAGTAAACCTATTATTTACAAGGGAAAAGGGGGAGAAAACTAAAATCAAACCAATCTAAAGAGGTGATACACCAAATATTTTGACATCTACCACACATTTATATATGTACAATAATTATGAATCTGATATAATTAGACAATAATCCTAATCTACTCCTCTTAATCACTACAAGTTGTGTTATCCCATGGCTAGGGTTTAAGAGCAATTTAGTGTAAATGTAAGGTCCTACATTTTGAATTTTATTCTCATTTAAATAAGATATATATTATATAGTTATTTAAAAAATACCTTAATCACCTCCTTGACCTCTTAAAATCTTCAAATTACCCCAAACTTGCAAGTTTCTTCATTTTTACCCTCACAAGCCTATAGATACACATTAAGCCTAGACTACAACTTTGAGACTAAATACTATTTAATAAGATTATTAGTAATTTGATGGTATTTGGAATGTTTTGGATAATTTTTTCATGTTATTATTTACCTTATATATAATTCATTGACACATTTAATCCATCACAAGTATGCACCGTTCCTCATTCTCAACTACAACCTGCTTGTAAGTGATCATTGGGGTTTCTTGACTACAAGGCTCACTAAATTGAGCTTTTTTAGACTAGTTTACCCTCTTAATGTTGATAGTAAGTTTATAAACCTGAATAATATTACTTATACCTTTTAAAACCCCTTATAAATAAATTTAAAACCACATAATTAATGTTCTCCCATTTAGGCCCATGGTAGACTTGTAAATGGTTATTAGGTCTTCTAACATTAGGTTCCCAAATTAGGTTTTTTAAAATAATTTAGCATTATTGGGATGCATTTTAATGGATGAAAATTTAAATACAATATATTTTTTACCCTTAAAACTTATTTTTTCCTCAAAACACTCATCACCAACACCTTTTGTTCCTCATGCTTGCTACAAGCCTATATGTGGTCATTAGGCCAAAAACCTTATTTCCTCCTATTTTTACCTATTTGAGACTAGTTGATAAATTAAATAATTATGGTAAAATATAATTTTTTAATATCTACTCCATCACTCCATTGGGTTCATATCACCTTAGATATCCACTTGAAACCCTTGTAGTTTTCTTTTCAGGTTCACAGAGTCCATTTGAGTTTACATAGTCCATTTAAAAGTAAAGTGAGTTGAGGTTAGAGAATTAATAGATGTTTTGGATGATTATATATATTATATAATATTTAAGAGGTTAATTTTAAGTCTGTTAATACAAAATGGGTGTTAGTTTCCTATAGAATCATGTCTATACTTGTTTGCATTGCCTTGAGTGCACTTAAACCTCCTTCTTTTTGGAATTGGCTTGAGAATTTTGGTTTAAAATATTTTTCAAAGGAAATAAAATAATATATTAATAATTAAATAGGTAATTTATTCTTCAAATTTAAACCCTTTGATGCCAATGTTGACTTATAGGTCTGTAGACCTATAGGTTCATAATTTTCTCATTGCTCTAGGC
The DNA here is from genome assembly GCA_037957365.1 of Torreya grandis. NCBI lineage: Eukaryota > Viridiplantae > Streptophyta > Pinopsida > Cupressales > Taxaceae > Torreya > Torreya grandis. Next base: position 1,476,544 of record JARHVA010001192.1, on the reverse strand, counting down.
TTTGAAGAAGACACTAGAATATTGATTCCAATGGATTTACAATTGAAAATTACTTTATAATTATCTCAAATGGTTATATTAATATTTTAATTTACTTAAATTATTTGGATAGTGAAAACACATTCACATTTTATCATGGTTATCTCCATCATGACTACTAGTTCCAACAATTTAACTATGCATGTATAATTCTATACCTTTATTAAAGTTCATTACTCTAGTGGTTATTTAATAGGTATAATGGAAATTTATTAGGTTTAATAAACTATTAACCATATATTTTCATTCATTTCATACACCAATATGCTCACAAATCATTGCAAACATGACTATCATGTTTAAACTAGCAAATAAAGACTATTGGATACTACACCAAACGTGAATATGAATAAAATTGATATAAAATGATATTAAAAGGGTCAAAAAGTGTTAAATATATCCTTAAAAATCATATTAATGCATTAATTAAGATTCTAAACTATGCATTTGAAGAAAACTAACCCTAGTGGGGTTTTGAGTCACCTTTCGACACCCTTAACTTCTTAATGATTGTTCATAAAGTTAAGGAGCCTAACCAGATAATCAATGACAAAAGGTGGAATAGAATTAGGATACCCTATTTTATTCAAGATATCTGGTTCCAAATTTCTCTATCCTTAAAGTATTATACATAAATAGGTTGGCCTTTTGAGGCTGCCAAGAATCTTGATGGAGAAATGGAGAAGTTTTTTTCCTTGTTTGGATCTGTAGCACCACTTTTTGTATGTATTTAAATCCAAAAATACCATGGGAACCCTTAGAGTATTTTTTAAATTTCCCATCAATATAAAACATCTAAAAAAGACCTCTAATAACTATTGATGTAGGAAATTGCACCCAGGGTAAGGAGGTCGAACTCCTGCCTTCTCCTCGCAACATGGAAACTCCCCTCTCACCTATGGGACTGGCGAAGCTGGAGGGGAGAGTCTCTAGATAAGGGCTAGCTCCCTTTGATGTATCATGTTTATTTCAGCAAGTTCAAAATATAGGTATATATATATATATATATATATATATATATATATATATATATATATATATATAAACAAATATATAATAAAAAGGGGAATGAAAAGGGAGAAAGATACAGGAAAACAAACCTACTCTAAAGAGGTGATACACCAAAATAAGTCGACCTTCCCACATCCACACTCAGGATCAGATAAAAACAACATACATACACTCAAACTTGGCAAAAAGACCAGGCTACAAGAAAATGGCAGGGAGGTTCTTATGAAAACACAAGAACAGGGACTCATCAAGTGCTATGAAATACATACTATAAGTGACTTCTTCTATTCTATACTTCCAAATAGAGCTCTTCTCCTGTCAGCTACAGGAAATGGCACCTTGTAGATAACTGGTGTGTTGGTGTTGAACCTATGAGAGCATCAGAAGATAATGACTAAACACAGATCAAACACTCAGGACATACACAGAATATCCATCCAAGAAGAGGTAAAAAACTATCTTTATTTGATTTAGGTAGAAATTTTAGTAGGGCTACACCTTATAAAATTATGAAAAGATGATTACCAAAATTACCAAATCATGATATATATGGGAAAAAGACAAGAGGCTCATTGGCACTCCTTTACTTATAAGTGGGCATGTCACATCCCTCATTGGGAAGAAGAAAACACTATGGCTGATGTCATCCTTCTACTGGAACCATGCTGGATGCTTTGTCTTTTCTTCATTTTGTATTATCTAGTTCATCAGCCCCTAGGGTGAACTTCCTAGTAGGTCATTACATTTTGGGCCCCCTTCATGCGCTCTTAATTGAAAAAAATTAGTTATTTCCTTTTGTTAAACTTTGACATCCTCAAGGACATCCTCGTGCTTTACTGGCTTCTGGTTGCTTGCTAATTTATTCATAGCTTGCTTTAGTCTCTATCACCTTTTGAGCACTCCTCCTTGTATACTTTGATGGATCACTTGGCTCTTCAAACTGCTACTGGGTTCCCATTTGCCTTAGACTATCTCTCAGCTTATATGTTTTCCATGGAATTTTGTCTGCAGACATTTCCCACAGACAAAAAGTCCACAGAAATGTCTCAGGTTTGTTCGCTGTGCTTTTCTCACAGACTTTTGTTCATGGACATTTCCCATGGACAAAAAGTCTGTGAAAATGTTGTTTACCCCTTGCCTTTGTTTTAAGTGACCCACCCCTTTTCTCAGAACTTTTGATATATGCTAGAATTAGTAAATTATAAACCAAATGAACTTTGAACCGGACTTTGAATTGAACCCAATTTTTTCTTTGAACCACCTGCTATGCTTAAAGTGTTTAAACCTAGACTAAGGCTAATGAACTAAGGCTGAAACAATGAACTAGATGCTAAACCAAAGAACTAGGCCTATTTGAACCATGGCATTGAACTGTGCGAGAGAAAAAAATGATAGATTTGAAAGCAAGGGGTGAAGGCAAATGATTTTGGCCTGTGGATGAAAATTGGTCAACAGATGGTGACTCACAGGGGATGCATGCTTGCTATGCTTAGAAACCTAGTTACCTTACATTCCATTGGGTGTAGAGTCAGATGTAACTATAACAAAAGTTAGCAGCAACCCAAAAATATCTGAGAATCAAACACGAAGCTTTACCCCACACACAAAGGGAAACACACAAGGCTAAAAAACACTACCTATGCAACTACACTTAGGGAAAGTAGGAAAAAAACTGAAAACAAACTACTATTTATAGCTAACTAGGAATGTTTGCCTCCCTCCTAGATCGAAAGGAAAATTATTTAAGTCCCCTTCCTAGAAAAAGGACTTATGGTGTCAGGCAAGTGGCTGAATGAAAAGGAGATTTGGTGACTCACTCCTCTTACCTATCACCTAGATTGGCTATAATCTGAGTGGATATTCAAACATTCTCCCAATGTATACATACTCTATTTGTTCTTGGAAGCTTGCCTCCTATTGGTTCTTCAAGCTAGTTTTTCTCATCAAGAAATCAATTGCTACCGGCTCATCACCATAAGCTCCTTGATACGCACCCTTGACTGGCTTGCTCTCCTCTACCTCATGCTCGGGTTCCATGGTATGGCCATATTCCTTAATGATTTCAAAGAAGATATCTTTAGATTCACTAACCTCTTGAAGGGGTAAATATGAAAAACTACAGCCTCTTTGCATGCTTGTTAGAACCCCAATGTTACATTTTGTGCTCTTATCCAGCTCATAGCCTCCTTGAAGAATAGTGTAGCCTACCTCAATGGCTTCAAATGAATCATTTAAAATATGAACAAGAGGATGCCCATGCTCCTCCACATCACCTAAGGTGATCTCCTCCTCATCTGTACTCATGAAGTCTCCTAGTCAGTCCTAAACTGAGCATAATCTATATCAGGCAAGGCTTGATAGATTTTTTGGAGGTGTGTGGATGAAGTGTATTCAAACATGGAAACTATTATTTGGTCTGAAATGTCCATCACACATTCACTGAGGAGACCTACTCTAGACTCTAATTCTCAAATTTGCCTATCCATATCTTCCTAGAAAAGCCTTTCTTGGAAGTCACAATCATCATCAGGAGTAGGAGCAGCCCCATCTTCTTCAAGTTTTTGTGCAAAACCTTGCTCTTCTTCTTCCTTTCTACCCCAAGATTCCACTATTTGCTTCCAACTCATGATTTTGGGATTGGAATCTTTCTTTTGTGAACAGGAAACAACTTTATCCACTTCAAGGTCCTGAGTTGGTTCATGATGTTCCCTCTTCCAGCTTGGAATTTGGAGATCACGTTGAAAGACTTGAGGAGGTTTTGGGAGGGTCTGCTCATGTATAAGAAGAGTTGTTTGAGAAGAGGCATGCTAAAAATCTAGGCACATGAGATTGATGGTAGGATCGATTGATGCATCAGATAAGTTAGAATGAGCAAGTGCCATCTGATAGAAAGGATTTGGCATACAAGAGGGAGTTTTTTCTAGAATAGGAGAGGGCAGACCTTGGACCTAAATTTCTTGATTTTCATTCCTCCATTTTACCAACATTTCATCAATGTTGAAATTACCCTATGGATTGGTGGAAGGGGTGTCTTTTGGCATCAACTCCTCTACCAGGTTCAAAAACTCCATCTCTATTTCTCTAAGTAGTCTTATCTTCCTTTCTAAATCCTCAGCTCGCCTAGCCAAATCATCCACATTTTGAACTTCTTAGAGCTCGTGGGAAACACCATAGAGATGGGGAGTGCATGAAGATTGACATGAAATGCAAGGAGCTTCCTGAATAAGGTTGGGGGGAACTTGAAAAGGACTAACCTCATCTTGTACCTCACACTCTTGAACAATGTCTTTTGCACCCTTGTTGTTCTGTGACTCAACCACTTGATTCCAGCTCAAGAAATTTGGATTGGGCATCTCCTTTAGGGGTGATGGGGCCATAATGTGAGAGGGCAGTGAAGATTTAGATTCCACTTCCCTTGCTGCCAAAATGGACTGCTACATCTGAAGGTTTGCCAATTTGATCTGTCTATCAAGATTAGCCTTAAACACAAGATTTGTCATTTCAGAACTCTCCTCAACATGATTGGGGAAAGGACTTTGATAGGCTTGATTTGGCTTGTGAGCAGGCACTATATATGATTGATATGATGCTTGGGGTAGTGATTATGTAAGTTGATAGACTTGGTAAGGATACCTCTCATAAATACTCAGCTTCTCCTCTAAAGATGCAATCAAACCACTCACATCCAGCATCTCATTTGTAAGCCTGTGCCAACTGGCTCCTTCAATGGGGGTCCATTCCTTCTTAACCTGATTCAGTGCATTTCTCACTTGATGGATGACATGATCAGGAACTTCTTGGCCACATCCCCTTCTAGTGTCAAGATCTACCACATATTTTTTGTATCTCAATTGAAGGCAAAAATTGGTTTATTGGCAAAGAGACTGGGTTGAGTGGGAATAATGACGTAATGAGAAGACTGGGCATAAGGCTGATATAACTCATGAAAGGGTTGGGACTGGCCATATTAAAACTGATAAGGATTAACATAAGGCTGGTAAGGATTGTAGCCTTGCTGGCCAAGGAAAATAGGGTCCATGGCTCTGAATGATGGGATTATACATACCAAAATGTTGTTTCTTGATGGTATGGTACCAGAACTACTTAACCAATTGATTTAACTTAGAGTTTCCATTGGTGTTTGATATAAAAGCCTCTAAAGGCTAGTCAGTTAAAGAACACACCAAAATTCTTCAATTCTTTGGACAAAACCTATCCCAGTTGGTCCCACTAGGTGTGCCAAAACTGTTGATGTAGGAAATTGCACTTGGGGCAAGGAGGTTGAACTCCTGCCTTCTCCTCGCAACATTGAAACTCCCCTCTCAGTTGTGGGACTGGTGAAGCTAGAGGGGAGAGTCTCTAAATAAGGGCTAGCTCCCTTTGATGTATCATGTTTGTTTTAGCAAGTGAAAAATACAATTATATATATATATATATATATATATATATATATATATATATAAACAACTATATAATAAAAAGGGGAATGAAAAGGGAGAAAGATATAGGAAAAGAAACCTACTCTAAAGAGGTGATACACCAAAATAAGTTGACCTTCCCACATCCACATTCAGGATCAGACAAAAACAACATACATACACTTAGACTTGGCAGAAAGATCGGGCTGCAAGAAAATGGTAGGGAGGTTCTTATGAAAACACAAGAATAGGGACTCATCAAGATGCTATGAAATACATATTATAAGTGACTTCCTCTATTCTATACTTCCAAATAGAGCTCTTCTCCTGTCAGCTATAGGAAATGGTGCCTTGTAGATAACTAGTGTGTTGTTGTTGAACTTGTGAGAGCATCAAAATGCAATGACTAAACATAGATCAAACAATCAGGACATACATAGAATAGCCATCCAAGAAGAGGTAAAAAACTCTTTATTTGATTTAGGTAGAAATTTTAGTAGGGCTACGCCTTGTAAAATTGTGAAAAGATGATTACCAAAATGACTAAATCGTGATATATATGGAAAAAAGACAAGAGGCTCATTAGCACTCCTTTGCTTGCAAGTGGGCATGTCGCATCCCTCATTAGGAAGAAGAAAACATTGTGGCTGATGTCATCCTTCTGCTGGAACCATGCTGGTCACTTTGTCTTTTCTTCCTTTTGTTTTATCTAGTTCATTGGCCCCTGGGGCAAACTTCTTAGCAGGTCACTGCATTTTGGGCTCCCTTCATGCTCTCTTAATTGAAAACAAATGGTTATTTCCTTTTTTTAAACTTTGACATCCTCAAGGACATCCTCATGCTTTACAAGCTTCTAACTGCTTGCTAATTTCTTCATGGCTTGCTTTAGTTTCTATCACCTTTTAGGCACTCCTCCTTGTATACTTCGACGGATCGCTTGGCTCTTTAAACTGCTGTCGGGTTCCCGTTTGCCTTGGACTATCTCTTGGCTTATATATTTTCCACAAAATTTTGTCCGTGGACATTTCTTGTGGACAAAAAGTCCATGGAAATGTCTTGGGTTTATTTTTTGTGCT
>JARHVA010001192.1:1420000-1465000 GCA_037957365.1 Torreya grandis | reverse complement strand
TTAGAGGCATAATTTGTAAATGACATGCATTGTGATACAACCAAAGGGATTTGGGAAAAGTTGGAGACCATGTATGAAGGAGACACCAAAGTCAAGTTGGTAAATTTGTAGACCCATCAAAGGTAATTTGAAAGTCTGAGAATAAAGGAGGATGAAAACATTGCATCTTATCTATTAAGAGTAGATTAATTGGTAAATGTCATTAGAGGTTTAGAAGAGAAGTTGTAATAATCAATATAAGTACAAAAGGTATTGCGATCCCTAACATCTAAGTTTTATTCAAATGTGTCTATTGTGTCAGGGATAAAAGACCTTAACATACTATAGATGGAAGAGCTTCATGACATCTTGACTGCTTATGAAATGGGAACAAGTGATGGAAGACCTTCCAAGAAAGAAGCTACATTTAAAGTTGAGAAAATTTTAGAAGGTAAAAAGGCCAAGGATGATGTTGACATAGACATTGATGATGATAAAATAATATATTTTGTAAAAAAACTAATGAAATGATCAAGTAAGTATAAGGGAAATTTTCCATTCAAATGCTTTAATTGTGGTAATATTGGTCACTTTGCATCTAAGTTTCCTAACAAGGATGAGAATGAACATGATAGAGAGTATGACGAACATCATGATGATTATAATAAGGTCTATAAGCCTAAAAAAATCAATAAAGGTTTAAAGAAGTATGAAGGCAATAAAGGGTCATTCAATAAAAAGAGAAGTTTCTATACCAAGGAAGATAGTAACTCATTTTATTTAAGTGACACAAGTACATTTGATAGTGATGATGATAGTAATGATCATGAAAATAATGAAACCTTATTCATGGATATAGAAACAAATAATGAGGGTTGCTCAAAATGCAAAAGGCTTATGAATGACAAATAATTAGATGAAGAAGAGGCTGAAGTGAACCTTGAGGTAGAATTGGTGAGTGTTCTAGAAGAGTTGAAGTTTCAATGAAGAAATAATAAAAAAAATAAGATAATTAGTTATAAGTTATCAAGATCAAATCAATCTCTTTAAAGATAAACTAAGTAACAACACCAATGAGCATGAAGAGATCATCAGATAGTTGGAAAATCAAATTGAGATTATCTATATAAGTCTTAAGACCAAGGAGGAGGAATACACCAAGTTTCAAATATAAATGGAGTCCTTGAAGGAAAAATTATATTAGGCAATAGTCAATTTGAAGACACAAAAAAATTTAGAAGAGTATTGAAATTCTTGGTGATATTTCTATTAGTCAAAGGTCTCCACATGACAAGATAGGTCTTGGATTCAAAGAAAACCAAAAGGATAAAAAGGAGAGTCATACCTCAAAGACCTATACATAAACTCTAAAATTTGAGACTCAAAGTGATCATAAACAAGTCAAGACTACCAACATGAAAGTCAACATGAAGAGACCAATAAGGCAACCCAATGCAATGAGGTATTCCAATTCTTTCAATGGTTATTTTTTTTCTTATCATAGATTTGGTCATAGAGCAAATGATTGTAGAATAGTCTTAAAGGATGAGTTATTATGGAACCATGGGAGAAGGAGTGATCAATCAAGATGAAATCATAGTAATATTGTTTACTATAGTTGTCATAATATGGGACACATTAAATTTTTTTGTCCTAATAGAGGTAGAAGGACCTCAAGACTTAACAAGGTATATGAAGCTCCTAAAGTGCATAATAAGGGTCAAATGTTGGTATGGAAGCCAAATAAAGTTAAGAATGATCATATTTAGTCCAAGAGTCAAGAAGGATTATTTGATAAGGTAGTGTAAGGATAAAAAGTGAAGTAATTCCAAGAACACTCATTATCTACATATATTGACAAGGCAATAAAAGAGAAGAAGAATGATGTCAAGGTGGATGAGTCGAATGCTTCATTCAAGCCTAAGTGAATTTTAAAGAGGGACTATTAGTATCATAATTTCAAGATGGCTAAAAAAGAGTGGTTTGGAGATCTAGGAATATCTTGAGTTCACAATGTTTTCAGAGCCCTATAGAAAGGGGTGACTTTATTAGGATTCATGGACACACTCTTCTATAAATAGAAGTATGTAGCTAAAGTCAAAGAAGGATTCATATTAAGAAGATTATAGGTTATCCATGTTACAAGGTATGATTTTTTTTATTTTTAAATTTTATGTATATGCCAAGATGAAATGAGTTTTGGTTAGTATGAGAATTGATTTTGGTAATCAGTTCATGAGGAGTCATGGTATGGAATGTAAGTCTAAGAATAGGATTGTGTCTAGAGACATATGGAATATAGATTAGTCTATATGACTAATATGGTCATAAAGACATGTTGGATGTTATTGGCACAGCTAAGAGCATGATGCAAGATTTTGTAGTTGATTGGTAATGAGAGGTAAGAAAAAATTTGTTCTATGTTTATAATAGTTGATAGCTTGATTTGTGTTGAGAATTGGTATTGGTATCAAGATACTTGAAGGAGGTTAAGGTTGATTTGAGAGTCCTGATGTCTCAAGTGATGGGCATAAGTTATGAAGATAAAAAAGGTGTCCCTAATTCTTTATTTGGTGTCAAAAGTGGAGTAACCTAGTGAGTGATCAAGAGTTTGATCTATATCAATCATATCAAGGATAAGGTCTCTCTTTGTATTTAATGTCAAAAAGGGAATTAGTTGAGAAAAGGCTAGTTTGATAAAAGAACTAAGCTATGGGAGAAAGTTTAGAATGGGGATAAGTAACCTATTTAGAGATGTTTATGAGAGTGGTTTCCACCTTGTGACTTAAAAAGTATGCATGGATTTAGGGGGACTTTTGTATATCTATGTTATGAAGTGTAACAAAAGTGATGTTTAGGTCATAAGAAGCATGATTTCTTGATGTACAATTCAAGTGTTCTATAAGTTATCTAAAACAACTAGTATGATCCTAAGGTGAGTTTTTGTCAGCATTTCATTATGTTGTTTATTGAAGTTTAGGTCCAAGGATCAGATGATAGTATTTATAAGATCCTTTTCCATTAATTTCAAAAGGGGGAGAATGAGTAGATGGGGAAAGCATCATTTTAAAGTTATTTTACATTGTAATTTATTTCACATCTATGTGTTTTCCATCAATGACAAAGGGGGAGTTTGTTGTAATTTTTTTGTCATTGACATCAAAAGGGTGCATCATGTAAATGCATAATGGTCATTGATGTCAAAGGTCTATTTGGTCAAGTTCTTGAGTATGGTAGTGGATATGAGTAGCCTATTGAGAGTGTGTTCTAAATTGGTAGCATGATGTTGTAAAAGGTCAATAGTGGTCAAGGTTGATGCCAAGGTTGATTTAAAAGGATGCCAAAGGTGTATCATGTCAATATTGACTATGTTTGATATAGAGAATCATCTTATGAAGATATATGCCAAAGGTAATTAAGAACATATGGCAATATGTGATATGTCATCATAATAATATAATAATAGTGTCATCATAAGAAAAGAAGAGTGTGGTCATAAGAGTTGTCAGGAATAATGTCATTCATGAAAGAGAAAGTGTTGCATGGATGAGAATTGTAATGAATGGTGTGACCATGGAAGGTACATGTCATGGAAGAGTGTTTAAAGATAAATAATGTATACATAAGAAGAATAGTGTATGAAGAGGTCTATATAAGTCATTGATATCAGGATATGAAGAGGTATGTGTAGGGGAACATATGTGCATTATATGTCATAGTCATGACATGAAGAGTTTTAGGGTGAGACATGTAACAATATTCATTTGAAGGAAAGAGAGAATTTGAAGGTAGGAAAAAATTTGAAGGAAACTAATGCCTTATGGTTGCATGAAGGTACAAGTCAAAGTGTCAAGTGCATTATAATCTTGAGACTAGTCATGGCATAGTGAAGGTATAAGATGGTGGCATGAAGAGGTGAGTGAACTCAAGAATGTGAGAGGTTGTGAATTTTGTGTGAGAATGATAATGAGGTGTGGTATACTTATAAGTGTTTCAAAGATAGTATTTGAAGGTAGGTCATTTAGTCTTGGTTTGCACCTAGACTATTATTTAGTGCTACCTAGCCTAATGAGGCATGAGGATCTAATTTCAAGGTGCATGTGTGAAGTAGAGAATGAATAGTGGCAATTCTATTTTTTTAAGGATTAATCATTAAGTATAATGTTATCATTTTTAGTAAAAGGCATGGAAAGTGGTTTTGAGATTTCTCAAATGTATAGAATGAAGGTATACAAACTTGAGAAGGTCTTTCAGGTGTTCATTGGCACATGTAACCTTTGCATGGGAACCTGATCTATTAAGGAGATATGGGTAAGGGTCTTATATAATATCTACTTGCATTGGTTTTGGATTTAAGGTATAGTCCTTAATGAACAATCATTAACACTAAAACATGTGTTAAACCTCCATAAAACCCTAATAAGGACTTGATGTATAAGATGTTTTCAAATTAGCTCAAAATGGATTGAAATGCTTAGGAAAACTATTAGACATTTTATTTGACTCTCTTATGCACCTCTAGGTGGTATTGAGTTGTTTGGTGAGTGAGAAGACCCTATAAGAAAGGGCTTATTTGTAAATAATTTGCTATAGCAGTCAAAAGTTGAATTGGTGAAAGTAATTAAATTGATGGAGGAAGAATTTAGAGACCCATATTTCATGTACATGATGGTTTTTGGATAGGTTATATGCTTTATGTTTTCAAATTTGGTGATCCAAGTAGGCTAGTCACTGACAGGTCTAATGAAGCAAATAGTGTAAAACCCCAGAAGAGATGAGAAGATGAATTTGAGTGTGTTTTCATGATAAAATGATGAAACCAAGTGCATAGAGATGTTTTTTTAGGAATTTTTTTGTCATGTTAATTATTTTAATAAGATTTATAGGTTAGGAAAAGAGATGAAAATGTTGAAGCCAAAATGGCTTGTCTAGTTTAGTTTGGTCTATTAGATATAAGGTCATGAGATTGGTCTGAAAGACTAATATATTCATATTAGACCATATTATTTTTTTGTTTGAGGATGTTCTAGATATGTCAGATAATATTATGAATGCATCAAGAGTATTTTAAAGTGTTCATAAGGTATTTGATGCCAAATGTTTCATGACTGTGTTTTGATTATTATGGTAGTTCTAAGTGAGTGTTTTGATGAGTTGATATTGAAACCTTAAGATTTGAGTGAAAGTGTCTAATGAATTTGATAATGAACCTAAGGCCATATATATATATATATATATATATATATATACATATATATATATACATATATATATATATATATATATATAATTTATCATGTTTTATTTACTTAAATGTGTTTGAGCCTTAATATTCAAAGGCAAAATTTTTGGTGTACATAGGCCTAATAGGACTAAGTACTAATGAGGGATTTCACGAAGGGGTTGAACCTAAAAGGTGTTATGGAGCTTAATGGATGTTGGCCAAGGTCTATTTTGATGTTGTGTGAAATTTTTGTGCCATGTATGAAGATGTAATGTTTTCCAAGGGATCAAATGGTAATGAGTTGATAAGAAGGCCTAATGCAATTAGGTCTCCATGAGACTTAAAGGAGGAATAAGGATTATAAGGTGTTGTGTCCAACTAATTATGATTTATTAATTTTTTTAACATGTGTTAAAAACTATTATGTAATAAATAAAAGGTAGTAACTATATGTAATTGACCAAGAGGTGTGTGAGTAAGAGTCTTATATATAAGCAAGGCATTTTAGGCCTATTTATGTTTTAAGAGAAAGCAAATGGATTGATAACTCAATTAGCCTAAAAAGGTTGGGTAACATGTTTTAAATATTCAATAGAAAATATATAAGAATTTAATGAAGATCATACATGTGTTCTATAGTTTAATATCAAGGTCATATGACCTATTCAGTCTTGAAGAGGGCTAGTTGAGCAAAGAAGCCTAAATGCATTTTTGAGAGAGATAAAGTAGAGTATATCTAAAGGAGTGATCACCATATGTTTATTTTATACTGAGTGATATCATATTTGAATCAAAGATGTGTTCCTTATGTATGATAGTGGATAGATTTTAGATAGAGTAGATAGAGACCTGAGTGGAAGAGTATAAGAAAGAAGTGTGATTGGCTGAGTTGGTGCTTGGTCAAAAAGAGAGTTGAAGATTCCTTGGAGGTTGGTACTTGAAAAATTTGTCTTGGATGAGTTGGTGATTAGTCAAGAGGGATTTGTATCTACCTTGTAGATTATTTCTTGTAGAAGTGTCCTTTGACTAAGCTGGTGCTTAATTATAGGGGTTATAGCCTCATAGTAAGTGGGTGTTTTCTAAAGTCAAGTGGGTGATTAATATGTTTTAGGTTGGTGCTTCATGTTGGGTTGGTACTCAACTAAATATGATACATTATATTATAGTAAAAATTTTCCAAGAAATTTTTAGTGGGTTTTATTCCCCATGATGGTTTCCCATATATGTGATGATTTATCTTGTTTCATGCTCATGTGATTGGTTCTTAATGAATTTTTAGATAATTAAGTTACTTTGAATGATTCATGAATGTTTGAGGGTAATTGATTGAAAGTTTTTGAAGATTTATTAACCCACCCCTCTCTATCATTATGCTTCTAATAATTAGTATCAGATATTGGTCCTTTGAAGTAAGCCTAATAGATTGAAGGAGATCCTTGAAACACAAACATGTCTAGTCAAAAAGTACAAGTAGTTTTCCCAACCAATAATGTTCCTATCTTCAATGGGATGAACTATGAATTTTAGAGCATTAGAATGAAGACCTATCTATTCTCCTTGGGTTATGACATATGGAAAAATGTTATTTATGGATTCATTTAACAGAACACCTCTAAGGCAATGAATGCCATCTTATGTGGTATTTTAGAGGCATAATTTGTAAAGGTAATGCATTATGATATAGACAAATGGATCTGGCAAAAGTTAAAAACCATCTATGAAGGAGATGCCAAAGTCAAGTTTGCAAAATTGTATACCCACCATAGCTAGTTTGAAATTCTAAAAATGAAGGAGGATGAAAACATTTCATTGTATCTATTAATAGTAGATAAATTGGTAAATGTTATCAGAGGTCTAGGAGAGAAGTTGGAAGAATAAATAGTAGTAAAAAATGTATTTATATCCTTAAAATATAAGTTTGATTCAAATGTGTATGCTATAGAGGAGATAAAAGATCTTAACATACTACATATGGATGAACTTCATGGCATCTTGACTACTTATGAATGAGAACAAGTGATGGAAGACCTTCCAAGAAGGAATCTATATTTAAATTTGACAAAATTTCAAAAGGTAAAAAGGTCAAGGATGATGTTGACACAAACATGCTTGATGATAAAATAGAAGCCATGTTAGTTAGAAAACTAAGTAAAGGATCAGATAAGTATAAGGGAAAGTTTCCATTCAAATTCTTTAACTATGGTAAGATTTGTCACTTTGCATATAAGTTTACTAAAAAGGATAATAATGTTCATGATGGAGAGTATGATGAAAATCATCAAGATGATAATAAGGTCTATAATCTTAACAAAATTTAGAAAGGTTTTAGGAAGTATGAAGGAAAGAAAGGGTCATTGAAGAATAAGAGAAGTCTTTATACCAAGGAAGATAGTAACTCATCTAATGCAAGTGAAATTAGTACACATTAGAGTCATGATGATATTAATGATCATGAAAATAATGAAACCTTATTCATGGATATAAAAATTGATAATAAGGTTTACTCAAAAGGGAAAAAACTTATGAATGATGAAGAATCAGATGAAGAAGAGGCTAATCTGAACCTTCAGGTAGAATTGGTGAGTGCTCTAGAGGAGTTGATGTTTCAAAGAAGAAAGAATCAGAAACTAAGATCATTGGTTAAGGGTTATGATGATAAAACAAATATATTTCAAGAGACACTAATTAAAAATACCAATGAACATGAGCAGCTCATAAAATAGTTCTAAACTTATATTGAGGTTGTCTCTATAAGTCTTAAGACCAAGGAGGATGGATGTACTAAGTTTAGAATAGAAATGGAGTCTTTGAAGGTAGAATTAGATTAGGAAAAATTTAAGTTGAAGAGACATAATAAATTTGAAAAGAATACTAAAGTTCTTGGTGATGTTCTATGTATATAAAGGTCTTCACATGACAAGACAGGTCTTGTATTCAATGGAGACCAAAAGGAGAACAAGGAGAGTCATACCTCAAAGACCTACGTAGAAACTCTCAAATATGAGACTCAAAATGATCATCAACATGCCAAGAGTACCAATATTAAAGTTGACATGATGAAACTAATCAGGTATCCCAATGCAATGTGGTATTCCAATTCTTTCAATGATTTTTGTTTTGCTTATAATAGTTTTGGTCATAGAACATGTGATTGTAGAATGGTTTTAAAGGATGTTATCATGGAATCATGGAATAAGGAGTGATAAGTCAAGATGAAAGTATAGTAATGTTTTTTCTATAGTTGTCATAATATGGGACATATTTCAATATTTTTTCCTAATATATTTGGAAGGCCCTCAAGACTTAACAAGGTATATGGATCTCCTAGAGTGCATAAGAAGGGTCAAACATTGGTATGGAATCTAAATAAAGTTAGGAATGATCATATCGAGTCCTATTGATGCACCTAGATGTATCAATATGTTAATAAAGTGCTTAAGAAGCAATTCTAATTTATGGATTCAAAGAATCCATTACATGAGTTTCTAGTTATGATATTCCTCAGATCTATGGAAAAGTAGTAGCCAAGCTAAATTACTGCTTCACAAAATTAACATGTAAATGGTTATTGGAAGAAACTGTGGTCCTAAATCTTTGTGAAGATGAAAGTGATTTGAACTAAGTCCAATGAATGATGCTAAAACCTAAAGTCTAAACCTAATCTAGCATGAATATTTATAATGAAAATCTAAACTATAGTGGTTTGATCAAAAAGGAGAAAAATGGATGGTAGGGAAAAAATAAAGTGTTTCTGATCTTCAATCCAGACATTATGACATATATTAAATTTCATCAAGATATGAACTAAACCAATATATATTATGAAATTGCATAGGCACAAATCCTACTATATTTTAGGAAAATGTCTAAGGAAAGCTAATGCAAATTAAAAATTAAATATACTTTAAAAGTTTACTTCCATAGGAAAATAACTTTTTCACATCTTCAAAAAAATCAAAAGAGAACAAAATGAACCTAAGGTATTTCAATCAACCTTGCATAAGCATAAATTAACAACTCTGCATTAACATGTGCACATTTAGGATCCATAAAAATAATTCAAATCTGAATATAAAACCAAATAATTGAGAAAGCATCCATTATAACAAACACACAAAAAAATATTGGACAAACTTTGTAGAATTCCTTGGTTATACTTCTTTCTCCAAGTTTACAAAGTAATTTTGGCTCTAAGAGCTTCCCCCTTCTTTATAATGATAATACATCCTTTTATAGGTTGTGAGAGTAACCTATGAGATAGTTTAAGTTAGACATTTTCAAGTGAAACTCAAACACATGTTAATACAAGTATCATTTTATAGTTATAATACCTCCAATGACACTATTTCACTATGACTAACTTCCCATAACTATGTGTTTGATGACCAATATATCTCAAGTGCTCAAAGATCCATGTGTTTAGTCTATGTGGAAATGAAATGCCATTATATTTATTAATTCAAAATGTGATCATTTCCCCTATGAAACTTATTGATATGTCATTAGGTCCATGTCTTTGACAAGTCCACCTAGCCTCACACTACTAGATCATTTCTACCCAAATGAATATGCTCTGTTAGATCTTGTCCTACATGATTGAATGTGAATATGATACTTGGCAGCTCCATGTGTTCTTGGTGTCCCTTCAGTATTAGATTTTATCAGATCTATTAAATCTCTATTTATAACCCTAAGATCATGCCACTTGTTGAATCTACAAGCTCCCTATGTATCTTATAGACATATTCCATTGCTTAACACCTTTGCACCACATGGCAACCTCTCATTAGTTATCTAGGCTTATTGAAGTTTTAACCCTCACATGATATTATATATTTGAGATACTTTTGATATGGTTACACTTGTCACTCTCACACTACCCTTAGATCCTTTTGACATTTCAACATTGTTCATGTACCATTTGATCATCTCTATCTGAGCAAACACATTCCATCAGATCTTATCTGCTATAAAAAAATTATCTCCATTAGATATTAAATTTAAACTCCAAGATCCTACCACTTTGAAAATTTGTGCTTGTCCTAGGGATCTTGACTTTTTAACTTTTAACTTTAACACACAAGTCATTGATTCTCTTTTTGAATCTCTGAGATCTCACCACCTGTCACCTTCGAGTTTGTCTATTTCTAAGGTCATAAATAAAAGACATAAGTGTTTGGAGACTATAAATAAGTTAGGATAAAGTTTTATCCTAAATTTTTACTTGTATTAATAAATATAGTGTAAGACTTAGGATAAAAAAATTAGATTAAGCTTTAAAATATAATAAAAGACCCCCTATGTTAATTAGTCCCCATGATCTATAATACATAAAGGACTTAGCATAAATATTTTAGACCAGGGTATGAGTTGTATTAGTAAATATGAATAAGACTTAGGATAATATTTAAATTATCCCTAAAATGTGATAAATGCTCCCACATAAAATTGATCTCAGTTATATTCGAGCCTCATTTCAAAGAAGACCTAGGCTAAAACATTTAGACTAAGGTTTTAACATTTTAGCCATAGATTCAATTAGATAATTAAGGGCCAAAAATATTAGTCAAAGGGTCAATTAATCATGAAATCACAAAATCCTAAATAGTGTTTATCCAATAGGAACTTCATTAACCCTGCAACATAGGAACACAAAAGTTAACATTAACAATATTAGATGAAGTCAAATGAAGATTATTCTCTAATAGAATTATGTAAACTAGATCAACACATGAATTTTCAAATAATATACTTTGATCAAGTTGAACATTAAATTATAGCAAAAAGTAGAAAAATTTGAAATAAGGGTCACTATTTTTAGAAATGGGGTTATGTTGACCTCAATAAATAGCAACTTCTAGGGGAATATATCAATATGTTAGAATTCAGATACTCTTGGTTTTAGATTAATAACTAAACTATTTATTCCACTTGATTAAGTACCAATATTAAGATCAATTCATGACTAAAACAAGTATTACAAATCTAAAATTAGTCTCAATCATCAAAACTTAGTTACATTGTATGTGTGCTTTGATTCTACTTACTGTTTGCCATGGGATTTAAGGAACAACTTCCATATTTCATGACTTTAACCATTAAAAATAACTTTTAAAACATTTGGATGTTCATTAAGAATCATGATTTAGCTTAGGGAAGGCTTTGAAATTTCTCTAGTACTAGACATATATCCATAGCCTTGACAAAGATGCCTTTGGATACACCCAAGGCCTTACTCCACTGCTAGCTAGGCATCCATAACCTTGGTGAGGATTACCATAATCAAATTTGCTTAGAAATATCTTTAATTTTGAAATAAGATTATTATTTTTGTATTTTTCAAATCATTTTCAACTCTCTAACAAAGCTTAGGAACTAGGTTAGCTAGTTTTTATGATTTAGTCAAGTGTTTGATCTTTAGACAATTATCCTTGGTTTCAAACTTTGTCCTAGGCAATAATATTTATTAAGTGCAAACATAAATTTGGTAGAATAATTCAAAATTTAAACCAACATGTAGAATACGTATTAAAATTAAATTTAGATTAGAACAAGGTTTAATATTTTAAGAAACAATTAACCTAAAAATCAATCTTCACCAATTCTCCCAAATCATAACATCAAGTTCATATTTCAGCAATCCATGATCAACCAATGTTAAAAAGCCATTTATAAATTCTTTAACTATGAATTTCCTAATAAATTAGGTTAAATTTAGTTGAGGGATGTATAAAAGGACTTATTTAGAAGCAAGGAATAAAGTAAAGAAAGCAAACATACCAGACAAATATATACCAAGGAAATAAATATTTATAAACACTATTTACAAACAAGGGTTAGGAATGAAAGAAAGAGACAAGAAACTAATATAAATACCTACACTAACTTCATAAATATCTTACCTATAATATCAAATGGAAATTTATTTAGTCAACTATAGAGCCTTGAAAAATGATTGCTTCCATTCAATGGCCTCTTCTTGTGGATAGGAGCACTTGTATTCTTGTACCCTCTAGATGATGCAACTTGGCTTCCCATATCCATTATTAAGCACATGGATTAAATATATAGATCCAAGATCCAATAATCTTCCCAAATTATTCTTTCTTTCATCAGTAAATCTATCTCTACTTCATTTAAAGACTGATCATGTCTTGTCTCATTTTCCTTCCATGGTTTATAAACTCAACTAGTATGCTTGGATTGATGTCTTCATCTTACTTTGGGATCTCCAAAATATCATTACATTCATGAAGAATATCTTAAAAAATAATTTATATAATACATTCCTCAATCTCCACATGAAGTGGGAATGGACTATCAATCCTTACACAAAAACTCTATAACTCATCTCAAAAGGCTTCATCATGATCAACAAAAAGGATATGAGATTCATTTGGAATATAACTATTGTCAGTTGAACTTGAACCCAATGATGATATGGGAAAAGATTATCCCCATTTATGTGTTATAATGGAACCACCTCAATGATGTGGGTATCCTTATTAGGAGGTGTATCTCTAGATTAAGGACTAGCTCCCCTTGATACACCATTTAAGCTCATTTTCCTACTACTATCAACCTAGTGGGATGAAAAGGGTTAGAATAACTTAAATTAAATATATATTACTAGAGATGATGCACCAAAATATTTTCTCTACTCACACTCTTGACATATACTTTGAACCAAGAAAAGCCTAACATACACTCTATCCAATAACAACCTTCTACTTGCATCAATGTTTCAATATAGGGTCTTGGAATTGGCTTATGATAGGAATACTTAGATAATATGAATTATAAGACACACTATTGAAATATATATTCACTACAATTTCAACTCCATTTGACACTTCTTGGTGACCTGTAAAGAGAAGTGTTTGAACTCATAAGGTACTAGGAAAATTGACATATGAAGGTAAGCTAAACTACACTTGCACAAGACAATAACCATCACATACACTTAGATAATTATTTAATGATAAAAAACATATATATTTATTTATTCAAGACAAAATTTTGGTAGGTATTCACCATACGCAAGTGGAGCCATCCATACAATGGCCAAAAGGGCCCAATTTATAGAACTTGGAGGAAGAAAGAGAGAAGGGGAGTCCAAAAGGAACAAGGACATGTTTCACCAAGTGAAAATAAGTTAAAATTTCATGTTTAATATATGTGTGGAAGTATAATCCATTTAATATAAGTATACTTATCCAAACAAGTCATAAGGATAGTGAAAAGTGACATAAAACCTATAATTTTGGCATAAAAAACTTCCTACATGATTTGCCTTCCAAAAATACCCTTATCTCTACATATTTTCAGATATGATGGTTGGTATGAGAAATAAGGGTTACAAAATAGTCCCCACATTTATTGGAGAGGCTCCTGACCCTTCCCTATTCTTTTGGACATGAAAAATCATCCTTGGAAGTTTCAAAAAGGTTCTTTTCCATCCACCCTCTCCACTTGGCATTCAAAAATTACAAATTTTCATAAATAATCCATGAAAAATAGGTCATGATACACTTTTAAAAGTTTATTATATCATAATTTTCAATAAAAAAAATTAAAAAGGCTTCACAAATTGCTTTTCACCTCTTTCTCCAAGTGTTCACTAGTTGGCTCACTAGACTGGCTAAAAGTGAGGGTGCATTTTGGGGACTTAAAAGTTTATTAATGATATTATGTGAATTTTTCAAGTTATATAAAGTGTATATATTCCTCCCAAATTTTGTTTCATCTCCTAACTCCTCATGAAGCCTTCACAACACTCAAAATGGTTAAAACAAGCCCTATTTTCCTCTGATCCTTAAAGTTAAATACCAAAAAAAATTATGTATTTTATCCTTATTTAGTTATAAGCAAATTATATTCATCACTTATGCTTAAAATTATCCAATTGGTGGCACTTTTAGGCTCATTTTCTTCTCTAGGTCTCAAATAGGGTTTAAGGATGGTTTTAGAGTGACCAACCCTCTTAACATTTGTTGGTGGAACATTGGAATTACTTTAAAATTACACTTTTGTATTATTAATGACCCTATATAAGAACATTATATAGATATATTTCCCATGCAAGAGATGATGAAAGTTCCAAGCAATTGAAGTTGACCATTTGAGCTATTTTTGGGCCTTTTGTGAAGGTTTGGGAGTTTTAAAACCAAGAATTGGTCTTATGATGAAATCATTTGAAAAAAATGGATCATAAACCTATATATTTACAATAAAAAAAATGTTATAATTCTTTTATTATCTCATCAAGACCCAAAAATGAAAACTTTCCCTTGTTTGGCACTAGGCCTAGTCCTTGCCAATACGCCTGCTTACCATTTGAGACCTAACCTCTTACTCCAGTGGAATAATTTGGATTATTATGGATAAAAAACATATTATGTACCTTTAAAACATTATCCAATCAATTTTAAGTCATATAAAATTCCAAAAATAAGAATGACCTCCAATTTGGCTTTAAGGCCTAAGGATTCCCTTCACCCTTGACTACAAACCTCCTTGGTTGGAAAAACCTGTATGATTAAAGACATTATAGTAAACTTTTATAGGTATATTTAAATATAATAAATCTTATAAAATAATAATATTTCCCTTTATAACAATTTGGTTCAATATTTCATCATTTTCCCCAAAACTGGCACCTCTGTGCACACTAAAAGTGACCCTAATCTGAGACAAAATAGTGGGTGTTTTACATATTTACCTTGGAAAAATAATGGTTTTATAGTTATATATAAGTAATAAGGGTAATATGTACCAATTTTATCTCTTAAATCCTTCATTTGCTACCTAAAATCATCACATTTGCAAGGTAGACGTTTTGAAGGTGCATGCTTGTGAGGGTAAGTAGGGTTAATTGTACTTGGGTGTCTAAATGAGGTGTTTTGGGTTTTAAGTAGATATGTATGGATTTTTTTGTGTAAAAAATTAAAAAAAAAATGTATATGAACTTTGAGGAGGCAAATAGTAATACCACCACATTTTACAAGTGTCACACTTCCCAAAGTAGCCATACAAGTGCCCATTCCTCTCTCTTTGGCCAAGAAAACTACCTTTTGTCTAAATAACCTACCATTTATTTAGTTATGTTAGCTTCCTAAGACTTATAAGGACACATGGGACCTAAAATAAGATTTTTTAACTTGTAAAAATCCCAAGAAACCTGTATAAAGCATTAAATGCACCATTTAGACCTTTGAAATGATCCCAAATGACATTATAGGCTAACAAAATGAGTGACTAAGGTTAATATAACATTGAGAGGCATGAATTTACCTATGAAACACCTTATGAAAATATATTACACCCTTTTAAATTCCTAAAATTGAATTTTTTTACTAGGGGTGCCCTATTTTGACCTAAAAGTTAAAATTATTCAACAAATTGATGACTCATAGGGGTAGTATGCCTGGTATACTAACTAAACAAGTATATATTATCAGCCCATTGGGATTATGGATTCATATAAGGACTAAGGTACATAATATACCTTGACCATTGACTCAAATCTTGATCAACAAGACAACTATTGACTACCTCAAACACATAATGGAAAGAGACACACAACAAAGACTAAAGCAAACACACATGTGTTACTAATCACTTAGGGAAAACAATCAAAGTATAAATGAAAAAAAAAAATGTACATTAACCTTGATCATACCTCCCTTCCTTGATCAAAATGGAATTATCTTAGGTTTCCTTCCTCACTAGATAAATGAGGGTGCCATGCATGCTTCTTCTTAGATAGGGTGTTAGATGACTCTTGCTTCCTCTTTGCTCTTTGTCTTTGTTCATCATAAAATTGATCCATCTCCCATTTATTTTAAATTTAGGAAATGTCCTTTTTAACCTCAATTCATGTCTCAAAATTCTCCCCCTTCGTCTTAACATGACAAATCTAAAAATCCATGTATGGAGTACCTTGTTGCAAGTTCATCTCTCCTTAAAGGATTTAATCATCCTTTTCCATTCTCATCATCTATTCAAATTATTCATGGATAATTACATGATAAAAAATTGAAGGGTTTTCTTGATTTCATTCTTCATGAATATTTTTGGAGGTGGATGCATAGGTATATGTAAATACAAGCTCCAAGTTACCCTCTAAAGGCCTAAAAGCATCATAGATTGCTCTACTATGATCTAGGTTCTCTTCATGATGTTACTCTTTAACATGTATTTGTTATCTCTCATCTTGATCTTGATTGTCTAGGAGCTTGGTATTTTCCTCCTTCTCATACTTTTGGAACATTTTCATGTAAATCTACCACATGTGCTCTTTTTGAGCAACATCTTCTTCCTTGTAATGACTAGTCAGCTCCAAAGGATTTTAGGATTTTTAAGAGCTTCAAATTCTTTAAATATTCTTTAAAATATTTCCCATAGGTCATCATATTATGCCTGGCCTGCATCATGATAAGGAGAGACAAGAAATACCATTTCTTTTTCATCCTTAGAGTCCAAGAGAACTTGCTTCAAGACATTTTTTCCAACACAAGGGGAAACTTCCTTCATATCCTCATAACTTGACCTCTCCTCATCATCATTTATCCCTTATTTATCTTAAATTAAATATGAGATTTAAATATCATCCTCCTCCTAGTGATGTCAACCTTAGGTACTAAAAAAATATGGAGCTTAGCCAAAGGGGATTCCCATGTAGCAAGACAATTCTCAACATTAGGAGGGCAAATTTGATTAGTTGGAATGGGAGGAAGTATGGTTTAAATAGATTATTGAGGAGGGGTGGGAGGGATTTGAATGGTTCCAAATGTCTCTTCCCTTACAACTTCTCCACTTAAGCATGATTTATTTCTTCCTTCATGAGCTGCCATCACATTTTTCCATCTTGGGAAGGTGGGTTCAAGGATATTTTCATGAGATTGAGAGGCTAATGAAGGGGTGAATGATATGTTTAGGAAACTTAGAGTTTCCTTGGGATTGGCACCTTGATTTAAATTTTAAGAAGTAGGCTTAGATAATTCACTTTTAGCTGCCATGATAGGTTTCATCCACATCTAATTTGCCAACTCAATTTCCCTTTCAATGTGAGCTTAAAAACTCAATTTTTATTCTTCACAATATTCCCCAAGTGTGTTAGCCTACTCCATTATGATATATTCTTTCCCTTGGCAAATTTATTGAATGGGTTTCTAAGAGGAAAATATTTGGGGAAAGGATAAATAATCTGGGACACCTTGAGGCTACCAAGATGGAGGTTGTTCATAAGCTCTCAACCTTTATACTAGGTGGAAGATCAAACCATAAATATCAAGCATATCATAAGAAATACTTGGCCAACTAGATTTCATTATAGGGATCCATTCCTTTTTTACTTTCTCCAAATCTTCCCTCACACTCTTGACATAAATGCTAGGGATAATTTGACCACAACCACACCTAGTGTCAAGGTCTGACATATATTCTTGGTAACCAAGGAGAGTTATTTTGAAACTAGCAATGGAATGGCTTGTAGGAGAGCTAGGTGGGCTATATGGAGCATAAACTTAGTAGGTTTTGTCATTGGTAGCATATTCTTGAGGAGGATCATGACAAGGCTAAACAAGAACTTTTTCATAATCAAGAGGAAGAGGCAAAGCTGGACATGACTCCTCAACTTGTGTTAAAACAAGCTCAAACTCACAAATCTCCATGAATCACTTCACAAAAGAGTATGGAATAAGAAAACAACTTCAATTGGTATACCTAGGCTGCTCAACTTATGGATATGTACGTGGAGTCACCATTGATGTTTATTAGAATTGCCTCCAAAGGCTGATATCTTGAGGAGAACACCAAAACTCCTCAAGTAATGGATTCAATAATCCCATCAGGTGTACCAAAAACTATTGTCACTTAAACTTGTACCCAATGAGGAGATGAGACAATCTTCTCTTCATTAAAGTGAGATAATTGAACCACCTTAGGGATGTGGGTATCCCTATTAGGAGGTGGATCTCTAGATTAGGGGTTATTTCCCCTTGATGCACCATTTAAGCTCATGTTCCTACTACTATCAACTTATGGGGATGAAAATGGTTAGAATAACTGAAATTAAATCTATCCTACTGGAGGTGATGCACCAAAATATTTTCTCTACTCTCACTCTTGACATGTAATTTAAACCAAGAGAAGACTAATGTTCACTCCATCCAATAACAACCTTCTACTTGCATCAATATTTTGACATGGGGTCTTAAAATTGGCTTAGGATAAGAAGACTTAGACAATAAGAATTCTAAGACACACTATTTAATGAGCTATTCACTACACCTAAAACTCTATTTGACACTTCTTTATAACCTACAAAGAAGTCTTTGAACTCACAAGGTACTAAGAAAATTGACATGTGAAGGTAAGCTAAGATACACTTGCACAAGAAAATAACCATCACATACACTTAGAGAATTATTGAATGAGGTAAAAAATAGATATATTTATTGATTCAAGACAAAATTTTTGTAGGGATTTTCCATAACCAAGTGGATTCATCCATATAATGGCCAAAAGGACCCAAATTATAGAACTCAAAGGAAGAGAGATAAAAGGGGAGTCAAAAAGGCACAAGGACATGTTTCACCAAGTAAAAATTAGTTAAAATTTCATGTGGGAGAGAGGTGGGGTTAGATATTCCATTTCATATAATTATACTTATCCAGAAAAGTTATAAGGATAGTGAAAAGTGGCACAAAACCTAAAATTTTCACATAAGAAACTACCTACATGATATTCCATCAAAAACTACCCTTATCTCTACATATGGTCAAATATGATGGTTAGTTTAAGCAAGAGGAGTTACAAACAAGTCATTACATGCATAGGAGAGGCTCCTGACACTTCTTTATTATTTTGAACATGCAAAATCATCCTTGGTAGTTTTAGAAAGGCTCTTTTCCATCCACCCTCTCCACTTGGCATTAAAAACTTCTAAATTTTCATAACCAATCCATGCATAAGAGGTAATGACACTTTTACAAGGTTATCCTATCATAATTTCCATGGCAAAAAATTAAAAATGCTTCACAAATTGATTTTCACATCTTTCTCCAAGTGTTCACTAGTTGGCTCACTAGGCTGGCTAAAAGTGAGGGTGTGGTTTGGGAACTTATAGGTTAATTCATGAGATGAGGTGAATTTTTAGAGTTATCTCAGTGTAAATATTCCTCCCAAAGTTAGTTTAATCTCTTAACTCTTCCTGTTAACTACACACCACTCAAAATGGTCAAAATAATCCCTTTTTCCTACTATATATATAGTTTTATATAAAAAATATCCATGATTATGATCCTCATTGAGTTGGAAACAACTTATCTTCATTACTCAGGGTCAATATCCTCCAATTGGTGGCACTTTAGGCTCATTTTCTCCTATAGGTCTCAAATAGGGTTTTAGGAAGGTTTTAGAGTGACCAACCCTCTTAATGTTTATTCATAAAGGTGGAACATTATAATTAATTTAAAATTATACTTGTGGATTATTAGTTACCATATATAAAATCCTTGAATATCTCTAGGTCCCATGAAATAGATGATGAAAGTTCTAAGCAATTGAAGTTGACCATTTGAGACATTTTGGGCCTTTTGTGAGGGTTTGGGAGCTTCAAAGCCAATAATTGTTATTTTTATGATTTTTTTTTTTTAATTTTTAAAATGGATCAAATAAATTTATATTGACCCAAAAAACATTTTCCCATCCTTGTATTATCTCCTCAAAACCCAAAAATGAAAACTTACCCTTGCTTGGCACTAGGCCTAGACCTTACCAATAGGCCTGCTTACCATTTGAGACCCAACCTCTTGATCAAATGGATTATTTTGGATAAAAATCATCTAATTTAACACTTAAAACATTATCCAATCAATTTTAAGGAATTTAAGAGGCAAAAAATGAGAATGACCTTTAATTTGGCTTTTAGGCCTAAGGATTCCCTTCACCCTTGACTGCAAACCTCCTTGATTGGAACAAACTATGTTATTAAATACCTTGTAGTAAAGTATTATAGGTTTATTTATTTCCCTTAAATATTATAAAATCATAATATTTCCCTCTCTAACCTTTTGGTTCAATATTTCATCATTTTCCCCAAAACTGGCACCTCCATGCACACTAAAAGTGACCCTATTTTGAGACAAAATAGTGGGTGTGTTCCATACTTAACATGGAAAAATAATGATTTTATACTTATATTTAGGTCATAATGGTATTATTTATTAAAATTTATCTCCTAAATCTTGCATTTGGCCCCCTGACTCATCACATTTGCAAGGCATACTTTTTGAAGGTGCATGATTGTGAGGGTAAGCAGGGTTGACTATACTTGGGTGTCTAAATGAGGTGTTTTGTATTTTATATGTATATTTAATTATAATTTTCACCATTAAAAACATATTACAATAATTCATAATCCATTTTTACCTTTAAACACTTGTCTCATGCCTTATTAGCCCCATATCATGTGACAATAGTACAACTTGCTAATGTATAGACTGAGACAAATTCTCACTATTGTAGGCTTATATGGATGATTTTAAAGCCTAAAAATCTATATATATGGTATTTTTATGACACAATATCATAAAAAAATCATCATATGACCTCATTTCATGCTCTATGTAAGCTCAAAACATCTTTGCCTTGACTGAGATCTATTTTCAAGGATGCTGACTATATATGCATGTTTTTAGCCCTATAGGTTAGTCTTGATAGGTATTTAAGATTAAAATTTAATGTAAGGTATTTTTTTTTATTATATAACCATACCATAATCAATTATACTCATTTTCCTTAATGTACATTCTCAAAATCCCATCCTCACTTTGACTGTCTTCACACCCTTAATACCCTGACTGTGTATGAATGTTCCTAGTCCACCTATAGTATCTTATGGGATATTTCAATCATGTTAGGAATATATATGGATGGTTATGTTACATTTATCTCTCTATTATTTACATTCACCTATTTATATGCTCCATTGAGCTCCAAGACCTCCATTTACCCTTGAATGTCCTAATTCCTCAACTCTGACTATGTTTGCATTTGGTACCCATCCTTCAATCTTGTAGGTTTTTTTTAGGACATTTGAAGAATGTTTGTGATGTTTTATGGATTATTTACTTTATATATAGTCCCCCAAGACTTACACTTAGGCTCTATTTCCTCTTTAGGATCCATTTCACTTTTTTTGTGCCAACTTCTCAAACACTTGCCCTCAATACCCTATGTACCCTATGTACGGATATGGGATAGGCCTATAAGGTCATTTGATGTGGCCATCACCTCTCCTATGTTATGAATTCTCAAGAAAAATTCTTGGAATATTTGTAATTTCTTCCCCAACTAGACAAGGTCAATAATATTCATAAGTAATGCAAGTATCAAATTTATTTCCAAACCCTATAGATGTCACTACCATAATTCAGTGGCTTTTTTCCATCTTTAAGGGTGTCAAAATCCATCTTGTCCTTGTCCCTATAGTCTCAAAATTGGCATGGTGATATATTTTAGGTAGGACTAAAATATTAGTGTAAGATAATTTCCAAAAACAATGATTGTTTCACTTTATGAAAAGATTAAACAACCTCTTGGAGCTTTGTTTGGAACTTTTAGGGACTGTGATATCAAAACTCAGTCACCTCCTTCATTTGTAATTTCTCTCCTTTTCATGACTTGGTGAAGGAATTAGTTCTTTTAAGTGAAGGCCATGTATATAGGAATTTGAGAGGATATTCATAAGACCATCTCAGATTTGTTAATTCTCCCATGTCCCCTATGTACAGATCTCCTATAGGCTGGACTATGTTGCAATGGACAGTGGATGTAGAAAATGGATAAGATGAATAATTTAGGACTTTTTGAGAAGTATTATGTCACCAAACACCTTATTAATGGTATTTAATTAATTAAAAAAATTATAAAATCACTACATGCTCTCATCCAACATGGATAAACCACTCCAGATCAATTAAGTTGACTGTCAATCCAAACTAGGTCATTTGCAAGCATGTACAAGCCTAAAGGAAGCTTTTCCAAGCAAACTAAACTCTCCAAAGAAAAAATAATCATGGAAACATCTTGAAAATCATGTGGAGACACCTTTAACACATAAATTCATTAATCCAAAATAAGAAATTGTGAGACAATATCAAACTTTGACCCCCTCATGGTTGAACATCCATAAAAAGCTACCTAGAGTCAAATTGATGGTTCATGAAGAATAATACACCAAAATGTAAGTTATTTATATGGATGTGAATATAACTCACATAAATATCCACCACCAAGATAATTTCCTCCAACTCAAATTTGATGGCCCATAGTGAGCACTTGAAGTTAACCTCTCTTTGCATGCCAAGAGGAAAAGGGAGAAAATTGAATTTTAGATGCAATTTTTTGTGAAAAAATGAATAAAAAATGTTGATATGACCTTTGGGTAGGTAAAGAGTGACACCACCAATTTTCCAAGTAACACACTTCCTAAGGTAGTTGTACAAGTGCCCATTCCTCTCTCTTTGGCCAAGAAAGCTACCTTTTATTTTAAAAACCTACCATTTATTCAGTTATGTTATCTTCATAATACTTGACACATGGGACCTAACATCATCTTTTTTAACTTGTACAAATCCCAATAAACCTATACAAATCATTAAATGCACCATTTAGACCCTTAAAATGACCCCAAATGACATGATAGGCTAATGAAATGAGTGACTAAGGTTAATATAGCATTTATAGGCATGAAATTACCTATAAAACACCTTATGACAATATATTACACCCAATTAAATTCCTAAAACTAAAGTTTTTTACTAGGGATTCCCTATTTTGACGTAAAAGTCAAAATTGGTCAACACTTACCATTTGAAACATGTTGATCACATATTTATGACCTTTTTTATGGAATCATATGAAATTTATTTATCTATTGCATTTGCTCCATCTTCATCTTCTTTGTCTTCAAGTGCTTCAATGACATCTTCAAGAACTCCATTCATTTCAGCTACAACTTCTTTTATTGATTCAAAAAGGATAGGGTCTTCCTCCATGATTGGTATAGTAGATCCCTCATCTAAAGTATCTTCAAATTCATCTTCATCTTGAAATTTCAAATCATAGGTCTCTACCATAATATCTATTTCAAAATATGCATATGTCTCAAAAGAACTAGATGACCAAATAACATTATTAAGAACCTTTAAATAATTAGCCAAAGGCACATCGCAAGTGTTTATGTTAGGCACATTCATAGTTTTAGATGGCACATTGTTATAGTCATTGTTTCTATTTTTAAACTTACATGTGGGTTTATTATACCCTTGGATAAAATAATTTCTATTACAACTTACCCATTATTACCTAATTGCTTTTGTGTCTTAAAAAAATCAATGCTCAGCTTTTAGACCATTTTAAAAATGGAGTCATTTTCATTTTTAGGTGCCTCTAAATTGTGAACTTGATTTTCACTACTAATTGTTGGCACCATAGATCTTAAATATTGTGGATGAAATCCACTTGCAATGTTATTCAAGAATTTTTGGTTTTAACCAGGATGATCATGACTCAAAGGTAATTAGTTTAAAACTAGAGTTTGAATGAATTAGGCATGTTCTAATTAACATCAGGCATGAACTTCAACATGGAAAAATTAGGATTGATATTTGGAATGACATATTTCATTTGACCTTGGGGTTGCATTTGGTCATTAACTATCATAGCTTTAAATAAGCTAAAGCTAATGTATTAATGACTCTAACAAATATTTTCAAAAACATAGAAGTTAATAGATTTAAAGAATCCTTATAAATATTTAAAGCTAAAGCCTCAATAGGTCTATAAGGAGCTATAGTTCTTATTTAAAGCTAAAGCCTCAATAGGTCTATAAGGAGCTATAGTTCTATTCAAAATCTTTTGAAATTTATCATTAAAATATCTAATGGTTTCATTTGAATCCTTTTTTACAGTAATGAATTGTTGATAAAGGACATATGGACCTCTGATCTTTTTAAATTGATCAATGAAATGATTATTTAAATCATTCTAGATGACAATGAAATATTTAAGAAGGTTAAGAAACCAATAATATGCCTCATCTTGAAGAGTGAAATAAAATAATCTACTGGCAACATCTTCATAAACACATTTAACAATCCTAAGGTATCTTTAAAGCACTTGATATGTTAGTCAGTAGTCAGAACACTAGTAGGACTAAAAGAAGGCAAATACCTTTCAATATTTTGAGGAAAATCATGTACCTGACTAGGTAAATTGATATAAGATACACCTAACCATGCCATACCTTAATAAATATCTTACTTTTGGTTATTCCAGCTCAAAATCCTATTCATAATACAACATAAAACCAAATCTTTGCAAAGATAAATGGATCCTTAATGAAGCTTAAGCAACCTTTGCAAAATTTTCACATAATTTTCAAAGAATAGAAATATTTAGCTAAATAATCCTAAAAACTTGTCTAAAACCATGAATATCAGTGACCTTTACATAATTGAGCTAAGAATAATAAAAATATGCAAATAATCAACTGATCTTTAAACAAAATTCACTAATACTTAGCAAAGATATTTCAAATTCACAAAGATTTAGCTAAATAGACTCTTAATATAAATAATGTTTTCCCTTATTGATGCACCTAGATGTATCAATAGGTTGATATAGTGTTTAATAAACACTTCTCATTTCTAGATTCAAATAATCCATTAAATGAGTTACTGGTTGTGATCTTCCTAAGATCTGTGGTGGAGTAGTGACTAAGCTAAATGACTATTTCACAAAATGAACATGTAAATGGTTATTAGGAGTAACCATGGTCCTAAATCTTTATGAAGATGAAAGTGATCTGAACCAAGTCCAATGAATGATGTCCAAAATCTAAATTCTAAACCCTAAGCTAACATGAATATTTACAATGAAAATCTAAACTATAGTGATTTGATAAAAAAAGGAGCAAAAGAAAGGATAGGGCATACATAAGGTGTTTCTAATCTTTAATCTAGAAACTATGATAGAGCTTAAATTTCATCAAGACATGTACTAAACCAATAAATAACATGATATTACATAGGCATAGATCCTACTATATATCAGGGAAATGTCTAGAGAAAGGTTATGCAAATAAGAAATTAGGTTAACTTTAAAGGCTTAATTCCATAGTAAAATAGATTACGTACATCTTTAAGAAAAGCAAAAGAGAATGAAATAAACATAAGATCTTTCAATTGACCTAGCATAAGCACAAATTGACAACTTTGCATTAACATGTGCACATATAAGATATATAACAATAATTTAAATTTGAATATCAAACAAGATAACTAAGGAAGCATCTATGATAACAAACACATAGATAAATATTAGATAATATTTTTATAATTCCTTGATTGTACTTCTTGATCTAAGTTTACAAAGTAATTTTGGTTCTAAGAACTTTCCCTCTCTTTACAATGACAATACCTTCGTTTATAGGTTGTGAGACAAATCTATGAGATAGTTTAAGTCAGCCATTTTCAAATGGAATTCAGACATGTGTCAAAGATAAGTATCTCTTTATAATGACAATACCTCCACTAACCCTATTTAACTATGACTAAATTCCTATAACTATGCATTTGATAACTATTATAACTTAAGCACCAAAATATCTATGTGTTTTATCTATGTGGAGATGTCATGTAATTATTTTTATTAATTATAAATGTGATTGTTTCCCTTAGGAAACTTGTTATAATCTCATTAGGTTTAGATCTTTGAAAATTCCACCTAGGCTCACATCGTCATATCATCTTCGCCTTGATGAATATGCTCTATTGGATCTTGTCCTGCATGATTAAATATGAGTGTGCCACTTGCTAGCTCCATAGGCTCTCAGCATCCCTTTAATATTAGATTTTATCACAAGTTATTAGATCTCTATTAAAAACCTTGAGATCATGAAACTTGGAAAATTCATGGGCTCTCTATCCATCTTACAAACATACTGCATTATTTAGCATCTTTGCACTATATGGAATCCTCTCATTAGGTCCCTAGGCTCATTGAAGTTTTAACCCTCACATGCCATTGGATCTTTAAGCTTCCTTTAAGATGGTGACATTTGTCACTCTTGTGTTTCTATTAATCCTTTTGACATTTTAATGTTTCTCAAGCAATATTTGATCATATCCACCTAAACAAACAAGTTCCATTAAATCTTATATACTTGACCAAAATTCTCTCCATTGGATCTTTCCTTTGAACTCCAAGATCCTACCACTTGGTGAATCCACCCTTATCCTAGGGCTGTTGAAATTTTTACTTTTAACTTTGACATGTGGATCATTTATTCTCTTTTTAAATCTCTAAGATATTTCCACCTATCACCTTTAGGTTTGTCCATTTCTATGAGCATAAAATAAAAGACATAAGTGTTTTAAGACTTCTAAGAACTTAGGATAAATTTTTAGCCTAATGTTTTAGTTGTATTAATAAATAAAATTTAAGACTTATGATAAAACTTTAGATTAAGATTTAAAGTATAATAAAAGAGCACCTATGTTAATTAGTGCTTGTGATCTATAAGACATAAAGAATTTAGCATAAGGATTTTATACCAAGGTCTGAGTTGTATTAATAAATAAAACTAGGACTTAGGATAAAATTTAAACTACACCTAAAATGTAATAAATGCTCCCACATTAAATTGATCCCACCTAAATTTGAATCTCATTTCAAAAAAGATCTAAGCTAAAACATTTAGACTAAGGTTTTTTTAAACCGTTTAACCATTTATTCAATTAGATAATTTAGGGAGAAAAAGATTAATCAAAGGTTCAATTAATCATGAAATCACAAAATCTTGAATAGTGTTTATTTTTAAAGGGATTCCATTAAACCTGCAACATGGGAACACAAAAGTCAGCATTAGTAATATTAGATGAAGTCAAATGAATATTATTCTCTAACAAACTTATGTAAAATAGATCAACACATGATTGTTCAAATAATATACTTTGATCAGGTTGAACATTTAACTATAACACAAATTAGCAAAATTTGAAACAAGGGTCCCTACTTTTAGAAATGGGGGTATGTTAACCTTAGTAAGTCTAAGAGTCAAGGTGGATTATTTGATAAGGTAGAGAAAGGATTAGAAGTGAAGGAATGTTAGGAACACTTGTTATTTGCATACATTAACAAGGAAGTCAAGAGAATAAGAAGGATGTCAAGGTAGATGAGTTAAATGATTCATTCAAGCCTAAGTGGATTATAAAGAGGGACTATTAGTCTCATAATTTAAATATGGCTAAGAAGAGTGGTTTGGAGATCTAGGAATCTCTTGAGATCATGATGTTTTAAGATCCCTATGGAAAGGGGTGACTACATTAGGATTCATGGAGACACTCTTCTATTAGTATAAGTATGATGTTGTAGTCAAAGATGGATTCATATTGAGAGGATTCTAGGTTGTCTATATTTCAAGGTATGAGTAATTTTCTTTATAGCTTGTATGTATATGACAAGATGAAAGGATTTTTGGTTAGTAGAAGCATTAATTATGGTGATCAATATATGAGGATTCATGGTATGGACTGCAAGTTTGAGCATAAGATTATGTCTAGAGACATGGAATATAGATTGGTCTGCAAGACCAATATGGTCATAGAGATAAGTCAAATGTTATTAATAGAGCTAAAAGCATGATGAAAGCTTATGTAGTTGATTTGTATATGAGAGGTAAGCAAAAAAAAATTATATTTTTATAATAGTTGATATTTTGACTTTATTTTAGAATTGGTATTGGTATCAATATGCTTGAAGAAGGTTGAAGATGGTTTGAGAGTCCTGATAACTCAAGCTATGAGCATAAGTTGTAAAGATAAATAAGGTGTCCATAATTATTTAGTTGGTGTTAAAAGTGGGGTATCCTAGTGAGTGATCAAGATTTTAATCCATATCAATCATATCAAAGATAAGGTGTCTCTTTGTCTTTAATGTCAAAGAGGGAATCAATTGTGAAAACACTAGTTTGAGAAAAGAGCTAAGTTCTAGGAGAAAGTTCAGAATGGGGAGAAGTAGCCTATTTAGATATGTTTATGAGAATGGTTTCCATATTTTGACTCAAAATGTATGCATGGAGTTAGGTGTAGTTTTGTATCTCTATATTGTGAAGTGTCAAGATAGTGATGCAGAAGTCATAAGAAGCATGGTTTCTTGAGGTATAATTCAAGTGTTCATGAAGTTGTCTACAACAACTGGTATGAACCTAAGGTGAGTTTTTTTCAGCATTTCATTGTGTTTTTTATTGAATTTCAGCTTCAAGGATCAGATTGTAGTCTATAAAAGACCCTTTATCATAAATTTCAAAAGGGGGTGAATGAGTAGATGGGAAAAGTACCATTTTGAAGTGATTTTAGATTTTAATGTGTTTCCCATCAATTACTTAAGGAGAGTTTGTTGGCATGTTGTTGTCATTAATGTCAAAAGGGTGCATCATGTAAAGGTATAATGGTCATTGATGTCAAAGGTCTATTTGGTTAAGTGATTAAGCATGGTAGTGGATATGAGTAGCCTATTGAGAGTGTGATCTTAGTTGGTAGTATAATGTTGTCAAAGGTGATTAGTGGTCAAGGTTGATTTCAAAGGATGCCAAAAGTGTATCATGTCAAGATTGAATAAAAATTTATATCAAGAATCATCATGTGAAGATTTATGTCAAAGGTAAGTAAGGAAAAATGGTAGTATGTGATATTTCATCATAAGAAGAGAAGAAGATTGTCAACATAACAAGAGAAGAGTGTGGTCATAAGAGTTGTCATGAGTAAGGTTATTCATGAAAGTGAGAGTATTGCATGGATGAAAATTATAATGAATGTTATGAGCATGGAAGGTACAGGTCATGGAAGAGTTTTTGAACATAAATAATGTCTACATAGTAAGCATACTATATGAAGAGGTCTATACAAGTCATTGATATCATGATATGAAGAGGTATGTCTAGAGGAATGTATGAGCATAGTATGGCATAGTCATGACATGAAGATTATTAGGGTGAGACATGTGATAAGATACATTTGAAGACAAGATAGAATTTTAAGAAAAGAGAGAATTTGAAGTCAATAAGGAATTTTAAGGCAACTAATGCCTTATGATTACAAGAAGGTACAAATTAAATTGTCAAGTACATTAGAAGCTTGAGCCTAGTCATGGCATGGTGAAAGTATGAGATGGTGGCATGATGAGGTGATTTAACTTAGGAATGTGAGATGTTTTTAAGTTTTTTTGATCATGATAATAATGTGTAGATGCACTTATAAGTGTTTCAAAGTGAGTCTTTGAAGGTAGGTCCTTTAGTCGTGGTCTGTACCTAGACCATTCTTTATCCCTACCTAGCCTAATGAGGTACAAGGATTAGATTTTGAGGTGAATGTGTGGAGTGAATTAATATATCTAAGTCAAGTTGTTTCAGGAGTAACCATGAATTATGAGGTTATGATTTTCAATAAAATGCATGGAAAGTGGTTTTGAGGTCTCTCAAGTACACAAAATGAAGGTATGCAAACTTGAGAAGGAATTTCAAGTGTTCGTTGGAAAGTGTAACCTTTTCATGGTAACCTGATATATTAAGAAGATATGGGTAATGGTCCTTGACAAGACATATAGGCATTGGTATTGGATTTAATAGGAAATCCTTTATGAACAATCATTAACACTAATACCTATGTTAAACCTCCCTAAAACCCAAATAAGGACTTGATGTAGAAGATGTTAAAATCATATCGTAATAGATTTAAATTATTAATAAACCTATTCTAGATTGTATTGGACTGTCTCAAGAACCTCCAAGTATTATTGATTTGTCAAGTTAGTGAGAAGACCCTATAAGAAAGGGCTTGTTTGTAAATAATTTGCAATAGTAGTCAGAAGTTGAGTTGGTCAAAGTAGCTAAATTGATGGAAGAATAAGTTATAGACACATATTTCATGTACATTATGGTTTATATACATTTTATAGTCTTTAGGTGTTAAAATTTGGTGATCCAAGTAGGCTAGTCAGTAACAAGCCTAATGAAGCAAATAATACCAAACCTAGGGATAGATGAGACGATGAATTTGGGTGTGTTTTCATGATAAAATGATTAAAACAAGTGCATGGAAATTTTTTTATGAATTTTATGTCATTTTAATTCTTTAAATAATATTTGGAGGTTAGGAAAAGAGATGAAAATGTTGAATCCAAAATGGTTTGTTTGGTTCAGTTTGGTCTATGAGATATAAGGTCATGAGATTGGTTTAAAAGATCAATATATTATTATTAGACCATATAAGTTTTGTGTTTGAGTATGTTATAAATATGTCATATAATATTTTTAATGCATAAAGTTTCTTTTAAAGTTTTCATATAGGTATTAGAGGTCAAATGTTTCAAGACTATGTTTTAAGTATTCTTGTAGTTCTGAGTGAGGGTTTTGATGAGTTGATATTGAAGCCTTGAGATCTGAGTGAAAGTGTATAATGAATTTTATAATTAACCTAAGTTCATGTATATTCTATCTATATATAGTTTTGATCATGTTTTAATGACTTAAGTGTGTTTGAGCCTCAGTATTGAAAGGCAAACTTTTTGGTGTACACATGCCTAATAGGAATGAGTACTAATGAGGAGTTCATGAAGGAGTTAAAACTAGAAGGTATTATGGGTATCAAAGGATGTTGGTTCAGGTATATATATATATTTTTTAAATGGTTGTTTTATGTATGGATTTTTAATGTTTTTCAAGGGATCAAATGGTAATGTGTTGATAAGAAGGCCTAATGTAACTAGGTTTCCAGGATCATAATGTGTTGTGTCAAACTAATTATGATTTATTCATGTTTGTAACATGTGTTAATATCTATTTTTTAATAATTAAATGTGGTTAGTGTATGTATCTGACCAAGAGCTATGTAATTAAGAGTCTTGTATATAATCAAGGCATTTTAGGCCTATTTGTGTATTAAGAGAAAGTGAATGGATTAATAAATTAGTGAACCTAATGAGGTTGGGTAGCATGTAACCTTAATATAGAGAAGAGAATAATTTAATGAAGATAATATAGGGGTTATTCCATTAAATATCAAGGTCACATGACCTATTCATTCTTCAAGAGGGCTAGTTGAGTGAAGAAGCATAGAGGCAGTTTTGAAAGAGATCAAGTGGAGTAGAGCTGAAAGTGTGATCATTATGTGTTTATTATATATTGATAGTATATTAGAGTTTTATCAAATATGTGTTCTTGATATATGACATTGGATATATTTTAGATAGATAAGATAGAGAGATGAGTGGAAGAGTAGAATAAAATGGGTTTGGTTGAGTCAGTGCTTGGTCAAAGAGGGAGTTGGAGCTTCCTTGTAGGTTAGTGCTTGAATAATTGGTCTTGGATGAGTTGGTTATTGGTCAAGATGGAGTTTATTTATAGGTTTTTTCTTGTATAATTATTATTTTATTGATTTTTTACTTATTCATAGGGGGTTTTAACCTCCTAGCAAGTGGGTACTTGCTAAAGTAAAGTGAGCGCTTGATAAATTTTGGGTTGGTGTTTCATGTTGGGTTGGTGCTCAACTAAATTTTATACATTGTATTATAGGATAGTTTTTAAAATATTTATTTTAGTGGGTTTTATTCCCCATGGGGGTTTCCCACATATGTGATGAGTTATCTTATTTCATGCTTATATAATTGGTTCTTAATGCATTGTTAGATCATTAAGTTACTTTGAATGATTAATGAATGTTTGAGGGTAATTAATTGAAATTTTTTGAATATTTATTCACCCCACTCTTAGTCATTTTTATTATATAAATTTATTAAATATGATGTGTACATACAAGTACATCATGATGTCATAACATAAGTGTTATATGACTTAAAAATATCCCTATTCCATGATATAACATTCACATTTGATCTTTCCTAAAGAGTATCATCTCAAAGTTGAAATATACAATGAGATTAAAGTAAAATAAATACCTTAATCTTATCAAAACTACCTTAAACTCTCCAAATTTATTTAAAATACAAGGTGATCAACATACTAGCTCTATTCCTTGGCTAATTTGGTTAGCTTTATATCATAGTTGTTCTTGGAAGGGTCACAACCTTGCCTCCTTGATCATAGTTACTCATTGATATGATTTCACACTTAATCTTGAATTTATCAAAATTACATTAAATAATGTTAAACACATCAATCAATTATA
The DNA here is from genome assembly GCA_037957365.1 of Torreya grandis. Lineage (NCBI taxonomy): Eukaryota > Viridiplantae > Streptophyta > Pinopsida > Cupressales > Taxaceae > Torreya > Torreya grandis. The sequence continues at coordinate 1,432,543 of JARHVA010001192.1, read as the reverse complement.
AATATATACCATTTGATGATAAGATAATGATTTAACCTTGCTACTCACTAGACCATCCTAGCCGACTTTGTAAGCTTCCAAGGATGACACACTACCTATCATCTTAGATCATTTATGACCAATACAAGACCGTCATAATGGATATAAAAAATTAATATAAATTAAATCAAAGTTTATAATGATACTCATTCATGATAACCAAATTTTGGCTAATAGTACTTTCAACCTAGATTATATGCATTAGTTTTATAGTAGTAACATGATCTTGGTTGTAGGCTAGTCATAAAAAAAACACTCAAGTTAGACACATGAAAAGACAAGGTGTGAGCACACACACATGTAAATATTCCTTTACTTTAAACTAGAAATTTCATTATTATATTAAAGGGGTGGGGGGAAAATGTAGATGATATTTTATGACTATATAACACCTTAGTATCATACACTTGGAAAGATCATACATTGGTTGTTCCTCTCAGTTCTTTACCTTTTTATGATTCTAAAAGTCTCATTTTTATCTATATTATTTCCCATTTTCCTATATATCTTAGTCTAAATAGTATTAAATGTTGATTACCTAGGTATTTTATCTTGCCTAGAATTCTTAGAATGTATTTATATTCCATATCTACAAGTTATGAACTTATACCACTTTCCTTCTCTTTGGACAGTAATGTCTAAGTTATATAGTATAATTTATGATACTATCCTATCCTAACTCAAGTTTTTATTTCCATAAAGTCATCCAATTTACAAATAAAAGATATCATAATGGTCAGCCTAAGTTCTTTAATGTAAGTTATTACTCTAAATAGATTGATATAAATACAAGATCAACCCTCATTCATTCCTCACCAATAAAAACCTAGTATTTGAATAAAATATCATTAAATTAAAAAAACATTCCCTATTTATTACTTTTTCCATACTAGTCATAAGGAATACAAACCTATAGGGTGCAGTCCAAGAGACAGATTTGCCAAGTTACAAACTAGGTCCTTATTATACATGATTCTCACATATCGTATTATTCACACACAAGCCAATACATAGGGTATAAATACATGATTTCAAATCCCTCTTCTATAGTATTATATATGTAGGAATCTCCATTTGATAGTGAGGTCTTTGGGATTAACTCAACATTGTGTGCCCACTAACCCATTTTTACCCAAGATCACTATGAATATGGACAACTAGGGTTTTGTATTTTCATAAAAAATAGCAATCCATGACCTCAATATAAATTCACTAGAGTGAAAGAAAATTAAAACCCTAAATCATCTATGTGATCACATCCTATTCCTATAGGTATTCCATACATGACACTAGCATTGAACCCAAATAATAATATCCATACAACCATCCCAAAATGATGTTAATATCAAGAGAGCCAAAAGTATCATAGCTAAAATCTGATAACTATTATACAATATTATTCCAAAATTATTTATACTTGTTCTAGATCTAAAATTTAATTTTCATTAGAACAAAATAAGTATTTCACTTCTTTGTTATTTCTATATCTAGCATAGTTATACTTTACATATTTAGACTATCTCATCATAATATATATAATGAATGCTTATAACTAATTTTGAAATTTAATTAGCATATTATAGATATGATTATCATCCTTATGCCATTTCATTTATATATAACCCTTTAATTCAAATCTATGGTTAGTGATAAGATCACCTTAGATCGACATTTTAGGGTTAAACACTTTGTAAGATTATTGTCTAATTATATTATACCTAAACCCACTATAATTCCCACTTATCCAAATCAATAATAAAATATCCTATAAATAACACCTAACTAAACAAAATCCTAGTTTTCCTACTAGGTCATCCATGGTCAAGCAAGTTGTCAAAGTTATGACACACATTACACAACTAGGTTGAACATGGTCGATTTAGTTTGAGGCCAAATAGTTAATATTTTAAAAATCTAAGTCATGGTGGGATGATATTTCTAGATAAAATTTAGAAAGGGTTAGGATATATCATTTTCTATAAATACAACCTTAATTTCAATATAATATAGAGGAACTTTTTGTTTCACATTATTATAGCTTTCAATTTTGTTACATTTGCATTTGAATGAGCCATTACTTAGGGTTTGCCTTGGAAGAAAGATAGATTATCTTATGGGAATTATTGGAAAAAAATATGAATATTTTATCCTATAGATGATTTAAACTATAGTTATCCTTAAAAAGCCACAAAAATATCTTGTAAAGCACCATTGCCCAAGGGAAATATTTAGACATGACATATTCATCCAAAGTTAAGCATCTTTAACTTTTTTTTAATTTAATTTTATAGATAGATATTACACAAAGTAATAGGTCTAAATGTATAAATACTTAATTATATTACTTCTAAAATTAAACTTAGTGTATTTATAGGGTTTTCAAGGATTGAAATATTCCACTTTAGGTGATCTAGGTCCCTCTTTTCCTACCATGATCCCTTGTTTATTATTTTTAACCACCCCTATTTATGTTATAATATTTGATAACACTATATTAGATTTAATTTTATGCATTAGAATACACACACACACACACACACACACACACACACACACACACACACACACACACACACACACACACACACACACACACACACACACACACACACACACACACATACATGATATTATTTTCCTAGAGGATTTTTATCTTTCTCCTTTAATGTTGTGTGTTAATTGATCCCTAGCCCTATGTTCCTATCTAAACCCCCCTTCCCTCCCCTCCCCCCCCCCCACATCACTATCTATAAACTACAGTAACACCCTTGACTAATTAATAGATATGGGGGAGTAGGTTTTGACACATAAATATAGATATAAATGGGTGAACAAAGGTTCCATTCCATAGATCTATTTCTATATATATATATATATATATATATACATATATATATATATACATATATATATATATATACATATATATATATATATATATATACATATATATATATATATATATATATATATACACACATATATATATATATATACATATATATATATATATACATATATATATATATATATATACATATATATATATATATATATATATATATATATATATATGGTATGGGGTAGGTGAACTCGATAGATTGGTGGGATCATCCCTATTCAAATCATATGTTACCAAATAGATATTTAGGCATCTGTCAATTAGTAGGGAGCTATCCTTTCCAAATAATGAACGCACTAACTCCATTTCATTGGTAGATAATTAGAATTAATAGTTGAACAAAGGTTCCATTCCATAGATCTATTTCTATATATATATATATATATATACATATATATATATATATATATACATATATATATATATATATATACATATATATATATATATATACATATATATATATATATATACATATATATATATATATATATACATATATATATATATATATATATATATATATATATATATATATATATATATATATGGTATGGGGTAGGTGAACTCGATAGATTGGTGGGATCATCCCTATTCAAATCATATGGTACCAAATAGATATTTAGGCATCTGTCAATTAGTAGGGAGCTATCCTTTCCAAATAATGAACGCACTAACTCCATTTCATTGGTAGATAATTAGAATTAATAGTATACTATAACCCTCTTGAACACCCTATTTCTCCTCCAACACACCCATGCCATAGAGAATACCCATATATATATCTATATATCAAACATATCCATATATAAAGGGGACATGGCTAAGTTGGTCCTGATATCCCTATATTTCTATAAATCAAGGTTTATGTTAGGTGGTTGATGCCCTCTCTATTTATATATGGGGTTGAGCACTTGAATGAATATGTAGCAATAGATAAATGGCCCTCTATCATCTCACATATATAAAAAAAACACTCTCTTTATATATATGAACCCTTTCCCCATACATACATACACACACACACACACACACACACACACACACACACACACACACACACACACACACACACATAAAGGTGGAAGAATATATATATATATATATATATATATATATATATATATATATATATATATATATATATATATATATATAATTTCTTAGTTGAACTAACACCCCCATATATATAGATAGTTAGTCAATCCCAAGCCCAAATCAAATTATATATATGGCTATGGGGCCATATCTGTGGATTTTAGTCGATCATTATACTCTAAATAGGAATAAATCACATCTAAAATAAAATTCATAATAGTCCATTTTATGTTGGAGGTAGGAATGGAATTGACATGGTCAAAAAAGTTATGGTCAAAATATGAGGATAATAAATATGATCAACTTGATGGCATGTCTATTCCAAATAAAATTATAAAAATAGAAGATGAACCTGAACCTAATGATGATGGGGAACTTATACTAGTTAGGTTTATCATATTCAATATGGTCATCCTCCTAATATATAAATCATCTTAATAGATGTTAGTAGATTACTTTCTCCTATATTATTTTACTAAGTAAGGCAAGTTGTAAAAATATATTTATTTATTACATATACTACCTACATATCTAATAATATGAGTTGGGAAATCAATCCACTCATAGGTCTTCACTTTAAGTGTATGTGTTTTATTGTGATCCATTAGTATGGATGAAATATATAATATACAATTTTGTAGTTGATAATGGTAAATATTGACTTGGATTAGGTACTTTAGACTTAGATAGGACATACTCTTTGTGAGTGGTTTATGATTTGGTAAGTTTACGATTATCCCTCTCAATGTGAAATTGTGTATAAATATCTCTTTGAGAAGTGATAAGAATGTGAATAAGTTTAGACCTATTGTGTATTTATAGAAGACTCTTTGGGTAACTTATCACACCATTAACATGAAGAACATATAGGTTAAACTATATTTAGATTTTTAAAATGACCTTTACTTGGAATGCATATGATTCATGTGGAGGTGAATGGGTTTAAAAATATGAATAAATTTCATTATTGTCGAAGGTGTGTAGGAAGACATGAAAAATGATCTTATGAACATGATAAAACTTAGGTATGATAATGAATATGTTAGACATAAATATGGAATTATTGTAAGTGATTGATGAAAATTAGGAAGGTCAAACCCAAATAAGGAAAGAATATAGGAGATAAGGGTGTAAAAGATCTATATGTGTATGCTTAAGTCATGTGAGGTAAAGATAGGTCAATGCTAATATTTCCATATGTCTAATATCAAATTTAATTGTCTAAAAATTATCCCATCTTATCCTAATACTTAAATAAAAATAATGCTAAACAAAAAAGATAAATAGATATAAATTAATGTGCAAAACACACTTTTTCTTTGGGAGAAGTCTCCAAGTGTGAAAATTTATCCATGAAAGCTTATGATGAAAAATGTAGCAATCAATGCCTATATCTAAAATGTAATCTAAAATAAATTGTATTAATGAAACTTTGAGATTTGAAGAGCAAGGAAGGATTACACCCCTAAGTAGGTGAATCATGCTACCTTTTTAGGCATTTGGAGATGTGTTCCCTTTTAAAGCATTGAATATTAATGATAACCATGTACCAATGGAGGATGTCATAAGATGATTATGTCCTAAGGCAAGTTCCATCATTCAAATTATGGGTTGGGAAAATAAATGCCTCCAACCCTTATGAAGAGGGAGTAATAATAGGTTATTGAGCAACACATATCCTCAAATTCACTACTCATTTAGCTAATCTTGAACCTCAAGATGAAATGGGAACCTTTATTAGGTACTTGTAGAGTGAATCAACCATGGTAGATGAACTTATAGATGTAAAATGTTACCTTCAATACCTATATACCATCAATGTAAAATTAAAATCAAAATAATAATAATCCAACCAAATGTCCTAATATGATATATAATTTCATAAAATTTGTGTACCACTTTATCACAAAATTTGATATATATGAAAACTTGTCACTTATGTTCCTATATTGTTTTCTATAAAATGTCTATATATACATTAAATATGCCATCAAATTTATCTTAGTCTATAAATATCTATCCCATAATCTAAAAAAACTAATAATTTGAATAAAATTAAACCCTACGAATAATGTAATTTGTCTAAAAATATAAATTATCTATGTATGACAATCCAAATGATATTCCCTCCTTTTTAGGTGAGGAATATAGTCTATTATATTACTCATCTCAAAATAAAAGAGTTAACCACATCATGTTTTATATATATATATATATATATATATATATATATATATATATATATATATATATAAAACATGATGTGGTTAACTCTTTTATTTTGAGATGAGTAATATCATAGACTATATATATATATGTGTGTGTGTGTGTGTGTAAAAGTTGTAAATCATGTGCAAACATGTGAATAATATGTCATAATAGTATGAATATATCATCAAAGTATATTTTAAACATGTAGTATAAGGAATTAAAGTGTCATTTCAAGATATATATAAAAATAAGGCACACAACAGTAGTCATAATAAATATATGGAGTGAATAGTATCCTAGGTAGATAAGGTACATGTTGTAAATCATGGCACCATACATAAGTAGAGATGTGCACGATATGAATAAAAAACCTGTAATATTAACAAAAAATACTAAATGTATCCAATTATAATCCAATAATTCATGACCATGATTCACATAATAAAATCACATTAAAAAACACTCAGTCTCACATAAAACAAGAGCCACACATGATGGAAAATCAAATGTCATACAATAGGAAAAGATACGCACAAATAAGAAAGTCATAGAATGAGAAAATAAGCCAAGAAAAAGTTATATAAGAAGGAAATTACCAAAATAAATAGTCATACTATGAAAACTTCAATCAATAAAAAATCACTAAAGAAGACAAGGCCCAAAGAAAGATTACTACAATGAAAAATTAAATTATGAAAAATCCAATAAAGAAGGTAAGGGAAAAAGAAAGAGTTATACAATGAAAAACTCAATATAGATGTGTTATACATTAGGAAAATATCCAAAAGAATCTGTAATTAATGATTAGCCTATTGGAAAATTAAAAAAAACAAAAAAACATTGAATAAGTTAAACTACTCTACACCACAAATTTATGTTAAAATCATAATGTAGAAAAATAAAATATCCATGGAATGTAATATTTTAAATAATATAATTTTTTTATTCAATCGGTTAAACCATGTTAAAGGGGCCCATTTCATTTACAATAGATAGTTGAAATATAAACATGATAGATCAATAGAATAAAAATGGAGAAAAAGATGGAGTTGGTAGCTAAAACCCCCTACCGCTAAACTTACACCAAATTTTAGACAAAAAACCAAAGATCAACCAAAAATAAATAGGAAAAAACAAAATATTTTGATTCAAAATAAAACAAGATTTGCTTGGTCTCAGTACTACCACCTTTGTTATTCCTTTCTCTAGTATGGCTTCCCATGAATTGGTCCTTACCTTCATCCTGCCTTTTACACTTGAGGCTAGAAGATTAAATCTCCACTTTCTCCTCCTCAAGGTCCCATTTAACCTCCTCCTCTATGACACTCTGGGTAGATTTTTTTCCCTTTAGAGTGAAAACTATATGATTCTTACTTATTTTACTGGATTCTAATTCTTGACTCAGGAGCCCTTTTAGCTTCTCAAATTTGTCGATAATTTTTCCACATAGGAGCTTTTAGATGGAAATATTTATATGTAACTTATGGAGTGACTCCATAGTTTACACCTTATCATTTGGACTAGGAACCCCTTATCCACTAGTATTAAGTGGATAGATGAAGATAGGACTCCCCATTCCTAGTTTGGGCTCCCCTTATACCTGTTTTATAGAATCGCCAACATTCTGCTCCTATTCTTTGCAATAATATGACCCAATAGAATAATCTTCCCCCTCCTTAGTATCTTCCTTCTCACTATGGATATAAATCTCTTCAGTGATGATCTTAGACCACTATGGCTCCCCACTCTTGATCAACAACAAAATAAGACATTGATTAATCAAATCAGATGACAAGTTCTTTTTAAAATTTGGCACCAAGGCTTCCAAATATTGCAATATAAAAAATGAAATGTTGATGATGTGGCCTTTGAAATGGTTGAAGAGGAATTTGTGGGAGAATATCATTATATGTTTTCATTTTAATGTGACATACCTCATAATCTAGAGGTAGACTTCAGGCCATTTCCTTGGTAGTTCAAACCTCATGAAACCCTTTTACAACAAAATCTTGGGTTTTTTCTTTATTAAAGAAATAGCTTAGAAGATCATCCTTGTGTTTATTGTCATTTAAGTCTTTGAAACCATTACATTCCATCTTGGTGGTCTGACTAGTAATCTCCATAGTGATTAAGATTTTCAGACCATGCATTCAAACTTCATGATCCTTCCAACTACGAGCAAAGTCCTTGGAAAGCCTTTTTTCATGCCCAATAAGATGATCCATTTGAAATAATATAATAAAGATTAAGGCATGTGTAAATAATCAATATATCTCAAAATTATAAATGGAAAAGTCACATATAGATATAACTTATAAAAATGTAACATATGGTTTCAGATTCCCCCAACATTGGCATGGCCCTTGGGTTAGGAATGTTTTGTGTCTACATATCCATGTATCATGTATAACCTATATGTCACACATCTCACTTATAAGTATAATTTATAATTTTAAACTACATTGATTATTTAAACATTCCTTTCTCTTTATTATATTATTTAAACTGTTACATTCCATGGATATTTTATTTTTCTACATTTTCACTTTGATATAACTTATAAAAATATAACATATGGTTTGAGATTTCCCTAGCATTGGCATGGTCCTTGGGTTAGGAATGTCCTATGTCTATACATCTATGTATCATGTGTAACCTACATGTCATAAATAATATAACTCAATAGAAATAAATAGCAAAAAAATCGTGCTCATGTATTGATTTATTATTTATAGATTTTTTTTGATAAAGGAAAAATAATGATAACCTTTATAAATATATAGAGATAAATCAAAAAAAATAAAAATAAAAAACTAATGTAAACTAGGCCCATAAAAATAATAGACCACAAAACTAAAAACAACAATGAACATAACACTAACCAAAAGTCTCCTAACTAGAAATAAAAATTTATAACATAGATAATACTACCTTATTGTAAAACAAAAACATTCAAACTCTTTCTTGATAATATTTTTAGAGAATGTTTTTTTTTAAATATTTAGAACATGTTATATAATAGAATAAGTCCAATGGATAAGGATTTAAAATATAATAATGGAATGGATCCAAACAATACATAGCATCTATTAAAAAAATAATGAAATGTGCATGTAGTGAAAGAAAGAAACATGGCCCCACTAAATATATGAATCAAAATATGTAAGATCAAGATAGTATGCAAGAGGTAGATAAGGATGGGGATGAATTAATTTAAATTCATACAAAATGTAGACATATATGTATGTGATTTTTAATCTCAAATTAGGCCATAAAAATTATAGATAATCAATATGTAAATGAATAAGTACTATGTTGCAAGGAATATATAGTGGAATGAAACTATTGTGAAGGATTCATAATAATAGGATAAATGTTAAATATTTATATACCATGATAAATAATCAAAAGGTAATTTCTAAATGAAAAGAGCATGGTTTAGAAAAATGTTCAATATAAAAGTATATACACACATGCATGTCAAGATATAAAAATAGAAGTATAAGAAAGACAACAATCATTAAGAAGTTATGTATAAAAGATTATATAACAAATCACTTGGAAATAATAATTGTTCATTATAATGATTATGATAGAAAATGTGACTTTTTTGTTTTAAGTATGGTGTTTCACTCTTAGGGATACTCACACTTGCGTGATATACATTGCATCCATTATTTACCTCGAATATGTATAACCAACCGTACCACTTAGTGAAATTATTTTATTAAATTTAATTTTATCTTCAACATGTTCCTTATCCTTAGTATTTTTTTTATTAGTTATGTTTGTATAATAATTAGATATAAATGTTTTATCATTTATTTATGGAATGGTTTCTAAATTATTTTCTTGGATTGAATATGTTTCCTCTCTTGAAATGGTAAAAATGACACATTCATGATCATATTTAACTCAATCATTATTCTTTCTGAGTTTCCCTCCGTCTCTCTCATCCATGATCTTCCTAGTTTAGTGTTATACTAGAATAAAATAAGGCTAATTTAAAATTATAAAAACAAGTTTTTCAATAAAGAGTTATAGTTATCTTAATGGATCCTATTGAATCGCAAATTACCACCCCAATATATAGTGGAAAACAAGATAGAGTAGTAGATGGATTGTTGAAGTAGTGATGACTATTAACTCTTCACACCAAATAAAGATAGAACTTAGGAGAAAAATCATGAGAGGTGGCCTACTCTCTACTATTTTGGCTATGATAAACCAAGGGGAGAGACCCTAAAACAACCTTTAAATTTAATACAATGTATATTAAAATTTAAATATCACTAGTCTAAATGATATGCTTGACCACTATGATTACTTCACCCAATTATTTGTGACTAATAACTTTATCAAAAACTACTCAGAATTTAGACCAAAATTTTAATAAATAAAAAATAAATATGAATACAGATATTAATAAATTATAGGAATAGTGTTAAAATTTTTATGTGCATACACTAGGATAAAATTGGCACATATAAACTAGGATGCATGAAAATGAAGACCTATGTAAAGTATACATGAAAAGGGACTAGAAGTCTTAGAGATAAAGTTAGTAATTAATTTAAAATATGTGTTATCTAGTATACTAGGGTTAGTATATTCATTCCAATAGGACATAGAGTCTTATTAGAGTGTAAATGAACATATTAATGTCAACAAAAAGATACAAATAAATTACATAATTCTTGCACACTCTTTCACAATTCAGTTAAATAGTAGATTAACCTACACAAAGATGTCATTATTCATCATAATATATCATTATAAATCAATATTAACAATAAAATTATAAATTATAAAATTATAAATTAGATTAAAATTATATCATCTAAAAAAACAATAAAATTATAAATTAGTTTAAAATAAATAATATGATTACACATAAAACCATTGTAACTACATAAGGATTTTTATAATTTCACTAATTATCAAGGTCACACACCAACCTTATTAGTGTTATGACCAAGTGATAATTATAAATTTCAACTAGTTTCAAGAGTATGCTTAATTTTATATAAATAATCTACTCTTTGAATTGTACAAGGATATCACCAATAAGGACATAAAACATAGACATACTTAGATCTATCAGACCATAAGTTTATTCCAAAGATAAAATATCATAATGAAGAACATATTTATCAATTTAAAAAACTAAATCTTGCTCAAATCATCCCAAGGGAACCCACATCAAGGGAAGAAAAGAGGGAAAAAATATGCATTATGATGTGTCATATTCTTTACTTATCTCTACTTCTTAGTAGTCATGTACACATTACTCCAGAAACTTAGTTGTACATAAATTTATAAGTGGCCACAAAACTCTTATTTACTCAAAGGGTCAAGCCACTTGTGATCAATCATAACTAAGATAACACAATGTTTTTGTGACTGAGTTTTTCATAATACTAGTTTTAACCTCAAAGAATCATGGATATCACTTTAAAATAAATAATGTCTGAAAAAAGTACCTCTATACTTACAATTGGTGGCCTCTATAATTCATTGTGCACCAATCCACATTTTAACTTAGGTGAGTTCCCCATTAGATGTATCATCACTTCATCATCAAAGGTGGTAGCGTTAAAAACTAGAAGTGTTAAAAATTCTCCAAATTTACATTAATTATTAACAACACTTATATCACTATGTATATTTTGATGAGACCAATTACATTAAAAATTAATCAATAAAACTCAAGGTATGATTTTAAAAGAAAAATAAACCCTACAATTTTGTCTTAAGGTGTTATTTATATAAAATGATGTAGACACACCCATTAAATTTTATCCCTATGAATGTTACTGAATATTTATCATCATGATCATCCACTTGGTCCCATATTGTAACCTCAAGATAAAAAAGTCCATAGGCTCATATCACTCTTTATTTTAACATGTCCCATAAAATTTGGGAATGTGGAAATTCCTAATCGGTAATGGGGTAATAGGTTTCATAAATGACCTAAATTTATTTTAAAACATTTTTAAATCCAATGCTATCCTAGCCTCTTTTAATACTTATGCATTAAAGTGACCATAGGGGACATTTTTATTTTATAAATGTTGTTTCCATGTGGAAAATTTGAGAAAATGTGACCTATTTTGCATTTCCAACTTCACCTTTCCTCTGAAACCCCTTTTATACTTTATTTGAGTGAGAATTTATATATTAATATTGGTCAACCATGATGACCTTTTTTTGGCCATGTGAAAATGAAAATTTCTATGTCAGCATGCCTCTACGTGATATTTCAAACCACACCAAGCCGTGAATTTATA